>CM031598.1:92389409-92401909 GCA_018398815.1 Conus ventricosus
AATTAAAAAAAAATTTAAAAAGGAAAATAAAAAAATTTTGAAAAGGGATGAGTGATTGATCTTCAAAAATAATTTCGGGAAGAAATAAACCGATATATACTTTTCGGTGAAAAAAATTGTAATTATACGTTCTCCAATGTCCATATGCATATGAAATTGGATTAAAAAAACACACTTTTTGTTTGTTCTTTTTAAATACTCTTTTTACAACCGTTGTGTTACCCATGTAGATTAGATCGCTTTTTTTTTAGGCTGATAAAAAAGTCTTATTCCCAAAACAATGCTTTTATAGTTGTCATGTGATATGTTTGACTGCAAAAACCCTGGAGATATTCCATTGTTTTTTTGATAGTTTTCCCCGGGCCAAATAGTCATTTTTTTTTTAAACCAACAAACCCCTTGTCCCCTTTTCCCAGAAAATTCATCTTTCTCTTTCAAAAACCTTCTTGTTAGTAATTAAAAAAGGGAATTTTTAGGGTAATCGGATGTGTCGACCATCCTGCTTCCCCTTTACTATTCTTTTCCATGTCTTTTAGTGTCTTCAGTAGGAAATCTAAACAAAACTGTCTGTTCTGTGTAAAGTACTCTGGCTGGATACGGGGCTTAAAGTGGGCGAAAGAAATTCTAACTCAAGCTTTGAAAATTCAAAAACAGTAAACCCAATAAATACGGCTTGTCCAATTTATTTCTTTTTTTTTCTCTTATGCCAAAAGCCGATCATGAAATTTTCTGAATCTGAAAATTTAGGTTTAAAGTCAGTTAATTGCTTCGTTCTCTGGTGACCATCTGACTTTTTGCGCTTGTGCGGATTCCCCATAGTTTTTCCAAAACAGCTTTTGTTCATCACTTGAAAAAGTTTTTTTCTGAAGCATCTGTGGATTTGTTCTAAGATCAGGTTCTTCATGATGTAGGGTTTTTCATGAACTTTCTTATCAAAAGCAATTAAGATAAAACAGCTTCAACTTCAAACCGGTCTTAAATAAAATTGTAAATCTGTAAGGCAGACATACTTTTTTTTGCCTCGAAGATTAGGCCAATTTTAGGGGCTTGTTGGATTCATCTTTAGACTTTCTGCCGCAAATGGAAAGCATTGCAGGTCATGGGGTTGTGAAAAATTTCTAAGTCAACTCTAGAAAGATCCACGCTGTTGATCTGACGTCAAACTCCCCAACCCACTTTAATGCCTTTTAAATTTTATTTGTTGGTACATTTTAAAGTTGCGTAAGGAAGTGATTGGCCATTCCCATCCATACAGATGTTTGCGCTAAAACATGAGATATTTGCCCTTTTTTACGGGGATCATAGTCCCCAAGTATTTTTGTTTGCTTTACGTAATGTCACCCCTACAAAATTCCCCCACCAACCCTTTTAAATCATCTGAATCATTGGTAGGTCGACAAAAAATAAATCTGTCTATAAATTTTAAGAAAGGCCCAATCACCCCGGGGCAAAAATGTAATCGCGGGATCCAGGCTGAAATGTTATGCAGGTTTTCCCATAATTTTAAAAGACGCCCGCCAAAAACTGTTCACCTTTAAGTATGATCATGATATTCCCATCGTTTTACACTCTTTCTGCCACGAACTTGAGCGGGAATCAATCACGTTTTTCCTTTCTCTAAAAAAAAAACGCGCCTTTAGGGGGAAGGTATTTCGTCAAACCCTTTCCCAACTGTTCATGTACTCAAAGGGTAAACGCCTTTAAACGGATTTGGGTCAAAATTTTTTCCGTTTTTGGGGCGGGATTTAAGAATCCCAGCGACTTAATGACCCACATGGCTATAGATCTAAAAAGACATGTTATTTAAATAAAACACTTATTTTTCTGATGACTTGCAATGCATTTTTCCCCTAAGGCATCCCCCATGCTTTCTTAAAAGAGAAGTCAAAAACCCTGCAAGTTATGAAAAAAATAGGCGCTTCCATGTTTTTTGGTTAACTTAATTGGATTGTTTTTACTGTGTGCTCTCCTCTGAATTCCCACTAAGGGATCAGGTCTTTTACGTCGGTTTTTTGTTTCTTCACCGATTAAAAAACCCAAACCCCCAAAACAAGTGTGGTGAGTCAAAAACTTGTTGGTTTCAGGGTTCTTTTTTCAATAAATTCAGATTATTAGAACAGTCTTCGCCTGCGCTGCGTTTTTAGGTTTCTGCGCTTTGGCCCATTAATAAATTCTGGGTTAAAGGGGCCCCCTCCGACCAAAATAATGAAAAAAAATAAAATACTGATTTTTACTCTTTTGACTTTTTTTTCGAAGTTTTTGTGACGGCCTTAAAAGGAACAAAAAGCGACCAAAGCGCGTAAATAGTAGGGAATTTTGATCCGTTCCGTTCAAAAATAATTTAGCCGGGGGGGGGGCGTATTTTCTGTATACAGTCAACGGTTTAATACAAGGGTTTATATGTTGCTCGGGGCTTGCACAGATGGAATTCTTTTAAAAATTTTCTACTTTTTGATTTTTACTTTAAAGAGCTGCAATAATTACTATTGTTCTATCAATGTGTTGCGGCACCCCTGCGGGTGAAAACATCAGTGTAAGTCCAATGATTTTTGCTGGATGAATTGTTGGGCGTTTTCATTTAAAAGGGCAGTAATTTGTTTCCTCACCCCATGTGTAGATTTAACAGTTTTGGGTTTTGTTTTTTTCTTCAAAAAACAATTTGATCTCCCCTAACGGGAAAAGGGTTTTCCCATCAAAGTTAAGATCATTAAAGTAATCCCAATAGTTTAAACTCTTCTGGTTTTTTCGGGCTTTTTGCAGCCCCGCGAGAACACACCACAGAAACATTTGTTGTCGTTTTATTCTTTTGTTTAGAAGCCTTTTTGCAAATAAGTGGGGGGTGGGAATGTAAAACTTGCCTACAATCGGCATACTTTGACTGTTTTAAAATTTATCTCTAAAATTGCCCCTTTACCAACCAGCCCCTCATTTTTGCTTTTCGCGGCTACATAAACTGTGTAAGCGCTGGCTCCCAAGGGGGTTAATCATTTGGAAAAAAATAGTTGTTGTTTATTGAAAACCCCCACTTAGGTTTCTTCTTTTTTAATAGTCATTAAAACCGTAAAATTCTTTAATGGGGGGTCTATTTTTGTTTTCCCGAACTTGAGAAAAGCTGGGAAATTGCCCGTACGTTTGTGGATCATGACTTTTTAAAACAATATATTTAGTGCCCTTTAAAATTTCTTGCTTGCTTCAAAAAATTCGCCGGCCTTCTATATTTTTTCCCTGCTGATTTTTTTTCTAAATCAAAATATTTATTTAAATCAAAAAAAAAAATTAAACAATATCATAGTCTTTTTGTCTTGGACTCATAAACTAAAGTTTAAAACACCCTTTCGTTGTTAAAGTGAGCTTTTAAACGAGTTTAAAAGTTTTGTTTCTTTTTTTAAAATTCCTTTTTTTTTCTCGGGGTTGGGTGTTGAGAAAAATTGTTCTTTCCTTTCTTGAAGATCAACTTTTTTCCTTTTGTAGTATCAAAAACGGGGTGTAAACGACTAAATTTTCATCGTGATGTTTGAGTCATCTAGTCTTTATTTTTAATCAGCTTAAAGGGAATAAATTTAGCTGTTATTTGTTTTAACCCCGGCTGTGTGTTTTGGAGTTTAGTTTTTTTTTTTGCCAGCGCACCCACAGTAAAGAACCCGGCCGGAGCTAAAACAAACCACCTAGAGTAAAGCTCGGGTGCGCCTATGCCCGATGTAAGAGACCAAAACTTGTTTCCCGTGAGCGGCCTTAAGCGATTCCCCTATTTAAAATAAGTAAAAGCTTTTAAAAAAAAGCAGAATACCTTTTGCTTTGCTGTATTTTTTAAAAGGGTTTTCTTTACTTTCTGCATTTGGTAAGTTTTTTTAAATTTAAGGTTTTATGGGGGGTTTTATAGCCGATTTTCCTACGTTTTTCTTTGTACTCTCGGGTAAACCCGATTTAAAAGCTTTTTTAAAAATGAAAAATAATTGATCTATTTGGGTTTAAACTTTCTTTCATATTTGCTGTGACAATTTAAAAAAAATTAATTAAGGGGTTTATCGGCTTTTTTTTTTTTCCAATTTGAATGTTTACGTTTTAACCCTTCCCCATTCCCTGCAATGATTTTCCCTGTTGACCCTTTGGTAATCCCTAAACCGTATTTGATTTAAAAAAATCAAGCCAAACTGTGAAGGTGTGATTTTTTTTGACCAAGGTCGTGTTGGACTTCACCCCCCCACCCCCCCAAAAATTTCTTATTCGCAAAATATGATAAGGGTTTTTCCGTAGCATGATTTGGTTGGGCTCCGTCAATTGTCATTGCACTTTGTTATTTTTTGGATTAAAAAACTTTTCACTTGCTCTTGAAAATTGGTTTTTTCATTTTCCCACAAAAGCAATAAAATCCCCTTTAAAACCGATTTTGCTGTAAACACTAAAAAAAAACCCCATATAGCGTCTCCCCGCTTTTTGGGATATTTTAATGTTACCCCACTTTTCGTAATATTTTAAACAAATTGTAAACCTCAAATTGTTGCCAACACCCCCAAATTTAGGGGTTGCAAACAAAAATAAAACTCTAACGAATGCAAAATCCTGTACTTTGCTTCGGTGCCTGATGATCTGTTAAACACGTTTGTAGTCATTAAAATTTATTCTTTATGAAAATTTTCCCTTTTAATGCCCCTTGAAGGTATGGGGCTTGCGCTTTTAAAAAAACCCCAAAATCAAAGGGGTATAGAAAATTTTTCCCAAAACGCAAAACCCACGGCAAAAGCCTTTTCTGCTTTTAGCCCAGGCGATTTTGGGGCGTCTTTCAAATTTTTTAGTGCTTCTTCTTTCCCAAATTTCCCCTTGAAACCAAGATTTTCCCCTTTTTCTTTCCCTTTTTTTACCCCATAGATCAAAAGGGTTAAAAAATATGCCCGGCATTGGGGTAAAAAAATACTTCTTTCCCCCTAAAGTTTTTAAAATTTTTTTAACAAATTGCCCCCCCCAAAATTTGGAAAACCCGGGGGGGTTTGGGGCCCTTTTTGGTTAAAAGCGAGTTCTATTTTGAAAGTAACCGTGAGAGCCGGGCCAAAAATTAAATCATTCGTTTCCCGGGTTCGGGAAAATTTTGACAGTAAATTTGACTGCATAAATAGTAATGATTATTTGGAACAGTAAATTCCGTTTTTTCCCTTTCCCCCAGGGGGGTTTTTTCGCTTTTTTAATGCGGGCAAAATTGGGGCCATATACTTGTGACATTTTTTTTAAACAAAAAAAAAATTTAATTATTTAAAAACATGGCAGGAAATTTGAAATGAAGTTTTTTGATTTTTATCCTAAAGACGCCGACAGGGATGAAAGAACTCCTTTGAAAAGGGGGAAATCCCCGGGGGAAAACTCTTTGGAGGATAAAATGCTGAAGGGGACAAAGGCGTGAATTAACAAAATTTAAAAGCCCGAATCTTTATCCCCAAAGTTTAGGACTAAACCCCTAAAACTATATACCCTGATTTTTTTTAAACTAAAAGTTTAACCTTTTTGTATTTTAAAAACGACGGGGGGGGGGAAAACTTGCCTTTTTCCCGTAAAACTAAACCCCATCAAAGTTTGTAAGCATGGGTCCCAATTAGAAAAAGGGTTTCCCCCGCAAGCGAGCGGGATCGCCTTGGTTTTACTGAACCAAAATTAGGCCCCGGATGAAGTTGCTAAATTTTCAAAACGCAAAACAAAAACTCCCAACAGAAAAACCAAAATTTACAAAAAAAACCCCACATGAAGTTTTAATTAAAACCCGGGGACGAAGAAAAAATACAGTAGCAGAACTCCTGAAGAAGAAAAACCCGCTTTAAAATACTAGGGCACGAACCAGGGCTACCTGAGAGAAAATTTATTACCCCTTTAAACCGAACTTTAAAAAACCATCAAAGGCAAATTTAACCCAAACAATAAAACAAAACGGGTGTACAGGACCCAATAAAAAAAAAGAAAAAAAACTCGCGAAAACTGACGACCGAAATTGGGAGGCCCTGAATTAAAAAAAGAATAGCCCAAAGACAAAAAAATCTTGAGCAAGAAAGATCAGCAAACTAGAAGTGCTGACTACTAACCGAAAACCTATTACGACTCAAGTAAATAGAAAAAGAGAAACTATCGAAAAAATTTATAAAAGACACAACCCCTAGCAGAACGAATAAAAACACTTTTTAGAGAAAAGGGTTTCACTTTAGCGAGCGTTTTTAACGGCCTTGGGAAATTTGCAATAATTTCCACGGTAGGGCTTTTTAAATTTTGGTGGTGGGGGGGCAAATTTTAGTCCCCTTCCATCCCCAAACTCCTGAAAATCATGGGTAAAAAAACACCGGACCCATTTTGCGAGTTTTTTAAAAAAAAAAATTAGCGGGTTTAAAAGCTTGAGTTTTTGCCGGGAAAATTTTAGGTGGTTATTACTGGCTTTTGTCTACTGCTAGCAAAGTAGGGGGCTTTATGGGCTGGCATTTAAGGGGCATTAGTTCTCTTAATATTGGTTACTATTTAGTAAGAAAAAGCCCAAAGGGTAACCCTGGGGCAGTTAACCCCTTTTTCAAAGGCTGTCTTTTCATATTCATGGTCATCGCGAACAAAGTCCACGGCCAAAAGGTTTTGGGGGAAAAGGGGGCCTCGGGATTGGATACTTTTTTCTTGGGGGTTTTTTTTTGGGTTTTTAAAATTACCGGGGGCCCCGAATTTTTGGGGGTTTTTCCCCCAAACCTTGTTCATTTCCTGCCCATAAAAAAATTTTATTGTTTAGGTTTTTTTGGGGTTTTACATGGAGTCTGAGGCAGAAGGTAGCATGTTTAAACCAGGCCAAAAACAAAGTTCTTTTGATCTTTCGTAAATTTAAAACAAGTTGGGACCTTTTTTTACTTAATGTAAATCAACTGTAAAATTAATGCGTTTTAAAATTTTCTAAATTTGGGTTTTTTTGCGCCAAAACCGTTAAAAAGGGAAATGTTTTTCCCCAAAGGGCTGTGAAATTTCGAACCTAGCAAACAACCCAAAATTTTTACGAAAGAGTCGTTTTTTTCCCTTCTTTCCCGCTTTAGTTTAAAACCCCCCCAGATAGGGCTAAGAAAAAATGTTGGGCCCCGCGTTTTTTGCCCTTTCCTATGGACCCAAGGGGAACACCTGTGCCTGAAGAAAAGATGTGGGAAGGGGGATTCCCCTCAAGTTATAAATTTCCCGTGCACGCCCCACAAATAAGGGGTGCCTAAAACCAGATTAAGATCCCAAATTTTGTCTAAAGGGCCCTTTTTAACATTAAAAATTGAATTCGTTTTCAGAACCTTTCAAAAGCCCCTTTATGTCTATTTTTGTTCCCGAATGGATTAAACGTTTTTTTCCAAAGGTAAAGGCGCTTTTTCATTCAGTCCAAAAACGTCTGAAAGGGGTAATAAAAATGAAATTGTACACTAAACCCCACCAAAGGGTCAGGGTGAATTTTAAAGATCAACATCCACACTCCAAAACCCAGTTAAAGCACAAAACAAAGAAAGTTTAACGGGTTTTGATAAAACTGCATCGGATTTACTAAACCACACTTTTTTCGATGTGTCTTTTTAATAGGGGGGGTTAAAATATCTGTTTAAAGGGGTACTCAAACCTTTTTAAAAAGAAAACAGTTTTGGGTCACAGCAATGCAAGATACAGTTGCATATTTTTAAGGGGTGGTAGTGCGGCCCCAAAAGAAAATTTTTTCATCTTTAGGGATATTTTAAAAGCGCTCATTTTTTTTTTTCGTTTAAAAAAATTTTTTTAAAAAATAACAAAATAAACAGTCCTTTTTTTTTAGAACAGCTATTAAAAACGAAGCGGAAACCAAAAAGGTCGCATTCATGAAATTTTTTCAAAATCGAAAGGGGTTTTAAAATTTAAACGAAACCAAGGGAAAAAATAAATTCAAAAGTTTTTTAGGGCTCATGCCAAAACCCGTTTACCAATACCTGATGGGGTTTTTACGGGTTTTGCTCACTAAAAGAAGCAAAGATTTAAATTTGGCATTACTCTCAAACTTAAAAAATCAAAACTTAAAAAAATAACATTCAAACCTGAAAAAGAATTTCTTTTTTGATAAAAAAGCTAGCTAAAATGTTAGGCTTTGAAGTTGACACACAGGTCACAAAAAAATTTTTTTGTTGCGCCAGAAAAAAACTACTTTTTAAGGGGGGAAAAACCGTCAAACTTGCATTACAATTTCCCTTACTTCCCATGTTCATTTAGATGAGGGTGGGGCACTATAAAACCCTTTTTTGATAAAGGGTCCTCAAAAGTTTTAAGAAACTTTTTTCCGGGGGGGAAAGCGCATATTTCGATTATAAAATATTCAATTCCTAATTTACAGTTTAAAAGATTGGGGGTTTTGGGGGAAATCGGACATTTTGGGATAAAAAAACACCGACAAAACGGGGAAAAAACGTAAAAAAGTTGATAACCTCACATTTTTTTTTGGAAAAAAATAATAAACTGTACTAAAAAATAATGCGCGGGGGGCCCAAGGGAAACCGGGGTTTCTTAGCGCCTGTGAGGTGTATAACTTTAGAATTAAAAGACCTTTTGGGGAGACGTTTCAGAACCCTTTTAAACCCGAATGGTTAGATAGGCGCTTTGTATGGTTTTTTGATACACTAAAGATGGGAATTTAAACGCAAAGAGGTAGCGACAACAAAAAATTTCCCAAAATAGAAAAACACCCCAAAGAGAAGCAAATAATGCGGGCCCGTATGAATATAAAAAAAGTTCTAAAAACCGACAGCAAATGGCACTTAGAACCATATTTAGAATGGGACATAAAATTTGAATTCAAACCCTTTACATTTTTTTTCCGTCAAAAAATTTCCCGAAAAGCATTTAACCTGGGCCCTTTTCATGTAAGTCTTATGCCGGGCGACAAAAGCGGGGAAAGGGGATTTAAATAAAGCCGTATGGGAAAAAAACCCGTAAAATCCCCCAGAAAGAAACCCGGTTTTTAAAAAAAGCTTCTACAAAATTTTCAGTTCTTTCCAAGCAGAAAATTAGGAGACACTTCCCCAAAGAAAATGAAATTTTTTGTCTTTAAAGATGGGAGGGGGGATTTGGGGGGGTGGGGTCAGGACGCCTTTTAAAAGGAATTAATATTAACTGGGGAAAACTTTGACGTTAAACAACTTAAAGTTACCATCATCTTTTTCCAATGGGGGATGTTAAGGGCAAAACAACAAGCAAAAAAACGAGTGACTTTAAAAAAAAACAATCTTTCAGAACTGAATTGGATTTAATTTTACACATTTTGGCCCATAGGGTTTTATTATACTGAACAGGTTCTAACAGAAGGGATGATAAAAACAATAACCCGGGTTTGAAATTTAAAATTTTATTATAAAACTATGGGGCAATTTAAAAATTTATGATAAAAAAACCCCCCATGTTTATTTAATTTTTTGGACAAACGGTTTTGGAAAAAAATATTTATCAACAAACCCGTTTTTCCCAAAAATTTTATCGTTATAATTTTTTATCATATTTTTAATTTTCTGCCCCAAAACTTTTAAAAGGAAAAAAGCATATCATAATAAATTTTTTTTATGGGGCCCGATGAAACATATTTTTTTGTTAATCCTAGCAATAAACTAGTGAGTGGGGCTAAAACCTTTTTTTTTTATTGTTTGAAGGAAACCCCGACACTATTTTTTTTAATGAAATGTCCCGCAGAAAGAGACAAAGTTTAAAAAAAGAAACACTTTGGCAAAAATTTTCTTCAGGAAGACATGCGGGATAAGTGTGTGGATTTTATGCCAAAAAAAAAAAACTCGTTTTTAAAAAAACTTTTTGAGAAAAAGTTTAAAAACTGAGTTTTTTTTCACATGAAAGAAAGAGAGCAATTTTTTTTATTTTTTGCCCTGAAAATGATGTTATTGGGAAAAAGGGCCAGGGAAAAAAACAGGGTTAAAAAAAAAACTAAAATCTGAAAAAATTTAGTTAAAAAATTTTTGGAAAAAAAGAAAAACCCCACACAGTATGTATGGGTTTTTAGAAAAATCTTTTTTTTTGGTTATTGAAGTCTTACTTGTCAGAGAACAGGAAAAGGCGGATTCTAGGTCACTTTCGCCCGAAAACTGGTTGAGGGCGAAAGTGAGTTAGAATCCGCCTTTTCCTGTTCTCTGCCGCATGGCGTCGCCCCATCTCTGGAACTTGGCAATGATGGGGCGAGGATTGGGGTTGCGGGAGTTAGGTCTGCCAAGGCGGTGTGCCCTCTCTATCACATCGTCGCTCCAGGCATGCTCAGGAATGTAGGTACTGAGCACATTTTTCACAGCCTCAGCACAGTCCTCTTCTTCTCCAGCCTTAGCCTCAGGTATGCCGAAAAACTTGATGTTATTACGGCGTGAGAAGCCTTCTAGACGGTCGACTTCCGTCTCGAGATCAGACACAGTTTTCAGTAAATAATCTTGCTGAGTAGAAAGCGATGTGATTTGTTCAGAGTTTTGCTGCACATCCTGTCGCATAGCACCGACATCACAACATAAGTTGGCGATCGATGATTTCATTTCTTCTTGATCGACTTTGAACTGCTTAAAAATACTCTCCTGACGATTTAGAGCTTCAGCTTGCGTCTGCATGATCACCAGAATGCTATCTAGTTTCTGTTGTAGACTCATCTCCAGCTGTCTGATACTCCCTTGCAAGTCCGGATTGTTCGTTTGCTTTTCTTGAGGCACAGCACATGCGTCTTCAGTTTGGTTGGAGAAAGGTCCAGGGTTTTCTTCGACATCGCCGCTCAACTTGACTCGTCTTAACGCGAACACAAACAGCGCGAAGCACAGAGCAGGCAATGACACGCTCGGCAGGTCAACTGTAGTCGGCAGAGAAATTTGATCGTGGGGGGCGAAGAAACAATCTTCACAGGTAACGTTTTCGATAAAAGTCCCTCTCACCAAATACAGTTCTTGAATACGGATATCCATCAGCAGAAAAGGAGAATACAAGGCAGAAACAACAGAATGTTTCACACCGCAAGCCAGGCAGGCCAGAAACAACAGGCAAATCCAGGTCAATAACACGTCGGCGACACACACCGCCCCACACCTTTCACGTGCGTACACATTTCCCTTCCTTCTCACCTTGCTCAACAAAAATTTTGCCACACTTGACAAATGAAAAAAGTCCAATACTGACCCTCCACTGTCCGGTATCAATCATTTTTTAGTATGGTCGTGAGCCAGAAGAACTAAGGAAAGTATTGCCCAAATACTGCTGCACAAGAAGGTCCGAATCCTCACCAATTCCTGTCTAAACACTCAATTGAAGAGCAGCCACAAAACTTGCTGCGCCATCTTTTAGCTGCCGACCTTGACCCCGGCCGGCAGAGAGAGAGAGAGAGAGAGAGAGAGGAGAGAGAGAACACAATTCATGTTTGCCCGTCTTCAGGTATCGCTGACATCATTAGTAAAAAAAAAAATTATGAACACAGAGAGAGAGAAAAAAAAGTGAACTGCAAAAGATAGCAAAGCAGAGTAGGGAATATGACCCTTATCGTCATCTCTGACACGAGACGTATGGGCAGATTACAAGTCTGACTGTTGATCGATTCTTTCTTTCTCATGGCGTGAGACTTTAAAAGAAGTCTAAGCCAGTTCGGCAGAATCTGTGTGATTTCAAAATGGATCGACACGTGATGTCTTTTTAACGTCAGTACCTCCCGTCGCATGATCTATAGGTATCAAAGCTTCGGTCGATATTTTTCGGCTGCGTGTAAGTCTCACATGAATGTATATGTGACATGTCAAGCCCACCAGACTTTGGCTATACGTTACATCGCCCTTGTTTTTTTTTTTTTTTTTTACAATTCTTCACCAAGGGAAGACGTCAGCTCTGTCCATTTCCTCTCATTGCCCGTGTCTTGTTTCTTTGGTCCCACTCTCTGATTTTCATTTTCGTACTGAGTACAACAGAACAGTTAACATGAGATGGCATCAGTTAGAGAGTGAGAGAGACAGAGAGAGAGAGAGAGAGAGAGAGAGAGAGAGAGAGAGAGAGAGAGAGAGAGAGAGAGAGAGAGAGAGATTTGTTTGTTCCACACTCGCTGATCTTCACTTTGTTACTGAATCCAACAGAATCAGTTAACATAAGACGGCATCAGGGAGAGAGAGAGAGAGCGAGAGAGAGAGAGAGAGAGAGAGAGAGAGAGAGAGAGAGAGAGAGAGAGAGACAGACAGACAGACAGACAGACAGACAGACAGACAGACAGACAGACAGACAGACAGACAAACAGATACAGACACAGAGAGCAACATTATCTCACTAAGGTTTGAAGTCTTTGATTTCAAAGTAGGACTTTCTTTGAGCTTTCTTGTCTCTCTTTCGTTCAGCCACAGAAAAGAGACAAGCACCAGAAAGCGAAAGGGGGGGGGGTGGGGGTGGGGGGGGGGGGGTCGCAGATCGGAATCAGTTCTTTGATTGTGCCTGCTCCGCGCATGTACGGAACAATTTTGTCTACGAAGGACGGATATTCTGTAGGAAGTTAACGCATATGA
>CM031598.1:92406909-92419409 GCA_018398815.1 Conus ventricosus
AAAATAAGGTCACATGAACTTGACCTTGACCCTGTGTTAACAGCAGAATGTCAGTATCTGGTGTGACCACCTCGAGCATTGATCACAGCTGTGCACCTGCGGTACATCGAGCGCACCAGAGTGTTGGTCTGCCTCTGGGGACTTGCCACCACACCTGGCCCACAGCGACAGCAAGCTGAGCTGCTGTCTGGGGTCTGGGTTGAGCTGGTTCAACTGCCTCTGAAGGGCATCCCAGAAATGCTCTATTGGTTAAGGTCGGGAGAACGGCTGGGTGAGGCAGCAGATTGATGTTGTTCTGCCTCAGGAAGTTCTGCGTAGCACGGGCAGTGTGCGGCCTTGCGTTGTCCTGCTGAAACAGGTTCTGTGGATGCCGCGGAAATGCGGCAGGATGTGGGGCCTCAGAACTTGGTCGATGTAATGAACAGCAGTGACCCCGTTACCACGTCCTGGACCCACATTCGGGAAGATGACTGGCCCAATACGGCGATTTATGCCGATAGCACCCCAGATCATGGTGCTTTCACCACCCCATGGGTCCCTTTCGGTGATGTTGGCATCCGTGAAGCGTTCCCCCGCTCTTCTCCAGATCCGGATGCGGCCATCGCCTGGGTCGACGCAGAACTGGCTTTCATCACTGAAGAGGACTCGGCCCCAGTCCCGATGGCGCCAATGCACGTGGATCTGTGCCCACTGCAGACGGTTCTGGCGATGCTGGAGTGTCAGGATAGGTCGCCGGGCTGGACGCCTGCATTGGAGACCAACTGTGTTCAGTCGGCGACGCACGGTCCTGTTGCTGATTGGCCTGCCATGGTTGCCTACGGTGTTCCTGGCTGTGTTGGCAGCGGTTTGGTAAGGCTCCCGTCGATGCTGACGAAGAAGATGGCGGTCTTGGGCTGCTGTGGTGACCCTCGGTCTGCCGCTCCTCGGTCTGTCATCAGTGGTGTTTCTTGCTTGAAAGCGGTCCAGAAGGCGATAGACGGTGGAAATGTGGACTCCGAATGCGATAGCAACCTGCCTCATTGGAACCCCGGCCTGCAGTTGCCCCATTGCTATGCAACGATCTTGACGAGAAAGTCTCGGCATTATGTTGGCGCCTCTGGAAGGGATGATTTGAACTTTTTGGGTTTGGAAATTTATAGCCCCACAATGGGGGCCACATTGAGTTGCAATTCACATTGATGCACGTGGCGTAGGTAGTCCACATGGCAAATGCACTCCTCGTGCCAAAAACGCTGACCCGGCAACATTCACCCACTGTTACGAGGTTACAACCGGCCAAGACACCACGCACTGCTAATGTTGCACGTGCCAACGACATTGCTTACGTCCTGTTCACAATGTGAACAATCGTGCACTGTCTCAATTTTTTCGCGTTTTTATGCCTCTGAGTATATATGCACAAATTCCTCACAATACTTTGATTTCTGTTCGTCATTAGTGGACTCATACGGAACTGACATGGGTTTGCACAATATTTAGATGGAATAAATTCCTGCCGTAGATCACTGAGAGCAGGGCAGAGGAACAAAAAGTGTCGTTCGTCATCGTTTACCTTTTGACATAGTGGGCATATGAAACTGTCATCCTGAACTCCATAATACCTTTTACGATGTACTGCTATATCTGAAACCCCAAATCTGAACTTTGTCATGTAATTCTTAATATGTCTGTCATTATCGAGTGAAAGATACGTTTCACAATTATTAAACGACTTAATTGTTCTGTACCATGAAACCTAACACTTTCCTGAATATGTTCATGCCAGTTTTGCCATCTGTTATCAATAAGTCTTTGACGAAATACTTGCAAAAAACATTTCACATTTTCCACACCCTGGTTCAGCCATACAAATCCAAAACCATTTTGAAATAGTATCTTACGAACATCTGACGCCCACGTGGATTTACCACGTGTATCGAACCAGAATAACATTTTGTAAGCCTTCAATGGTAACCTATTATCATTCATCCGTGATATCTTCAGCCAATATCTGACACACTGCACACGTGAATTTATATAAATGGGATGACGTCCAGTATCTCCATAAACTAAATCATTAGGTGTTTTAACGTTGACGTCTAACATTTTTTAGAGCATACACATGAACTTTTTCATATGGACAGCAGCAGCATCCAATCCCCACAAATCAGCACCATAGAGATCAATGGGTTGCACCTGAGTATCAAATATCTTTAACAATACTTTAAGTGAATTATTCTTAAGTACGTACAATCTTTGCAGAACGCATAGAAGAGCATTTCTTGCCCTGCTTGCAAGATCTGTACAAGCAGCCACAAAACTAAGCCGTGTTGAAAAATTAATACCAAGATATTTATAACAATTAACAACAGCCATTTGGTCCCCATTAAAAGACCATCTCTCTCTTGCTGCAAGGAAACCCCCTTTTCGAAATACAAACGATTTTGCTCTTTTTCATATTTACCTTAAGATGAAGTCTTGATGCTGTGTTACACAAATTGTTCAATGGGTCTGAAGGCCCACTGGGGTTTCTGACAACAAAGCTATATCATCTGCCAATAGCAAAATAAATAATTCAGCTACATCTGGAGACAGGGTTGCTCCATGTCTTCCCTTCTCTATTATTTCTTGTGCCAATTCGTTAATAAATAAAGAAAACAAAACAGGGCTACACGCATCTCCTTGCTTAACACCTTTTGTACAAACTATGTAATTTGTAATAATTTCCACCACACCTGACCTTTGCTTTCACACAATCATACATGCTCTTAATACATACGTACATACATACATACATACGATGCATCTTACCCTTTATCCCATTCTTTTGAAGTATTGGCCAAAGCAGTTTTCTAGACACTGAATCAAATGCCTTTTCGAAGTCAATAAAGGCTACGTACAATTTGCGATTCCATGAAAACTGTTTCTGTATAATTCCCAAAAGGGGAAACATCTGATCGAAGTTGAATAACCTTTCTTAAAACCCGCTTGCACTCACCTGTTATATTATTATGTTAACCCATTTTTTGCAATCTACAGTTAATTATAGAACTATAAAACTTCTACTTATATCACACAGTGATATGCCCCTATATTTGTTTGGATCTTTGGGACTTCACCTTTCTTAAATAAAGGCAGATAATTGATTCTGCCATTATCAGGAATCCCCCTTTGTCAAAAGTGCATTAAAAATCTGACGAAGAAATCAATTACGGCGTTTCCAGCCTTTTATATAATTCTCCTCAAACTATACCATCAGGGCCTGCAGCTTTTCTGTGCGGAGAGAGAGAGAGAGAGAGAGAGAGAGAGAGAGAGAGAGAGAGAGGAGAAGAGAAGAGAAGAGAGAGAGAGAGAGAGAGAGAGAGGAGAGAGGTGACCAGTCCTTTGGACTGAACCAGACTATCCAGTGCAGTGACATCCACAGAACTGCTGTATCACGTTCCAGACTGCTAGCTCCTGTGAAGTTCACGTGGCAGATTTACCGACATGAGAAAGGACACGACACTGCTCGTCATTGTCATCGATGCTAGCATCCGAAACAACAGCTGTTTCAGTGAAACTAACTACCAATGTTTTAGTTCAGGTGGCTGGTGGGAACAGATTCTGTGCCAATGAAAATCTGTAAGACAGTACAACTAACTCCATCAGCAGCTGTGAGATCAAGAGTTACAGTAAAAATAATGACGACGACAAGAATATGGTTTTTAGGGGAATTACAGTAGCTACAGCTCAACAGCAAGACCGATAATTTAGAATTAAAAGTATTTGAGCAAGGATTCATTCAGATTGTACACACACACACACACACACACACACACACACACACACACACACACAACACACACCACACACACACACACACACACACACACACACACACACACACAAAAAGGAGAGAGGAGAGAAGAGAGAGAGAGGGAGGAGAGGGGAGATGAGAGAGAGAGAGGGAGAGAGAGAAAAGGAAGAAAAGAGAGGAGAGAGAGAGAAAGAGAGAGAGGGGTGGGGAGAGAAAGAGAGAGAGAAGGAGTATGTTTCAAACGTTGCGACCCTTTGATGTCAAAGTAGGGCTTGTTGAAAGATGCTATCCCCCATCCCCTGGCACACTTGGTGTGTTAAAGCCAAGGTGTTTTTTCAGGGTCTGCAAAGCATGTGAACTGTCGTTGCCAACATGACAAACATGAGGGTAATGCTGCATGGATCAAATGATGGATTCGTCTGCATGTCCATATCAATGTTCAATGCAAAACCTCGGGACATGCTTTCCATGTCTTATCAGAGCAGTTAGGGGTTTTTGTTTGTTTGTCTGTTTGTTTGTTTGGAGGGAGGCGTGGGCGGGGGGGGGGGGGGGGGGGGGGGACTTTGTTCGCAAGCGGCATCATATTTATCTCACCATCAAGTAAAAATGTGTTTTGTGCTCTATAAAGGGGATGCAACTTTTTGCAATAGAAATGGGAGGGGGTGGGGGGGGGGGGGGGAATTAAGGGAAGTACTGGGTAGATCGAATGGGGGACAAAAACAATCCCAGTAACTTTTAGTGGGAATCTGTCGTCCAGAACCAGACCCAAAGGCGAACACAACATTTTTTTGACTTCGGACGTACGCCTCTCTCTCCCCTCTCTTCCCCTCTCTCCTCTCTCTCTCTCTCTCTCTCTCTCTCTCTCTCTCTCTCTCTCCCTCTCTCTCTCTCTCTCTCTCTCTCTCTCTCTCTCTCATGCGATCTGTGGTTGACGAGACAGAGACAGAGAGACAGAGAGAGTCTTAAAGGAAGCCTTCCTTCGAAATGAAAGACTTCAAACCTTAGAAGAAAAAAATATTCTCTCTGTCTCTGTCTCTTTGTTTTTTCTCTGTCTCTGTCTCTGTTTTGCTTCTTTCTCTCTCTCTCTCTCTTCTCTCTCTCTCTCTCCTCTCCTCTCCTCTCTCCCCTCTCTCTCTCTCTCTCTCTCTCTCTGACAAATACACACCAGATAGCGAGATTACAAGACTGGCTGTGATCATTTTTTGTTTCTCTCTTGCGTGATCTGCTTAAAGATATATGTTCCCGAAACTTGTATGATTTCAGAACGGATCAGCACATGATGTCTCAGTCATGTCAGTTTACAGATCGGCCCCATTGCGTGTGCCCAGGGGATTAAAAACTTTGGCCGACGTTCGCTGGTCTTTCAGAAATTTATATCTGTCATGTCAAAACCACCAGACTTTGGAAATGCTTCTTATCACATCTGATTTTTTTTCAAAACAAATCTTCCACAAGGAGAAGGGTAAGATTTTGTCTATTTTCTTTGGAGCCTCAGTATCTAACCCCCTGTCTCTTGCTTGCTTTTTTCCGATTTCATTCTTTGATCTTCGTTTCAGTATCATGGGTCAAATACAATGAGATGGTATCAGCTGGAGAGAGAGAGAGAGAGAGAGAAAAGAGAGAGAGAGAGAGAGAGAGAGAGAGAAAAGAAAGAGAGAGAATTTTCTTGCTCTCTTTGATTTCAGAGAAAGAGAGGGAGATTTTTTCTTTTTATCTTTCAATTTCACAGAGAGAGAGAGAGAGAGAGAGAGAGAGAGAAAAGAGAGAGAGAGAGAGAGAGAGAGAGAGAGAGAGAGAGACCATTTTCTTGCCATCTTTGATTTCAAGGCAGGACTCTAGTTGAGACTCTCTGTCTCTGTCTCTGTCTCTGTCTCTCTCTCTCTCTCTCTCTCCCTTTCTCTCTCTCTCTTTCTCTGTCTCTGTCTCTGTCTCTCTCTGTTCTCTCTCTCTCTCTCTCTCTCTCTCTCTCTCTCCCTCTCCTCTCTCTCTCTTTGACACTACAGGCAAAGAAGCCCCAGAAAGCGAATGTGGAACAGACCAAATCAATTCTGTGATGGTGTTCTTGCTCCCCGTATGCATGGATCTCCGTCTACTGAAGCCAGATCTGTCAGATGTTAAGCACATGATCAGACCTATAGTCTGCCAGCAGAGGATTGTCAGTGACAGGTTCTGTGTAGAAAGGAATCGCAGGTTGTCTGCACTCTAATATCTGAAGATCGATTTTCAGAATGAAGCTGCACCAATATTCTCCTTACATGCATTACGTTGAATAATGATGTTCTCTCTCTCTCTCTCTCTCTCTCTCTCTCTCTCTCTCTCTCTCTCTCTCTCTCCTCTCTCTCTCTCTCTCTCTTGTGAATGCTATATCTTAGTTTTTAGGCAAATCATACCATCATCACAATATGTTCTTCAACAGATTGATATAGAAAAACTCATCTATCAACACATTACTGCGGTGCCACTTATGACTGGATGTATTATATTTCTTGCATTTTTGTCATTCTATTTTAGTTCATTATTCGGTGTAAATTGTGTTTCATTTTTGTCATTCTATTTAGTTCATTATTCTGTGTAAATTGTGTTTCATTTTTGTCATTCTATTTTAGTTCATTATTCTGTGTAAATTGTGTTAGTTCATTATTCTGTGTAAATTGTGTTTTGTTGCATGGCCTTCTGTTGTATATTTAGTGTGCCGTATTCAACTGCAGTGTTTTGCATTGTATTGTACTTCATTGCATACAATCATTTTGGGTTGCATTATATTACATCACATTGCATTGCATTACGTTGCCTCGTATTGTGCGTATCGTGTTGCAAACTTATTTATTGCATTGCATTACATAACATTACTTTGTTGTTGTGTTTTTCTAAGCAAATTGTATTACATTGTACCAGCCGCTTTCTGAGTATGAAATTCAGGCTTGTCTCCCTGGATAGAGGATGATGTCGATTGTTCGATGCCATGCATGTTCCTATCAAATTGTACGAAACAGCATAGAGTTTCATGGCATGTGAAAGATGACTTTTTTTTGGAATTATGTCAGGGGCGGCTCCATTGTTGATTTGGGTTCTTTTGCTTGTAGAAATAAACTGCTGGAGGGCACGTTCTAGTTTTCCCGCTGCGTGTCTTTTGATCAAAAAGCAGAGGGTTTAGCTCTATATGGTCTGAAAAAGATATCGAGCTCTGTTTAGCTCGAACTGAGAAGTATTCAAAGGACTCAAGAACTCTAACTTCCAGAGAAGTTTTTAAACTCACTCCAAGAGAGAGAGAGAAAGAGAGAGAGAGAGAACGAACGAACGAACGAACGAATCTTTTTTAATGAGGGATAAAGAATAAGCACAATACAGGCTTTTTTACATCTTGCCCTCGATGAAGCAGAAAAAAAATAACAATATGTGACTTCAAAATCAACGAACCATCTAAATAGTGAAAAGAATATTAGCCTGAAATACAAAAGGCAATCCAAAAATATGACAGTCAACTTTTCACACACACACACACACACACACACACACACACACACACACACACACACACCACACACACACATCACACACACACACACACACACACACACACACACACACACACACACACAAAGAAGGAAAATGAAAAAAGAGAAGAGAGAGAGAGAGAGAGAGAGAGAGAGAGAGAGAGAGAGAGAGAGAGAGAGAGAGAGAGAGAGATTCGGATAATTTAATCATGCATAGGCCATTGCCCCTCATGATGGGGTACACTTTCCAGTTGAAAAAACTTTACAAACTTTGCATCTTTCTTATAAAATTATACACACAGTCATATATGCACACATATTCAAGATATTAAGACATAGCTGCAGATCGTATTTTAAACGCTTTGTACAAGAATATTGATATTTCTGACAATGTTTTCATTTTTAGACGCCAACAGTAAAGTCAATCGAAACTGGCTGGGATGCCTATAAAATTTTAAAGGTATATATTGTTTTCGTAAATCATTTAATGTTGGACAGCACAAAAGAAAATGAATTTCATCTTCCTTGGTAATTCTACACAATGGACAAATCAAAACTGTTTCTGTATGTGATCTTAACGATAGAGTGACACGCAATTTCAGAAAAAACCCAAACCTAAATCTTGTCAATAAAAATTTCATTGCCTACTAATTCACTTCAAGTAGGTTTTACATCTTTCAGTACAAACGTTCTATATTCTGTAAACCGTTCAACTGTTATAATTACGTGGGAAGCCATTCTTGCCACCTACACAATATTCAACTGTTCTTTTAAACCTGATTCAAAAGAGACTTATTTCTTCAACCCCTTTGGTTACCATACGGTACCAAAACCATACGTATATAATTGCATCGAATATTTGAAACCAATTTCTTTTATTCCGTACATCTTAAATCAAAAACATTCTATAGGCTTTCCGCGGTAATCTGCACTTTCTAAATCGTGTTAATTTTAACCAGTATCAAATTTCTTGCACTGCTGAATTTATATATATAGGATACTGTTCGTCTCCCATAGAAAAGATCATTGGTGTTCTCATTTCAACTCCTAAGAACTTTTTAAGTGCGATATATGTAATTTTTCAGGATAAAGAGCTGGGTTTCAATCCCCATTCGGCCAAATTTGAGCAACGGTTGAATTTGAGCACAAATACTTTAAATAAGATCAAGAGAATTATTCTTCATTTGTACAAATTTTGCCATAACACTTTAAGGCCCTCTAGGTCTGCTTACAAGATCTGGCATGCTGCATTAAAACTCACCCTCGTGGAGAAATAGTTTTCCTAAATATTAATATATTTACCACGGGCATTAGACCCATTATAATTCCATCTTTCTCTGGCTTGCCAAATATCCTCCTTTTCTGAACACCATTATTGCTTTTGTTCATATTTACTTTCAATAAGTTCTGATGCTGACCCAATGAAACTATTAACTGCTTTTGTAAGAAACAACTGTTTCAGACAATAAAACTACATCATCTCCAAATAACAAAAATAAATTCAAAAAATCATATGTAAACCTTGCACCATGTCTCCCACACCTGATTACTTCTAATGCCAGTTCATTGGATGAATAATGAAAATAATAACCGGACTAGTAACATCTCCTTGTTTCACCCCCCGGGTGTGCAGCTAATATAGTCTGTTAACGATCCCCAGATCGGATCTACTTTTGAAATTTATGTACATACTATTAATACACCGAAAAAGTTTCCCTTTTATTCCTTTTTTTTACAAGAATAGGCCATAGTAAATGTCTTTCAATAGAGTCGAAAGCTTTTTTCAAAATCAACAAAACTACATAGAGTTTTACGTTCATACAAAAATTGTTTTTGTTTTAAAGGCTTACCAGCGTGAACATATTTTCGATATTTGGGAATATGCCTTTTTGAAACCTGCCTATGTTCCCCTTTGTAAGGTTTTGCTCTTCTATCCATTCCTGTAATCGGTTGGTTTTTTATAGTGCTTTTAAATTATTGCTGCTTGTATCACATAAAAAGATATTGCCTCAATAGTGTTTTGGATCGTTTTGGGGTTTCCTTTTTTAAATAGGGGAACAACAAGGGATTTTGGTCCAGTTATCCGGGGATACACCTTTATCAAATAAAGTATTACACAACTTGACGAAAAAATCAACTACTGGCTCTCCCACAAAAATCAACTACTGGCTCTCCCACATTTTAATCATTTCCCGATAATCTCGTCGGGCCCACAGCTTTGCATTCTTTAATTTTACTTATGGCGAAAAGAACTTCTTCCCTAATATAGGGCGATTCATGTAAGCATTTTCCTCTTGTTCGTCCATCCTTCTATTTACGACTGTATAATTTTCTTCTGTTACCATATCTCTTTCAAGCAGACCTTTAAAGTGCTCAAACCCAATCATCTGTTGTAACATTATTATCTTGCTTTCTTCTAACAAAATTTCTACGTAATTTTCCAAAAATTCTTTTGATTTTTAAAATGGCCCAGTTAATTTATCCAGTAATAATCATTATGCTCTTTTCTTTTCGCTGTAAAAGATTCTTATATTCTCTTCTTGCTACACAGTAAACGTCACGTCGGCTGGATCTTTCGTTGTGCAAAAAAACTCGTAATAAACGTTTGCTTTTGCCTTACTTGATTTACATTCTTTATCAACCAGTCACGTTTTTACTTGAATTGTCAAAATAAATTCGTTTCTTCATACAAGCTCATAAGTTTTGACAGTTTGATAAAAGCATTCAAAGCTTCATTGTGGTCAGGTCAACAAATTAAAGGCATAATTAAGTAAATTTAACACTTCAGAAGAATGCATTACGTCTATATAAGATTGTGATACATCGAAATTTCCCACACGAACTTTTCAATATACTTATTCACATTTTCAGCTCTAGCAGAAGGTTTAGTATTGTTAACCACATTCAAATAAAATTCAAGTGGTAAGTGATCAGATTCTAGTCTCTCTGAAAAATACTAATTTCAAGGAGGAGGAAAAAAACGAAGAATAATTCCTTAGATAGCAAGAAATAATCATTGACACTATTTCCAGTTTGAGACACAAACGTGGGAGTGTCCATCAAGGTCTCCATTACATACACCATTAAGAATAAAAAACCAAGGGGCACGCACATATTCAACAAACTTTCCCATAGTGATTCAGTACCTGGTCAGCCGATTTTCTATCAGAATATACAGAGCGACTTTCAAATTAGTACCAAATTCATCATCATGTAAAATATCGGGAGAAAAATTTGCAGTTCTACTGTTTAAGTCACCAGAGAGGATCACATGCACGTTAACATGTTCAAGCATACAGTCAACAATACATTTTTCAAGTGAACTAATGCCATTATCAATATCTAAGTAAAGTATACAAAGGCGAGCCTTCAGGTGGTACTAAAAACACACATACAAACATTATCTGTTAAACAAGTAAATTCTTTTTAATCAGAAACAAAAGCACATTGGGATTATCAACTTTGATTTCATGAATGAAAGGCATCATCTCATTCCTAGCGAGGCACATCGTCTCCCCTTTACTGAAAGTTTTAACGCTGGTTTCATAAACATTGTATAGTTTTTGAAACGTTAAACGTCAGATTCTCTACAAACGTTTCTACGAGACATATAAAGTCGAATTTGAATAGATACGACAGAAAATCTCTTTGAGAATTTTAGAAAGGAGTTCATTCACATTCCAGTGTAAAAAGGGAAAAACTATTACAATCACAAGCAAAACTGTGTGAACTAGAAAATAAACGATGATACATTACCTTCATATCAACATCATTTGTTCCGTGGTCATCCATGCTCTTTTACACTCTCGCAAAAAATCATTTTCCACACTGACATCACTTCTTCCTTTTGAAAACAAACCCGCACCACCTGTTTTTTCATTGACTTCAGAAACACATCATTGTTTACTTCATTTTAGACATGTACATCTTCTTTCTCGCTCATTACACCAGTACGCTTGTTTAATGTACAAAAATGAGAAAAAACAACATTATCAAAAGAAGAAACACAAACATTATTAGAAGAATGATTGAAATCAATCGTTTTATCCGTGATCATATCTGACCCTCGCCCTTTCACCCCGGACAACCCAATGCTAATTTTGTCACGTGCTCATGTTTTTACGGCGCACGACTCCGGTTTCTTTTAAAACTCCGTGCCTGTTTGCGCGAGTAGTAAGCGTGCACCGCTCAGTTGCCGGTGTCACGGGTTGTCCACTGCGGCAGGCCTCCCCCCTATTTAATTTCCCGGAGATTTGCCCCTCGACAAGTCCAAACTTTTTACCATCAATAAGGAGATGGTCGAACACCATAGTTGCACGCTTTCCCTCACTACGTGCTTTCTTGAGATGAGGGTAAGCTGTCTCCTTGGTCCGCGACGTTTTGCGAACGACATTTCGTCGAAAAGAGCACGACTTGGCTAACGGCCTTCGTTCATTCGTCCTTCGCCTCTCTCGGGCTTCGCCCTACTCTAATCTAAAGACCATCGATTCTGCTTTGAGTAGACTGGGTCCCTCCGTGACTTTTTTTCCCTTTTGACTTTCTTTCCCGTTGACTTTCGACGAAAATGTCGTTCGACGAAACGTCGGACACCAGTCTCCTTATCTCCCTAATCGGAACGAGAAGTCCTCTCCAAGAACACCTGTGTACCTCTTTTTCTGTTTTGCTTTTTAGTTTCTGTTTTGCCTTTAAACATTTTTTCCTTGTCCCTGAAAAAGGTGCATCGTCCGATGATTGGAGAGTTTGGCTTCGAATTTAGACGATGAACACGGTCGAACTGGATATCGTCACTGATTTCAAAGCTTTTCCTTCTTGAGCAGGTCCTTCACAACACCTTCACAGTCTTGCGGTGTCTCGTTTCTCTGCGGGAAAGTCCATAAAAAAAGACGTTGTTCCGTTTCGAACGTCCTCCAGATCGTCTGTCTGGGGAGAGAGAGAGAGAGAGAGGAGAGAGAGAGAGAGAGGAGAGAGAGAGAGAGAGAGAGAGAGAGTTCCATTTCACTTGGCGTTATCTAGAATTTTTAGATGTCAGGGATGCCCCCGTTCCATCTAAGTGAATTGCAACGTGCAGGATATTGAACTCGCCGATGAGAGAGTAGGTGTCTACGAGCTGACAAGTAAATCATATCATTTCCAAAACTAGAAGAAAAGAAGAAGAAAAGAAGTAAATAAAAGTTTGAACTTCTCGTTGAACTGCACAGGCGCTGCCAGGCAGAAGTGATCATGCAATAGTC
>CM031598.1:92423304-92450804 GCA_018398815.1 Conus ventricosus
AGAGAAAAAGGGAGGGGGCTGTAGAATTACAAAATTTTTGACGTCAACGAAATTATACGTCAACTTAAAATGACATTTTTAATACATGACGAAAATAATAATATTAGACAAGAGAAGGAGCAAGAATTAACGGCCGAGGCTTTGGTGTCCAGCCTAATTTATTTTGTTTTAATCATCATTTTCTCCGTAGTGATTCTATGTGGAGAGGCTGACTTTCAAGTCAGTAGTACGACTAAGTTCATTGTGTATGTGGGATACTTTTGATGACGGTACCAGCGGAATATGTAGCAGGAAATGTATTTGTTATAAAATTGTTGTGAATGCTGTGTCGCCGAGAGTGACTTAAAACTCCTGTAAGAATATTTAATATGTGCTCTAGTTGTACCACCGCATGTGTGTCGGTGGTCTGAATTTATTGACGTGAACACTGTAGTATAAATACACGGAGAAGTTAATATTTGTTTTAGATCAACGGTACGTCGAATCGAAGTTTATTGTGTTCTATGGACTTTGGTTGAAATTGTGTTCTCCGATTGCTGTGCCTTGTGAATCTGCAGTTCTTCTATGGTTTACTGTGCTTTATGAATCTGCGGTTCTTCTTCTGTGGATTGCTGTGCTTTGTGAATCTGCAGTTCTTCTATGGGTTACTGTGCCTTGTGAATTTGCGGTTCTTTCTTCTGATAGTTCGACGTAATAAAATTGTGCTTGCTGTGTTGAGACCCTGTTTCTTCTTCGTCGCTTGTGTCTGTGAACGGCTGTGTTTACCGTGTGGGGGACCTTGGTTATCCTTCTTCGTCTTTTTAGTGCTGTAGACTGTGGCTTGGGTACTGTGGAACTGAATGCGTTGATTGTATATGTGAGACACTGTGGACGGCGCCGGCGAGATATGTGAGTTATATCAAGATACGTAGAAATGATACGCTGATATATGATGATTGAAGTGTCTTATGTATTGATGTCTTAATTGACGTGCATTGATCTGTATTCTATGTAATGCCATGTATTGATTTGGTAACGATTCATATTGATGGTTCAGGCAGCATATAAAAAGAAGAAAATCTTACACGTGTGTTCCCTGGCTATCTATGTTCGTATGGTGTGGGTGTGTGTAGGGGAAAAGTCGTACACGCATCCAACTTTTGAGAGCGAGAGTCAGACAAACAAACACGCACCACACACCATCCGTAACAATTCTACTCAGGTTCATCAGAACTTGGGGGAGGGCAGGGGGGTGATTAAAGAGCGAATCGATGCTTTCCTGTCAAATGAGACAATTGATAAAATATGTCGGGGGCTTTTGCCCCCATCTCCATTTCCTAGAATCTCGCCAAGCAATTTGCAATGACAAGATTATTGACAACATGCCCCTGACTTGTGACACAGTGCATGTTTCAAATTTCTTTATCTCCTCGGCTATGTCCCATGTGGTCACGTTTTGTTCTTTGTTTATAATTCCAGTTGTATTTCATAATTTTCACTGAATTAGGGCGGGCGATATTTTCTTAACTCTGATAAATTAAATGAAGCTGCTTTTTTTTTCTTTTGTGTCATCAGTTATCGGATCAATGGAGCACCTAAGGCTGTGATGAATTTTCTTTCTTTTCTTTCTTTCTTTCTTTCTTTCTTTTTTTAATTGCTATTTTTTTTTTGCCTAAGGCCGAAATCCACCTCTTCATTTTTTGGCGGTTCACGCTGTCGGCGTCAGCTGTCAAAAGAAAAGAAAACCAAAAACAAAAGAAAATCAAGAAACAAACAAAAAGGGGGAAAAACAAAAGCAGTTTCCACTACTAGCTTTTTTTTAACACCTCAACTCTCTCTTTCTGTCTACTACCCCACCCCATCCATCACATGCGTATGCACTCTGTTTTCTCTCTCTCTCTCTCTCTCTCTCTCTCTCTCTCTCTCTCTCTCTCTCTCTCTCTCTCTCTTCTCTCTCATTGTCATTGCCATTCTCTCTCTCTCTCTCTCTCTCTCTCTCTCTCTCTCTCTCTCTCTCTCTCTCTTCTTATTCCAGTTGTTGTTGTTGTTTGTTGTTGTTGTTGTTGTTGTTCTTCTTCTTCTTCTTCTTCTTCTTCTTCTTCTTCTTTTCTTCTTTTTCTTCTTCTTCTTCTTCTTCTTCTTCTTCTTCTTCTTCTTCTTCGTAGTAAGATGAAACAGTTGAGGTTTTTGATCTAGAACAGTCCATTTTATTTTCCTTTTTCCAATTTCTTTCGCTTGTCATCTACATTAGAGAACGACTAGGGATTCCCGTGAAGCCCCGATCTGAAATCTCTCTCTCTCTCTCTCTCTCTCTCTCTCTCTCTCTCTCTCTCTCTCTCTCTCTCTCTTCTCTCTCTCTCTCTCTCTCTCTCAGAATGAAAGTATGGTGAATATTTTCTTTTATTTACTTGTTCAAGGCATTTCAGTTCGATCAGTTATGAATTCATGAGAGGGAAGTCCATCTAGCCTTCCCTGTTCTGTAAAATTCGTGTATTGTTGTTACGTTCTCCATACCCTGTCCATAAGGGGCAATGAACTTTATGTGAACAAACCATCAGTGTTCTGAATTTGAGTTCTCTCTCTCTCTCTCTCTCTCTCTCTCTCTCTCTCTCCCCTCTCTCTCTTCTCTCTCTCTCTCTCTCTCCCCCCCTCCCTCTCTCTCTCTCCCTCCCTCCCTCTCTCTCTTGTTCAGTCAATTCCACCTAATTTCAAACGATTCTATTGGACTTACAATAGTGATTTGAAGATCAAAGTCTGAAAACACACAAGGGAGACATAGATAGTAGAAGATGGCCTGTGAGCCTAACGTACACAACCTTAATGCTGTCTATATGAAGGAATCAGTGAAGAAATTGAAAATGAATTTAGACATTTCAAAGTCTAGGGGATTCGACATGGATATCTTGTAATTGCACAAAAAAGACCAGTGCCCTTGGATAATAAATGTCTCTACAACAATATTGTGTACCAAGCTACGGTAACAACAGACAGTGATAAAGAAACATACATAGGGATCACGGCAAACCATTTTAAAACCAGATATGCAAACCAAAAAACAGTCTTTCAAAATGAAAAATAAAAAACCAAAAGAACTAAGTAAATATATTTGGAAGCTTAAAAATAAGAAAATAGATTACAACATATCATGGAAATTATAAAAAGAGCAACACCATACAACAACATTTCTAAAAGATGCAACTTATATACTACAGAAAAGTGGCTGATATTATGTAAACCCCACCTAGCATCCCTGAACTCTAAAGTAGAAATGATAAACAATTGCAGGCATAAATGGAAATCTTTGTCAATGCACCATTCCGTAACACGCCCCCCCCCCCCCCTGAACGCGCCCTAAAAAAGAAAAAACCGGCAGGCCACGTGCCACACGCACAGAACTCACACGCCCACACACCACAATATATAACACTGGTGGCGTGCTCAAATTGTATACCCTGAGGAGAGCGTTTTTAGCTTGAAACAAGCGTGTAGGTTTTTAATTTCTCCATTTTAAATCCTATTTTAAACTGATAAAATATATATATATATATATATATATAATATATATATATATATATATATATATATACTGCACCAGTACTCTCTTTTCGTCCATAAAATGTTATTTTTTAAAGGTGTATATGTTTTTCGTTTTTTCCCCTATTTTCCCCTCTTGTTTTCCTTTTTCCCATAAATGTTTTGAATAAGTTCCAACACACCACATCACCACCGTAATAAGTTCACAAGTTTACAAATGTCAATATTGCAATTACATAAAAGTCGTTACGTAAGGTTTATGTATGTTGTGCATGTGCCACTTAAACATATTACCGCAACGCTAAATATGATTATAATGGATTGTACTGTACTCTTCTACATTGCTTTTCACTATGTTGTATTTCAGGGTATTGTACATATTGTATTTTGCTGCTTTGTATTGCATATCTACGTATGTTTTGATTGGCATGCTATTGTATTGCATTGTATGTTGTGTGTTGCATTACACTACATCGCTTTGAATTACACTGCATTGCACCGTATCCTGTTGCTTTTGCATTGTGTTGTATTGTATTTATTGCATTGGATTGCCCTGCATTACATAATATTTCTTTGTGCTGTAATAATATTATTGCGTTGTCGTAGGAGATCACTGTGTATTGAATTCGAGCTGATCTCCGTGGATAGAGGGGGTTGCCAATTTTATTGTATTGCTCTTTGCATGTTCCCCCAAAATTACATTAAATCGCACAAAGGCTTTTTTTTGTTTTTGTTTTTTTTGTTTTTCTCGCATGTGAAAGATGACTTATCACAGAATTATGTCAGGGAAACCCCCACAGTTGATGGTTTTCTTTTATCTATAGACAAAAACCACCGGTGAGCATATTTTGTCTCTTGGCGTCTTTAACCATACAAGCCCAAAGCACACAAACTTAGAGAGACAGACAAACAGACAGACAGACAGACAGGCAGGCAGGCAGACAGACAGGCAGACAGATAGAGAGAGGGTGAGAAGGGCAGAAAGATGCAGAAAGATAGAAGTTATGGAGACAAAAGCAGCAAACTAATTCTTTTGAAAAGCAAACAAACAAACAAAACAAGAACAGCAGATGAATTCCGTTTGATTTTTTTGAAACAAAGAGAGGACACCGCATGAGAAAAAAAAGAAAAAGAAAACTACAATCTCAAAAATGAGAGAGAGAGGAGAGAGAGAGAGAGAGAGAGAGAGAGAGAGAGAGAGAGAGAGAGAGAGAGAATTTTACATCAGAATATCCATAGGGATTCCGAGGCTCTCTCTGATGCAGACGACAACTGAAAGAAATCAGAAAAGGAAAGCGGGGGCCGATCTCAATCAATACCTTAATAGTTTCGTCACTCTGCGCGTGCACGGTGCTTCCTCCGGATTTCCTGTTAAGAGTCACTGCGCATGATCGGAACTGTCGTCTTCCCCCAAGAGATTGGTGAGTGTGATGTGTGGAAACAGTGCTGGGGTGGAGTAGGTTGGGGGGCGCACTCTGCTCCTTTCAAATCGATCCTGTACGTCCATTGGCCATGTCACACTATATCGTAACAAAGAGAGAAGTTTACAGTAAGTTTACATTTTATGCGTCTTGTGCAAACTTGGAGGAGCCTAAATATAGGGGACAATTAATTGTTCTAAGCAAGGTTTTTGTTCTTCATTTGCCGTTGGCTCCCTATGAATTAAACAAAATGTAACAGTCGCACCCTTGTAGAGAAACGATATCTTGATTATAACATTCTGATTGCCCCGCACCCCCCCCCCCCCTACCACCACCACTCCACCCCTATCTTTTGGTTTCTTTGTGAAATAGTCTTTTCTTTCAACATGTTTTCACTCAACCGTGGTTTTACACGAAAAATATCCTCAATGGCCAAGCAACACCATTCAAAAAAATGAATACGGATCTCTCTCTCTCTCTCTCTCTCTCTCTCTCTCTCTCTCTCTCTCTCTCTCTCTCTCCTCTCTCTCTCTCTCTCTCTGTGTGTAAGCAGGGTTTAATATGGGAGTGTTATGATAATACGAACACAAATTATTTGTCAACAGTGGAGTTCCTTCATGGCGTGTGATTTAAGATTACTCCTCGTATTTTGTCATCTTTCCCTTCCACTGCCATTTTCCTTTCAGTTTCTTTTTGTCTTCAAAAAGAAAAGTATGTTAATCTTATTGATTGCAATGCTTATACCAAAACATTGGTAAACTCTTAGATTGTGATAGAGTAGAATAATTCAAAATGAATTTGGGCTGATGGAATTCTATTACTATAATTACTGTTGCTATCATTTTTTTTTTTTTTTGCTGTTGTCTTTTGTGTGTTTTGGCCGGCTGAACTGGTTCGCTTGGATCTATGGCAATATAAATAAAACATGCATGTAGTAAGAATGTAAAACAAATAGAATTATCAGAACATGTCAAGAAGTACGTTTGATTCGAGAGAAAGAGCACATGCAAGGGGGGGGGGGGGGGGGGGGGCAACGGGAAAAAACCCACAGAAATGTCGAAATGAAGGATCGCTATTTCTTTTCAGCAAAACAACATCGGCAAAAACAACTACAAAATATTTAACGTTACCACTGTAGCACATCCATTTAAATCGTAACTGGACATTGCCAGCTCATGTTTTATTAACGAAAGAAAAAAATAGTTTGTCTGCACTTGTGTTCTCCCCTTTTCACTAATGTGTTCCATGTAATCCATTATGGGAGACGTGCATTTCTTAATATCGAGGAAGGATCAGTTGATAAAATGTCCTGTCATCCATCTTCCATAGAAAGCGAATAAAAATGTTAAACCAAAAAGCAATGTTGCATGGACAACACTAACTTTAGAAAACCCTGCACTGGTGGTTCTTGCTGTGTGCATGAAACATCACCTACGTGTGCATGAAACATCACCTACGTGTGCATGAAACATCACCTACGTGTCTCTTCTCGCCCCTTTCATCTCATACTTCCATCCTGACGTATGCGCGTTCACACACACACACACACACACACACACACACACACACACACACACACACACACACACACACACACACACACACACACACACTTCCTCTCTCTGTCTGTCTGTCTGTCTAGTGTCTGTCTGTCTGTCTGTCTCTCTCTCTCTCTCCTCTCTCACTCTCTCTTCTCTCTCTCTCTCTCTCTCTCTCTCTCTCTCTCTCTCTCTCGCCACCACTTTTTCTGGCCATCCCTCCTCCCCTTTCACCCTCATTTTCAACTCCTCGCCTTTCCAAATATCACTTGCGCTCTTGTCCCACATTTGTCAAGGCAAAATGCTGTAGATTCCAAAATTGCCTCTCTCTCTCTCTCTCTATCTCTCTCTCTCTCTCTCTCTCTCTCTCTCTCTCTCTCTCTCTCTCTCTCTCTCTCTCTCTCTTTCTCTCTATAGTTCCTTTTTACATTAAAAACATCCACGACATGAGCAGAAATAAATCAATACCCTGTCAGGGGAAAAATGGAATGTACTCATCACACCCTGCGGGGAAGAACATTCCTGGTGAGAAATTTCATCTTTAGTAAACGAAATTGCAATGTATGGAGCAACATTGTGAAAGTGTTGTGTAACTGTCAACGGTAGCAGATGACTTGTTTGAAGTTACATCTCACGGGCTTCCTTTCTCGGCTGTCTTGTTTATCTGTTCGTTTGTTTGCTTGCTTGCTTGCTTGTTAGGTCGTGGTCTTTTTATGTCGCCTCTTTTTTCTGTGTCTGTATCACCCATGATGTATTTCTAACAACGCATGATATGACAGAAGATTTTATTAATAAGGAATGAAACAATCTAAGACATAATCGTTGTTTATCGATGGATTTATTTATGCAATCAATCAGCCAGTTTTCCTTCAGTTTTTCATTTAACATTCGGTTGTGTTGGGTTTTTTTTCAGTCTGTCAAGCAGTTAATCCATCAAGAGGCGTATCCATTCGATTATTTTAACGTGTGTATGGAAGTTTTATTGGATGACAGGCGCGCGCGCGACGCGCGCGCGCAGAGTGAGAGAGAGAGAGAGAGAGAGAGAGAGAGAGAGAGAGAGAGAGAGAGAGAGAAGGAAGAGAGAGAGAGAGAGAGAGTATTTGGTCAAAATTCTGCCTGGGAATGCAGCTACAAACAGATAGTCAGATAATACATTTGATGAAATTGAAGATTGCAGCACAAATGACATATCCGATCTGATGACCTCCACTACGACCATGTTACCATTCATGCAGTACAGATAGGAAGTCTTTATCTTGTCCCCATTGTTTTCTTCTCTTCTGGTTGCCCATGGCCTGATGAAGGCAAAAGGGAGTGGGGGGCTTGGAAAGAGGAAGGGAGAGGGGAAGTAAGACGCTCCAGACATCTCACACTCAACCAAGACAGCAGCAGCAGCAGCAGCACCGCCACCATCACCACCACTACCACCACCGCCGCCGCCACCACCACCACCACCAAACCCAACAAGTTATTGTATATTCACACTTACTTTCGGCTTCTCCCTTTATCAAAATGCCCCCCCCCCCCCCCCCACCACACACACACACACACGCACACGCACACCTCGCCTACGTTATTGTTATTGTTTTTACGTGCATGATCACTTGATGCTGTGCCCTTCTGTCCGGTCATCCATAGATTATTTGCTTCTTTGTTCGTGTGTGTGTGCTTCATGTTTTTGTATGGAGACTGGCCGATGTCCTCTGGTCTTTCAAAAGTCTGTATCTCATGTGTCAAGACCCCAGTCTTTGGAAAAGTGTTTGCCGATTCCTCTACAAAGACAATGATAAGGTTTTGCCTGTTTGCGTTCCACGCCCCATTCTCCACCACTGTCTCTTGCTTGCTTCTTTCGTCTTACTCTTTGATCTTCGTTTCAATATTATGGGTTTAGTGGAATCGGCTGTAATGAGAGTGCTTCAGCCGGGAAGAGAGAGGAGAGAGAGAGAAGAGAGGAGAGAGAGAGAGAGAGAGAGAGAGAGGAGAGAGAGAGAGAGAGAGTTGTCTTACACAGACTCGAATTCTTTGATTTCAGAGCAGAGGTTCTTTGAGATTCTCTTTCTCTGGTGCGGAAGACATAAAAGCATTATATCTACTCTCTGCACATGGACGGAGCTTCGTCTGTTGATGCTCAGATATTCTGCTAGTTACCTCACATGACCATATGTGTAGTCTGCTCCCGAAGAGGAACCCCAGAGTCTGGTCGTGCAGAGGCGGATGGAATAAGAAAAACCCTACGGATCTTTCTGCTTGTTTGTTTGTTTGCTTGTTGTTTTTCTGAATGACTTGTCAACATTAAGCAGCACCAGTGCTCTCTTGTCCTGTATGACATGTTACAGAAATGCGAGGGTGCCAGTCAGCCGTTCTCTTCGTGGCTTTTCTTTCTTTCCCAATCTGTATGCCTGCCCACAACCTCTCTCTCTACTCAATCTCTCTCTCCCTCTCTCTCTCTCTTATCTCTATCTATCTCCTCTCTCTCTCTCTCTCTCTCTTTTCTATATATCTCTCTCTATATATATATATATATATATATATATCAATCTAAGACATTAAAAAGCAAGTTATTTATAATTAATATATCTTGCAGTATTGCAAAATACTAAGCTGCTCTGTAAGCTTGCTGGAACGTGCTGTGTACTTCCTTGCCATTATTGTTAGTGTTGTATTTTAGTCTTGTGAATTATTCCTAGATTGTGCTGCACTGTGTCTTGAGCGATATCTTTGTTTTTTTCTTACTTTTCCCAGTAATATGTAGCTTGTTTTTGCTCTTCTGATCTTCTTTGCTCTTAATTCGTCCCTCTCTTGCTCTTCTTTTCTAACTCTACAAACTACTACGCTCTTGCACGCAACCTTTCTGGATCGCATTCTTCTTAAAACTGAACAGGGGCTGGATCAATTACCATTTTCCCCGTCACTGAGGAGGAAAACCCCAAGTTCGAAATATCGGGGTAATTACCGAGTATATATGTAGTGAGTTTCCCCCCTATTGAGGATGTCATCTACCTAGACAAGCTCCTGAAGGCTCAATTTTGAGAAGCATTTTTGTTTTTCCAATAACCCACTCTAGACATACTGTTAGTACCCAGAATATCTCCACTGCTTACATGCATCTTTTCTCCCCTATTCTTCAACGAAGAATAAGAGCAAGCTTGTTTATAATTTCATACTTGCAGTCATCAACACCAACGCTCTGTAAACTTGTCTGCGGTGGTTTACTTATCTTGAATTTATTAATAATATATTTTAGTCCCTATGAATTCACGAAGAAGTTGCCTCAGACGTTGAGTCTTAGAGGAATTATATATTCGACTTTCACAAGAAAAGAGCGTGTTGGTTTTATGTCTTCTTTTGCTCTTAGATGGCACCTTGTGTTTTGAAAACACAACAAACATACTACGGAATGCACGCAACCGTCTGACGCATTCAAAAATGAAAAGGCAGAGGGTCTACCACTTCCGCGGCACTGAGGAGAAAAAACCAAATTTTATTTTTATATCTTAATCCAATTTTTAAATTTTTTCCTACCAAAATCGAATATATAATATAATATTTTTTATTAAAAAAATTTTAATATATATATATTATATATATATATTATATCTGTCCTCTCTCTGTCTACTATCTGTGTACTTGCCTGTCTGCCATCTATGTCTGTGTGTGTTGTGTGTGTGTGTGTGTGTGTGTGTGTCTGTCTGTCTGTCTGTCTGTCTGTTTTTCTGTATATGTCTCTGTCATTCTGTCTGTCTCTGTCTCTGTATCCGTCTCCGTCTCTCCTCTCTTCTCTCTCCTCTCTCCTCTCTCTCTCTCTCTCTCTCTCTCTCTCTGAGACACACAGGCCTGACACAGACAACAGATCACAGGTCTGGCTGCTGATCCATTTTATTCTGTATTTGCGTGAACTGACGACAGGCATGAGTTGAGGGGGAAATTACCAGTGATTCCAGAATGAATCAGCACGTAAATGTCTCATGAATGTATGATCACAAATCAGTCCCATGGCATGCCCCAATGGTATTGAAACGTTGGCCATTGTTCTGAGGTCTTTTAAGAAACGTATATCTGATACACCAAAACCCCAGATATTTGAGCTGTCTTACATCATCTTCGGTTTGCTCAACAATTCCTTTACGAGGGAGAAAGAAAATGCTATGTCCGTTTTCTCTTCACACCTAACATCCGCCACCTATCTCTGATATCCTTGTTTTGGTGATGTTCTTTGATCTTCATTTTGAGATCATAGTTCAATAAAATCAATCGAATGAGATGACGTATCGAGAGAGAGAGAGAGAGGAGAGAGAGAGAGGGAGAGAGAGAGAGAGAGAGAGAGAGAGAGAGAGAGAGAGAGTTTTATTTACTAAAGTTTGATTGAGAGAAGAGAGAGACAGAGAGGAGAGAGAGAGAGAGAGAGAGAGAGAGACACAGAGAGAGATACAGAGAGAGAGAGAGAGAGAGAGGAGAGAGAGGGGGGGGAGGGGAGGGGGGGGGGGGGAGGGGGGGGAGGGGGGGTAGAGAGGTTTTGGTGATTTCTTGATTCCAAAGGAAAGATTCTTTTGAGATTTTCTGTCTTTTGGTGCCGAAGACAGAAGAAGATCCAGACACGGAAAGGGATATCCAGAAATACATTCTTTTATTGTCTATGCATGTATGGAGCTTCGTCTATGGAAGTTCAATCAGTAGTTGCTACATGTGATCGGACACGTCGTCTGCCACCAAGAGCACTGTCAGAATCAGACTCTGTAGATGTGGGTAGAGATAAGAGGAATCTGGGGACAGTTTTGTTCTATGTTTTTCTGGATAAATTGTTATTAAACACACACACACACACACACACACACACACACACACACACAACACACACACACACACACACACATCAACTTTTCATACAAACCTGTTGCGGACATGGTGCATTTTTTGTATTGTTTATGTTGATTATGCTTCTTTGAAAGTCTGTTTTACTCAATTTGCAACGAAAGCTTCAATTTTAGACAAGTCATATCACCATCGCAAACAAAACCTTTTGAAAATATTGTGGTGTCAGTACGACCAGTGATGATTTCAGTCTTCATACCGTTTGTTTATGATCACAAGATGATGCAGAAGATGCAAAGCTCCAGAGATAATATGACAGTCTCCAGGAATGAGATGATAATGCGAACAATGTTGATTCTTGTCTTCATATTGTTTTTCATCATCTTGTAACAGTGGCAATCAGATTCAGTATTATTGTCTCTGGTCAACGTCTATGCACACAGAGCAAACGGTAAATCATGAAGATAAACGACTTTTGTAAAGCAGTCCATTCTCACCAATACACAGACTGCGCTTCCAAAGTTGCACAAGCAGCACAAGATGTAAAGGTTCTGGTATGGTGAGATACTGCCAATCCATCAAGAGAACAGGAATGGAAAGGAGCAGAGCTGTCATCCCATCCACTCCACCCTGACCCTCTGTCTGCACATCACACTCACCGATCTCATGAGGAAGACGACAGTTCCGATGATGTGCAGTGACTCTCGACAGGGAATCCGGAGGGAGCGCCGTGCATGCACACAGAGTGATGAAACAATTTACGTATCGACCATGGTCAGCTCCCTTTCCTTTTCAGTAGTCGTCTGCGTCAGAGAGAGACAAGCAATCCCTAAGAAAGCCCTAATCTGAAATCAAGTCTCTCTCTCTCTCTCTCTCTCTCTCTCTCTCTCTCTCTCTCTCTCTCTCTCTCTCTCTCTCTCCTCTCTCTCTCTCTTATGTTTTATGTATAAATCAAACCTTTTTTTTCTGAGAATCTGTAGAAATAGAAACATACTGTAACAGACACGACTTTCAGGTATTCTTTTTGTGTTTTAATTTTGGTATATCAAAACTAACAGGCAGGTTAACAGCAGCGAATGCAATGCTTGCTTTCTTTGACTTAAGAGTTTACATGAAGTTTGATTCGATGAGCATTTTCCATCTAACCATTTACCTTAAACCAAAACAAAGCCAAGTGCCCGGGAGGGGGAAGAGGGAGGTGGTTTAGGGTGTGGGCGGTTTGAACGCTCAGAAATATGTGGCTTACAGTGCTAGTTCCACTGCCTCTCTTTAAAGAAAGGTAAATGCAATGGTCTAAAAAGAGGGGAAAGTGGATAAGAGCTATTCGCCTCTTTGGTATTCAGACCAAAATGTTCTAGGATACCCAAACACTGATTGATCGTTCCACTGTTTGGTACTTAGTGGAGTGATAGACCAAGGCGTCGGTTTCTGTGCAATATCAGACGCTGGATACTCACATGGTCATTTCAGAATCTGGATACCAACATGGTCAAGGTGGTCTACAAAATGTCGTATTAACTTAATGGCCGATGCGCAAATAATAGTCACCATGTTCTCCACTCAGTCATGTTTCTATTCATGCATAACAGACAGGATGTCTTTACTTGTACCCGTTTGTGTCTCCTCCATAGTCTGTCCATGGCCTGATGAAGGGAACGAGGGATGGAGGGGGTGAAAAGAGGAAAGGAAAGGGAGGTAACAAGTACCAGACATCCCACACTCATCCAAAACAGCAGCAACAGCAGCAGCAACAGCCGACAGCAGCAGCACGAGCAGCAGCAGCAACAACAAACATCAACAACAATAAACCCAACATGCTGTTATAGACTCACACCTACTACGATTCTGCTTCTCCCTTAACAAAATACCCCCACCCCTCCACATACAGACACTACAACCGCCACCACACTACAATTTCCCTAGGTAATTATAACTGTTTTGCATGATCACTCGATGCTTCTTTTCTAGTGCCTCTCTGCCTGGTCATCAACAACTCGTTTGTTCCTTTTTGATTTGCTTGTACTTCTCCAAACGGAGATAGTAGATTGTGTCTTTCATCGCTTGTTTGTACTTCTACATGTTCTTGTATGGAGTCTGGACGACTTTCTCGGGTCTTTCAAAAGTCTGTATGTGGCATGGCAAGACCCCTGTCTCTGGAATATCTTTGATTTGTTTGCCGATTCATCTACAAAGGCAAGGACAAGATTTTGCCTGTTTTTGATTCACGCCCCATCCTTCACCACTCGTCTGTTGCTTGCTTCTTTCCTCTTACTTTTTGATCTTCGTTTCAATATTATGGGTTTAGTGGAATCAGCTAAGATGAGAGTGCTTCAGCTGAGAGAGAGAGAGAGAGAGAGAGAGAGAGGAGAGAGAGAGAGAGAGAGAGAGAGAGAGAGAGAGAGAGAGAGAGAGAGAGATGCCTTACTAAGGTTTGATTTCAAAGTAGAGCTTCTTTGAGATTCTTTCTCTGGTGCGGAAGACAGAAATGCTCCAGGAAAAAAAGGAAAAGAGGCAGACTGAAATCGTTTCTTTGTGTCCACTCTTTGCACATGGACAGAGCTTTGATTGTGGGGCACGGACTGTTCTACCAGTTATCTCACCTGGCCAGACCTGTTGTTTGCTACGAGAGGAACCGCAGAGAAGGGTTGTGCAGAGGCAGGTTGGAGTCAGAGAAACCACAGGATCTTTCTTCCTGATATTTTTCCTGAATGAATTGTTAGCATTGAGCGGCGCCAGTGCTCAGTGGCCTGTTACAGAAATGGTGTATTTTATTGTATTGTATATGCTTGTCTTAGCCTTTTCGTTTTTCCCTTTCGGAAACGAATGCTTCGTTTCAGATGCATCATATTATCATCATAAACTGAACATATTGTAATGATGATATGACAAAGGTGACTCCAGTCTTGACATTGTATGTTATTGTAACAACCAATGCCAATCCGTACCAGTATGTTGTCTTGGGTCAGTGCCCATATACACAGAACAAACAGAAAATCAAAAACACTAAAGGTTTTTGCGAAGCAATCTATTGCCCGCCAGTATGTAGGCTGATCCTTCCGACAGCATAAGATGCATAAAATATAAGAATACTGGCATGAAATGACATTGCCATTTGATCTGGAGAATAAAATGGAAAGGGGCAGAGCGATCCCCATTCACTCACCCCAATCCGGTTTCCACATATCACACACACACCAGTCTCTTGGGGCAGACGACAGTTCCGACACTGCCCAGCGACCGTCGGTGGGAAATCGGAGGAAGTACCGTACATGTGCAGAGTGATGAAACAATAAGATATCGATCATGATCGTCTCCCTTTTGTCCTTTTCCAATTTCATTCAGTGTTGTCTGATCAGAGAAAGACTAGCAATCCTCTGCAAGCCTCTCTCTCTCTCTCTCCTCTCTCTCTCTCTCTCTCTCTCTCTCTCTCTCTCTCTCTCTCTCTCTCTCTCTCTCTCTTTGAAACATAAGTCAGATCTGATGACAGACATAAGCTGGGGGAAATACGCGTGATCTAGCATGGATCAGTAACATGATGTCTCATTAATGTCAGTCAACAGATCCGTCCCACTACAATTTCCCTCTGACATGCCAAGACTCCTGATTTTTTTTTACGTGCCTCACGTCGTCTTTGATTTGTTTATCGATTCCTCTACAAAGACAAGGGCAAGGATCTGTCTGTTCTCCCTTCACACCCCGTCGTCCACTGTCCGTTTCTTCCTAGCTTGTTTGGTCTTTTTGCATGATCTTTGTCTTAATATCATGAGTCTAATGGAATTGCTTGAAAAGAGATGGCCTCAGCTGGAGAGAGAGAGAGAGAGAGAGAGAGAGAGAGAGAGAGAGGAGAGAGAGAGAGAGAGAGAGAGAGAGAGAGAGAGAACTCGGAATTGCATGAAAATAGATGGCCTCAGCTGGAGAGAGAGAGAGAGAGAGAGAGAGAGAGAGAGAGAGAGAGAGAGAGAGGAGAGAGAGGGGAGAGAGAGTGAGTTGAATTCTTTTATTTCAAAGCAGGGCTTCTTGTGAGATTTTCTGTTTTCCTCTGGTGCAGAAGAGAGAAAAGCTCCAGTAAGGGAAAAGGGGTAGACAGAAAGGAATTCTTTGATTGTGTCCACGCATGCACGGAGCTTTGTTGATGGAAGCTCAGTCAGGATCTACTGCACACGATCAGATACATTGTCTGCCATCACGGACAGTCGGCCATGCTCTGCAAACGCGGGCTAGGGTGAGGTGAATCGGGCGTTCGTTCTTCTCTATTTTGTTTCTAACATTTTTTTTAGCACTAAAAAGCACAAATACGCTCCTTTCGTGCATGACTGTTCACAAAATTCGTGTACTATTTGTATCATTCATGGTTTTTGACAACGTTTTTACCCATTTTATAATAACTGTTTCAGTTTCAGACAAAGCATGTCATCACAAACAAAACCTTTTGTGCATATGGTGATTTCAGTATGATCACTGCTGGTTCCAGTCTTCATATTGTTTGTCATCGTCTTGGGAACGTAACAATCAGATTGAGTATAATTGCCTCTGTCAAAGTCTGTGCAAAGAGAGGAAACAGTAGATTAAGAAGACAAACGGCTTTTGTCGAGCAATGTATTATCATCGGTATCTAGGCTGCGCCTCCCAAGCTGTACAAGACGCATAAACTGTAAGTTCACTGGTATGGTGTGACATTGCCAATCCATCTAGACTGGAAAGGGCAGAGCGATCTGCCACCCCTCTCTACCCTGATCCTGTTTCTATATATTACATCCACCAGTCTCTTGAGGAAGGCAACAGTTCCTGTCATGCGCAGTGATTACTGACAGGAAATCCGGAGGAAGCAGTGCGCATGTGCAGAGTGATGAAACAATTACGGTATTGATCATGAACAGCCGGTTTTTTCTCTTTCCAACTTCTTTCGGTTCTCGTCAGAGAACGACTCGGGATTCCTGTGGAAACCCTGATCTAAAATCTCTCTCTCTCTCTCTCTCTCTCTCTCTCTCTCTCTCTCTCTCTCTCTCTCTCTCTCTCTCTCTCTCTCTGTGTGTGTTACGGATGGTAAGCGGTGCGTGTGTTACTGTTTGACTCTCTCCTGAAGAAGTTTGGATGCGTGTACGACTTTTCCCTACACACACCCACACCACACGAAGATAGATAGCCAGGCAACAAGTTAAGTTTCTACTTTTTTCTTTTGCTGCCTGAACTATCAAATCATAACAAATACATATTACATAACAAGAACAAGCAGGAATATTAATTCATGCCACCGCCATTGGGGGCGCGCAACAACACTAGGCACTAGCTTGTCACAATAACATATTGCTTTCACTTAACAGGCCAGGCTGGCAGCCACGGCAATGTCATCACGGACAGCCTATGCATTTGACCGCGTCCGGCCCGAATCACACAGTCTTCACATAGAACAGGAGTCACTCACGAAAGCAGTTCGTGGACTCCTTCCAGGGACCCCCACACAACAGAACACACGTCGACACGACGGAAACGAAACTGCTCACGGAGGCAGGTTCGTGGAGTCCTTCCAGGGACCCCCACACAACAGAACACACGTCGACACGACGGAAACGAAACTGCTCACGGAGGTAGGTTCGTGGAGTCCTTCCAGGGACTCCCACACAGCAGAAAAAACACAAGTCGTCGTCCCGACAACCTCTGAAGCCCTTTCTCACTCCAGCTCATTGCTAGCCACGCGGACAGCCTCTCAACATCCCTCCCACAGGGCAGAGACGGCAGATGGGCTCGTGCTGCACCCCACACCGGTTAGCGGTGCACACACGACGTCTACTGACCCTCAGTCAGCCGCTCCATACCCTGACAGGGTAGAGACAGGGGCTGGGCGCAGGCTGCGCCCCACACTCGGATGACAGTCAGTTCCCGGTCGGACATAAGGTTTCACCGACACCTGGGGGAACAGACTGCCAGCGAGGACACACTTTCAGTCTCCTTTCGGCTCTCTGGAAGTGTTGCTCGGCCGGTAGCTCTGCGGAGACTGAAGGGAAATACTCGTTCACCTGACTTACACAAAACGCAGGTGAGTAGCAGTCAGGTAAACAGGCCAACCGGTTTTACTGGGTTTCCCTGTTCCGGTCAACGTTGTCCCCAAAATTTAGGACCGGACGAAATACGCTCCTCTCTCTCTCTCTCTCTCCTCTCTCACTCTCTCATCCCTCTCTCTCTCTCTTCTCTTCTCTCCTCTCTCTCTCCTCTTCTCTCCTCTCTCTCTCTCTCTCTCCTCTCTCTCTCTCTCTCAACGAGCAGAGGTTTTCATTATCATTAGTTTTATCATTTTCTTTTAGAATAATGGTATTGTTCACGTAGAACAGACCCATGTTGATTAGGAAAAATTAAGACATAATGTATGACTGATTTTGCTTGTCGAACTGATCATAGCAAAACTAAAAGAACAGCTATTTTGAGGTATGCAAGTCCCAAACGTACGTAAAAAACAAACAAAATAACTGTGGAAGCCCAGATCTGAAATATCTCTCTATATGTGATTAAACCATTTGAGTTCCGACTTCTGAGTTCTCTCTCTCTCTCTCTCTCTCTCTCTCTCTCTCTCTCTCTCTCTCCTCTCTCTCTCTCTCTCGCCTCTCGCCTCTCTCTCTCTCTCTCTCTCTCTCTCTCTCTCTCTCCCCCCCTCTCTCTCTCTCTCTCTCTCTCTTCTCTCTCTCTCTCTCTCTCTCCCTCTCTGGGGGGTCGTGAACTGCGTTTCACTCGAGCAGTCAGACATCGCATCGCTCTGCAGATTTCACTTGCGTTTGACAGATATTTGCACTGTGCAGTCCTCTACCCTTGCCAGTGCCCCCATTAAGCACCATGCCAGCTGCACCGCTTGTTTTCAGAGCGAGTTGTGGCACCTTCGTCCACGTCTTCATGGCTTTCATGGCAAAACGAGCGATGAAGAAGAAGGCCATGAGGATCGCCATGTTGACACCGCGAACGAGAATAGACGGTGTAGCCGTAGGCCTGCCCCTTTCACGTTGATTTTCTGGGGCGGACTACTTCTACGCTGTGGAGACGTGGAGCAGAACCCAGGACCCAGCGGACTTGAGGCAGGCCCGGCTCGGCACATCAGGACGCAGGGTCAGCGTGGACAGGACTGGAGCTTAAACCGGCGGCCCAGCAGACGGACGACATCCTCATCTCCTCATCAACCCACCAATGCCGACATCATGGGTATGTTGAGGAAAATGAACTGTGATTTCAAGGAAATGAATGATAAATTTACGGACATGGAGAGGAGCATCAGTTGTCTAAATGACCAGTTCACTGCGCTACAAAGCGGTGTAAAGGATCTGAGGGAAGAGGTGGAGACTTTAAGAAAAGAAAATCGGACCTGGTAAAACAGAACTCTGACCTCGTGACAAGAATGGAAAAATTAGAATTAAAAACTGACGATTTGGAGGAAGGTCTAAACGTAATAATTTGATTTTTTACGGTATTCCCAGAGGCCAGAATGAATCTGCTGAACAGTGTGAAGGTAAAATTCATGACCTCATTCGGATAAACTTGAACTGACGCGGGACATCGAGTTTGATAGAGCTCACAGGTTAAATCAAAAATCAGACTCTCCTATCATTGTTCGTTGCTCCTCTTACAAGGACAAATTGCGTATCCTGAAAGGAAAGAGGAAATTAAAAGGAGCAAACGTTTTTATAGGAAGGATTTTTCCACCCGTGTACGCGAAATCAGACGTGGCCTGTCCCTCACCTGAAGAGAGCAAGATCCGAAGGAAAAAGAGCAACGATGATTTTTGATCACCTGCTTGTTGACGGTACAAAATATTTCCTAGACGATCAAGGTGATTTAAAAGAGTCCAGATAGGGGGGTGGCCGGCCACGTGAGGAAAATTTTCTCAACACAGGTGTGACAAGTGAGGGGAACCACAGAAAACGGGCACCGGTTAGAAAACGCCTGTCACTGGTGGCAGTGGCAGTGGTGAGCGGTGTTTTGTGGGTCAGGGCGGTGAGCTTGTGCAATGTGCTGAAAACACGTGCAGTGAAGTAAAGGACGCGGAATGTACAGATGTAAATAAACCGTTCTCCTTTTTGTTATGGAATGTGAATGGCTTATTTTCTAAACTGACTGACCATGATTTTTTGTCCTTCATTTACGAATTTGATTTTGTGTGTTTATCGAAACATTATGGAAGAGTGTCGTGCTGATTCCTTTGTTGGCTATAATGTATTCTGTAAACCCGCCATTAAACTTTCAAAACAAGGGAGAAGGTCGGGAGGGGTAATTTGCTTGATAAGAAAGGAGTTCTCCTCCTTTGTTAAGACTATTGACGTTGATCATGATAATTTCTGTGTCTTTTGATTAATAAGAAACTATTTGGCCTAGATAAAGATGTTCTATTATTTTTGCTCTTACCTACCACCTGAAGGTTCCCCGTTTTATACCCATTTTGATATTGATAGTGGTTTTAAATTTACTCGAAGAATGTCTCTTTCATTTGTTACTTTCCAGGGTATTATGTTATTTGAATGGTGAATTTAAATAGTAGAACCTCTAATATTTCACAGGAATTTCTGGAAATAATGATTCTGATAAACATGTGACAGCCATCCTCTTAGTATTAACCGGCACTCTCAAGACTGCATTTTAAACAACTATGGAAAGATGTTACTGAATGTATGCACTGCTTTTGATCTGTGTATTCTTAAGGGAGTGTGTAATGGCGACCATGAAGGTTGCTACACATACATTTCTGACTCTGGATGCAGCGTTGACGATTATTTCATATTTTCTAATGATTTATTTGCTCGTTTGTTTGATTCATGCAGGCTAAGTGTCTTAGAACGTATTGACCTGATCATTACCTGTGTCACTTCATGTTGTTTTTCCTAAAGAAAGTATTGTGCATGCCTGCAACCTTGAACAGAAAAATGTCATAGAAAAAATTGTATGGAATGATGAAAATGCTAGTTTGTTTCAAGATATGTTATGCAGTGTAGAAACTCAAGCAAAGCTAGATAGTGCAATGCATTTATTAGATGTGGATGTAAATCGAGCGTTGAACTTGTTTAATGCATGCATAAAAAAAAAGTGCTGTCTGTATGAAAGATGTATACCTTTGGATAGCAGTAAAACATCGACTGATTGGTATGATAAAGAATGTGATACTAGTAAAAGAAATGCAAGGAGGTTATTACGAATTAGTCGTCGCACTTTAAAAATAGGAGATAGGGACGCTTATACAATTGCTAGACGGGAGTATAAACACTTGTTACAGAGGAAAGAGAAAGTGTTCAATAAGTCTTTTTTAGATAAACTCGTTTCATCAATAAAGTGCCAAAAGGAATTTTGGAGTACTATCCGCAGAGTTTCTGTCAAAAGAAGACAGCCTAGAAACAGTATTACCCTTGATGCATGGTTTCAGCATTTCCAAACCTTATTGGATTCAAATGTTGATAACACACCAATCGAAGAAGTGTTTGATGTAGGCAGTGGTGATTATATGAACCGACCAATCACACAAGAGGAAGTACTATAGCAATAGGAAAACTGAAAAATCGTAAGGCAGCTGGCCCTGACGGCATTATTGGTGAATTATTCAAACATTCTTCTAACCAGGTGTAAACTTCTTTCTAAAGTTGTTTAATATATTATTTGATAGTGGTACGTTTCCAGATAACTGGACTGAATCAATTATTCTGCCATTTTATAAGAAGGGCGATGTTAATAATCCCAGCAATTATAGAGGGATTTCCCTCTGTGATATCAGTATAAATTGTTTGGAATGATTAATTAATCATAGACTGCAGGAATGGATAGAAGAAAATAACATTACAGGTGATCATCAAACAGGCTTTAAAAAGTTATTCGACCATTGATTATTATGTTTACATTGCTTGCACTTGTACAAAAAGCAGTTTTCTTATAACAGAAAATTATATGTAGCCTTCATAGACTTCGAAAAAGCTTTTGATTCGATAAATAGAAATCTTCTGTGGCCAGTCTTGCATAAAGATGGTATTAGAAGGTAAAACTGTATAGTGTATTAGAAGTATGTATGATAAAGTAAAAACCAGGGTCCGCTGTGGATCGAAAACTTACAGATTATATTAATTGTTCAAAAGGAGTAAAAACAGGGCGATGCATGCAGTTTCCCGTTTTGTTTTCTTTGTTTATTAACGAGTTAGCAATTGAAGTAATTAATAATGGTAAACATGGTGCTTCACTTCACTTGATGCTTTTGAATTGTTTATCCTTTTGTTGGCTGATGATGTTATTTTGATGTCAGAAACTGTTGTAGGTTTACAAACACAACTTAATAGTTTACACCGCGCTGCTAGATATCTGCAGTTAACAGTGAATATGGATAAAAGCAATATTATAGTATTCCGTAAAGGTGGATATTTAAGTGCTCGAGAAAGATGGTTGTATGACGGTAATCTTATGCCAGTTGTCCCAAAGCCTATAGATATTTGGGTATTTTATTCTCAACTCGTTTGAGTTTTGTTGGTGCATGCAAAGAAACCCGTCCAGTAAGGCTAAAAATGTTTGATTTGTATTATGAAAAAGTTACATGTTCTTAATAATTCATCTTTTACATTATTTATCAAACTTTTGATACCCAGGTTCAGCCAATCGTACAATATGGCTCTGAGTTATGGGGATTAGATAAAGCGCTACTTTCTGTGAATCGGTCCATGTTTTCGCATTGAAGAAGTTTTTAGGAGTTGATAGACGTACTCCAAATGATCTTATTTATGGCGAAACTGATCGATTTCCTATTTACATTGTCTCTGTCGTTAAATGTATCGATACTGGCTGAAATTACTTTACATGGATGATACCAGAATACCTCGTAAAGCGTATAATTTGTTGCATGATTTAGATACTAAAGGTAAAAGTAACTGGGTGACAAAAGTGCGACTCTGTTTATTTGAATATGGATTTGGATTCGTCTGGTTGAAACCAAGGAGTCGATAATATAAAAGGGCTTTTTGCAACTTTTTCGCCAGCGACTAGTGGACTGCAGATGGCAGAAATGGTCTGACCATATTCATAGTAGTGAGAGGTTTGATTTTTATAGGAATTTTTCATTACTCAAACTTGAAAACTTATTTGAACATAGATATAGATAGACATTAAAGCATGTAACAGCAAAATTTAGAATAGGCATATCAGAATTAGCTTGTCATTACCTTAGATATCGAACGCATACTGTTTGGGACATGATGTGCCTTTATGTAGAGAGTCACAGGAAACAGAAATACATTTTGTTCTATGCTGTCCAGCTCTCAGAAACATCAGAGAAAAGTACATCAAGCCTAAATATTATAGACAGCCATCTTTGTTTAAATTAAAACCTACTTCTGTCTTCCACTTCTGCTTTAGTTGCTAAACAATTTTCATTTTTTCTGTACAAAGCCTTTAAATTGAGAGAAAATGTTTCTTCTTGAACATATGACAACGATTTGCTTTTGTTTCATTATGTATGTATGTATGTATGCATTATGTATTATAATTGTTTATACTTATTGTGCTGTGTATGTTCACACACCCCTTCGTTAGGGGCCATGGCCTATTACGAATAAATTATCTGAATCTGAATCTGAATCTGAATCTCTCCCTCTCTCTCTCTCTCTCTCTCTCTCTCTCTCTCTCTCTCTCTCTCTCTCTCTCTCTCTCTCTCTCTCTCTCTGACAAACAGACGGACGGATTATAAGTCTGACTGTAGACTGATTTCATTTTCCTTCACGTGAGCTGTTGGCAGTCTGAGCAAACTTGACAAATACTATGTCATTTGAAAATGATCAACTCTATGATGCCTTAGTAATATCAGTTTATTCCACGGCACGTTTCATAGATATTAAAACTTTGGCGGACTTTGATGGTTTGGTAGAGGTTCTGTCTGTGATCGATATAAGACATGTCGAATCCCCTAGACTTTGGAAATGTCTAGATTCATTTTCAATTTCCTTACTGATTCCTTCATAATAGACAGCATTAAGGGTCTGTACGTTAGGCTCACACGCCCCATCTTCTACTATCTATGTCTCCCTTGTGTGTTTACGGACTTTGATCTTCAAATCAGTATTGTAAGTCCAATAGAATCGTTTGAAATTAGGTGGAATTGACTGAACAAGAGAGAGAGAGAGAGAGAGAGAGAGAGAGAGAGAGAGAGAGAGAGAGAGAGAGAGAGAGAGAGAGAGAGAGAGAGAGAGAACTCAAAACTCAGAACACTGATGGTTTGTTCATATAAAGTTCATTGCCCTTATGGACAGGGTATGGAGAACGTAACAACAATACACGAACTTTACAGAACACTGGAAAGGCTAGATGGACTTCCCTCTCATGAATTCATAACTGATCGAAACTGAAATGCCTTGAACAAGTAAATAAAGAAAATATTCACCATACTTTCATTCTGAGAGAGAGAGAGAGAGAGAGAGAGAGAGAGAGAGAGAGAGAGAGAGAGAGAGAGAGAGAGAGAGAGAGAGAGAGATTTCAGATCGGGTCTTTACGGGAATCTCTAGTCGTTCTCTAATGGAGATGACAAGCGAAAGAAATTGGAAAAGGAAAATAAAGTGAAGTGTTCTAGATCAATACCTCAACTGTTTCATCTTTCTACGAAGAAGAAGAGAAGAAGAAGAAGAAGAAGAAGAAGAAGAAGAAGAAGAAGAAGAAGAAGAAAAGAAGAAGCAGGAGAAGGAGAAGAAGGACGAAGAAGAAGAAGAAGAAGAAGAAGAAAGCAGAAGAAGAAGAAGAAGAAGAAGAAGAACAACAACAACAACAAGAATAAGAGAGAGAGAGAGAGAGAGAGAGAGAGAGAGAGAGAGGAGAGAGAGTGAGAGAGAGGAGATGAGAGAGAGAGAGAGAGAGTTTCATGTGAGACCTCCAGCCTATCCACATGAGACACGTAACATGAAATTTTGTATGCTATTGAAAAATGAATGATTCATGCAGACAAATTTTCAAAAAGGATGCCCATTTGGCAATAACAAAAATAACAAACTTCCCTTACAGCAAGGGTACTAGGGTCCACCTAGGTTCTAGCTAGCTCCAGCTTGGACAAGCTGAATCTAGCCAGAACCTAGGTGGGCCCTAGGTGGGTCCTAGGACCTTGCTGTCTGGGTTAGGTCTATAACATTTCATTGCATCTGTTTCTCTCTAAAACGTAAAGCGTAATGTACAAACATAGCAACATCTCATAATATGACAGCATTTTCGTTTTGCAATAGTGTCTTCATCTGGACAGGAAAGCTATCTTTATAGTGTTTATAAATATATTTTTCTCGTATTTTTTTGTAACTTGGACATTTTAGAAGAAAATGAAAATGTTTTTCGGTTTCGTCTTCACTGCAGAGGGGAGAGAGAGAGAGGAGAGAGAGAGGAGAGAGAGAGAGAGAGAGAGAGAGAGAGAGAGAGAGAGAGGAGAGAGAGAGAGAGAGAGAGAGAGAGAGACACCATTATCTTACTAAGGTTTGAATTCTTTTACTTCAAAGCAGGGCTTCTTTAGAGATTCCCTGTCTCGCATTCTGTCTGGCGCAGAAGTCAGAAAAGCTACAGAAAGGGAAAAGGGACAGATCAGAATCAATTATGTGACTGCGATCACGCTCTGCGCATGCATGTACCTTCGTCTGCTGAAGCCCGGGTGTTCTGTCAGGCGTTACCACACGTGATCAGACCTGTCGTCTGCCACCAAGAGGACCATCAGTGATAGATTCAGCAGACAGCGCGGGGGGAGGAGGAGGGGGGGATCACGAAATCTCTCCACTCTTTTTCTGTTTTCCCTTGATCGATTGTCAGCACCATTTTTCACTGGTCTCACCATGTTCAATTGCTGTTTGTAACTGGCATGAATAATATCATTGCATGATCGCTTCTGCCAAGTAGTGCACGTGCTACGAACGATAAATTGAAACTATCAATTACTTATTTCCCTTTTCTTCAACGTCAGGCATAATGCTGGTTTTGCTTTCTTCATCTTCTTGTTCTGTTCTTCCAGTTCAGACATGATATTATTTATCTGTCAGTTTGTAGGGATCTCATCTATCATCGGCAGCTGCATTGCCTTTCAAACACAGGCTCGCATAGATGGGGATGGTGGCATATCTGACACCAGGAAATCCCTAGGAAAAGTTAGGTGAACGAGAACTCTCTCTAACTTTGTGGGTCTCTCTTGATATTTTAATGCAAAAACTTCAGATGACAGCTCCTGTCAGAATTAGAATCATACGAGTACTCGTCATTTCAAATTCAGCTGTGGTCGAATTTTTCTTGCAAACCGTATTAAACTATGACATCTTCTCATGGTTAAAAAACACCCATGTCCAAAATATTTCCCACATTATGTACCCTCTATTCGTTCTTCTGTCCAGATAGAATAACCCGTAGCAACTATGGATCTGTCCCTGATATAATTCAGTAGAAATTTCTCCCCTGACATGCAATAACAAAACCATGCAGGTTCTTTGACCCATGCAGTAAAAATATAATCAATCTTAAACGATAAGCAACATCCTTTTCCCATTGACAGCAGGCATATTTCCTATTCGGAGATCTGTTGTGATGATGCATTACGATGCTATACAGTACTGTCCTATGCAATGCAGTTAGTACAATACGATATAATACGATCTGGTCTGATTTAATCCCGCAGCTTTCAATGCAATGTAATGCGATCTTATTCCATACTATGGAATGTAATGCAGCGCAATGGATTGCGATACAATACAATCGATTTACATCTAATTACAACGAAATGCAATACATATTGCACACAATGCCACACAATATGACAGAATGCAACCTAAAACGATAAAATATAAAACAATGGTATACAATGAAGTGCACAAAATACAGATGAACACAAAACTCTACATTTTAGACTGTACTGGCAAAGTAGTAATGCTTTTGTTTGATATATGTACCATGCAAATTAAACGTTTGTGCTGATTGTGGCGTGATTACAGTATGCCATAGGTAAACCGTTTGAACACATTGTGACAATGATGTGTACGGAACCAAAATAGAACATTGACTGCATGGAGAAAAAATACAAAAAGCTAAATAATAGACATACTCTCTCTCTCTCTCTCTCTCTCTCTCCCCTCTCTCTCTCTCTCTCTCTCTCTCTCTCTCTCTCTCTCTCTCTTATTTTTTTGTAGCTTTTCTGTCTTCTGCACGAGAGGGAAGTAACGACGAACGATCGAAATTTTATTTTACCAAAGAACTGAGATAAGCAAATAGGAGATGCTTTTCCCACCCAGCCCTAGGACAAGAAAAAAGACCAAAAAATCGGAATGCACGTAGAAAACACGCAAGTCAATATAACAGAAACGAGAAACGAAAGCGAAAAGACTTGTCGACACGCAAAGTATCAAAAGGAACAGACTGCTACTACAAACTCAAATAATAGAAATATGCACGCATGCACATGTTGTGTGTGTGCGCGCGCGCGCGCACACACACACGCACCACGCACACGCACGCACCACCACGCACGCAGCACGCACGCACGCACGCACGCACGACGCACGCACGCACGCACGCACGCACGCACGCACAGCACGCCGCACGCACGACGCACGCACGCACGCAGCACGCACGACGCACGCACGCAGCACACACACACACACACACACACACACACACACACACACAGAAAGGACCGGTGGTTGGGAACGAGGGCGTCCACAGAGAAAAAAAGTAAGTACACTTTGTGTGTGTGTGTGTGGAGAGGAGAGAGAGAGAGAGAGAGAGAGAGAGAGAGAGAGAGAGGAGAGAGAGAGAGAGGAGAGAGAGAGAGTTTCAAAGGAACACCTGCTTTGTAATCATAATATTCAAACATTAGTAAGATGTGTTTTTTCTCTCTCTCTATTGTCTCTCTCTCTCTTCTCTCTCTCTCTCTCTCTCTCTCTTCTCTCTCTCTCTCTCTCTCTCTCTCTCTCTCTTCTCTCTCTCTCTCTCTCTTCTTAGAGTGTCCAGCTGATGCCACCTCATTTCAACTGGTTCCATAATTATGGAAACGAAAATCAAAGAGTGAGACCCCACAGGTAAGCAAGAGCCGGGCGGTGCTGGAAAGGGCGTGCAGAGAAGACAGGCAGAACCTTCTCCTTCTCCTTGACGAGGATTCGGATAAGAAATGAAATGGGATTAAAGACATTTTCAAAGTCTGGTGGTTTTGATATGTCTGATATAGATTCCACAGAGACAAGAGAAAGTCGGCCAAAGTTTTTAATGCTGACGGCGCATGCGA
>CM031598.1:92453304-92498304 GCA_018398815.1 Conus ventricosus
ACAAACAACAATAAAAGAAAAAAAAACATGACTAAATGACATGCTCTGTGCATGAAACATCCATCTACTTGTCGCTTCTTGCCCCTGTCATACCACCCACCCTTCAATCCATGCACACACACACACACACACACACACACACACACACACACACACACACACACACACACAACACACACACACACACACACACCACACCACACACACACACACACACACGCACACGAACGAACGCACACGACACACACGCGCGCGGTACGCGCACGCGCTCGCACACACACACACACACACACACACACACACACACACACACACACACACACACACACACACACACACACACACACACACACACACACACACACACGCATGCACGCACGCACGTAAGCACACACACACACACACACACACACACACACACACACACACACACACACACACACACACACACACACACACACCCCACACGCCCACGCGCGCGCGCGCGCGCGCGCGCCGCGCGCACACACATTTTGCCTTTCAATTCCCCGCCCATCCGCCATCTCCTTCCCCCCCCCCCCCCCCCCCCCACGTTTTCATCCTCCTCTGTTCTGAATATCATTTGTGCTTTTGTCCCACATTTGTCCTGCCAAAAAGGATGTAGATTTCAGAAGTCTCTGAGCGGATCTGATTGAAATTCTGCCTACAAATGCAGATACAAGCAAGTACACATGTAATACTGATCACCTTCGCTTAGCCATGTCACGAAGCATGCATAACAGATGGGAGTCGTTATCTTGTCCCCGGCATTTTTCTTCTCCTCAGGCCACTCTTAGATTGATGAAAGGAATAGGCGAAGGAGCGGTTGAAAAAGGATGGGAGTGGGCAGGTGAGATGTCCCAGGCATCTCCCCATTACATCCGAGACAGCAGCAGCAGCAGCAGCAGCAGCAGCAGCAGCAGCAGCAGCAGCAGCAGCAGCAAGCAGCAACAACAACAACAAACCCAACAAGCTATAGCAGATTTACACCTCATTCAATTCTGCCTCTCACCTTATCAAAAGAACCAGAACCACAACTGCTACACCTTCCTTAGGTCATAAATGTTATTTCTTTTAATTATGGTCGCTCAGTGCTTCTTCTCTTGTCCCTCTCTGTCTGGTCATCAACAGCGTGTTTTCTTCTCTGTTCGTTTGTTTGTTTAGGCTTCTGCGTGTTCTTGTATGGAGACCAACCGACACTCTCTGTCTTTCAAAAATATGTATCTGATATGTCAAAATCACAGACGTTGGAAATATCTGATATATCTTTGGGTTTTTTGCCATTGCTCTACAAAGAGAAGGATGAGGTCTTGCCTGTTTTCTTTCCGCATCACATCATCCACTCCTCTATTGTCTGCTTACTGTATGATTTTGGTTTTAATTTCAAGAGTTTAGTAAGATCAGGTGATATAAGGATGCCTCAGCTGGAGAGAGAGAGAGAGAGAGAGAGAGAGAGAGAGAGAGAGAGGAGAGAGAGAGAGAGGGGGGGGGGGGGTGGTGGTGGTGGTAGTAGAAAAGAAATTTCTTAGATAACAAATGCGGGACGAGACCACGAGTGAAATTTGGAAGGAAGGCACGGCGGAAGAGAGATGACGGTGTCAACCACAAGATAGATCAATATTATTAAAACACAAAAATACCGAAAACGTCTTATCTACAATAACCTGTTTCTATTACTACAGACGATCAGAAAATGGTTTGATTTGTGTATAAACATAAGAAAAGAGGTTGGATGCGAGACTGAGAGAGAGAGAGAGAGAGAGAGGAGAGAGGAGAGGAGAGAGAGAGGAGGAGAGAGAGAGAGGAGAGGAGAGAGAGAGAGAGAGAGGAGAGAGGGAGAGGGAGAGAGAGAGAGAGAGAGAGAGGGGAGGGGACGGTTTCAGATCAAGGCTTCCATAGGGATTCCTAGTCTTCCTCCGATGCGAACAACTGAACGAAATTGGAAAAGGAAAAAGGAGGTTGACATGGTCGATACGTAAATTGTTTCATCACTCTGTGCATGCACGGTGCTCCCTTCGGATTCCCTGTCAAGAGTCACTGCACATAATCGGAACTGTCGTCTTCCTCATGAGATCAGTGAGTGTCGTGTGCAGACAGAGGGTCAGGGTGGAGTGGGTGAGATGACAGCTCTGCTGATTTCCATTTCTATTCTCTTGATGGGTAGACGTGCCTCACCATACCAGTAACTTTACATTCTATACGTCTTGTGCAACTTTGGTATTGTGTAACTTAGGATGAGTAGCCTTTGGTATTGGTGATGATAAATCGCTATACAAAAGCTGTTACCAGCGCCGTGGCGAAGTGGTTAGCGTCGCGGACTCCCGGCTGGGAGGTCGTGGGTTCGAATCCCATCAGAGTCATGTGGGTTTTTCTGCCCCGACCGGCTCCTACCCAGAGTTGAGTTTGCTGCGGACTCAGATGGGGAAGACTGGGACCACACAGTTGAGTTTCATCCACTTAATGGATGCGTTTCTGAGAGTGTTGCTCAAATTTCCTGACCAACACTGCAGGTGCCTGTATCTCTCGGGCCTGGTTGACGCCGGGATATATTATGAAAGGAAGCGTAGAGTACAGCCCTGTCATGCAGTCTCAGACCGAAATGGAAATCCGTAGCATCATCTTAATCATCTTCATTCTCATCATCAAGCATTAAAAAAAAAAGAAGAAAGAAAGTCTCAAATTCTGTGGCCCTTCATGCTCCGCTATCATGGTGACCTCAGTTTCGGTGTCCTCTCCGCGTCTGTGGCCTTGGTTTGGTTCCGTCGGGATCACCGGTATCGGCGAGTCCATGGGGGCTGTCGTTGGACGGACGTGGTGGCGCCCTCCGGAGGGAGAGCTCACCACGCCGGCTCCGCGACTAAGCAGTTATTGTCGTCAGTAGGGGGCTTAGTAGGTGGTGTCCTGCGTATTTAGATCAGAACAGGCGCCACTGAACACCACCGAAGTGACTCGGCAGCAGTGCAGTGTCTCCTCCGGTGGGTTGCCTCTAGACGACTTGACATTGACTGCTCCCTGTGGATTGCCGGTGCCGGGGCTGCGGGGAGGCCGGTGGTCGTATATAATACTGTCGCTCATAAAATCGTGTCGCAGCGACAGTATTTCCCGGGAAATACTGCAGCTGGTTCATGAAAAATTATCGCTGAGCGACATAATTTCATAAAAATTGGTAGCGCGACAGGATTTCACGAGAAATGTCCATAAAATCGTGTCGCTGCCTAAAAATAAAATCATGTCGCAGCGACAGCATTTCATGTAAAAAATTGCTGCCGTAGAAAATTGTCGCTCTGAGACAGTATTTTTCGTAAAAATACGACGTCGAAGACATGTTCGGTCTCTGCCCCAACTCTGCCCCACACCTCCCTCCTCTCATGGTTTTGCGTATCAGTTGCCCCACTGTCTTTCTGTCTATATTTTATTTGTGTCTGCTTGACTGTCGTCTAATCTTTCTGTCTCTATTTGTTTTTCTCGCTCATTCTCTCTATCGATTGACTCTCTTTAGTTTCACTCTGTCCATCAAACTGTCAGTTGGTCTCTGCCTTTCCCGCCCCCTGCCCCCCCCCCCCCTCCTTTGCCTCCTCTCTCTCTCTCTCTCTCTCTCATCTCTCTCTCTCTCTCCTCTCTCTCTCTCTCTCTCTCCTCTCTCTCTGGACGTGCAAGCAAGTGTGCGTGTATGTGGAGAGAGCGTGACAGTGTGTGTGTGTGTGTGTGTGTGTTGTGTGTGTGTGTGTGTGTGTGTGTGTGTGTGTGTGTGTGTGTGTGTGTGTGTGTGTGTGTGTGTTTTGGAGCCTGAAACAACTGCATTCATGCTCAAATATAGTTGTGATACATTTGTCCATAATCACGCAATCTCTCTCTCCCCCCTCTCTCTCTCTCTCTCTCTCTCATTCTCTCTCTCCCTTCCTCTCCCTCCCTCCCTCTCTCTCTTTCATTCTCTGTCTCTCTCCCTCCCCTCCCCCCTCTCTCTCTTTCTCTCTCTCTCTCTCCTCCCTCTTTCTCTCTCATATTCTCTCTCTTTCTCTCTCTCTCTCTCTTCCTCTTCTCTCTCTCTCTCTCTCTCTCTCTCTCTCTCTCTCTCTTCTCTCTCTCTCTCCCTAGGATACCCCAGCTATCACTTTACATACCCGCCCACTCTAAACATCTTCTCGTGGGACGATACCCCTTTCCCCAAGACAATTGAATAGAACCCTTAAGACTTCTCCCCACAAACCCTGCAAGTTACCAACAATGTCTTTGCAGATATTTTTATGCGGGGTTTGAGTTTTTTGGGTGTATTCCCCGCGCATGCGCGTTTACGTGTTCCGCGGTGTTTTGTGTTGTGTGTGTGTGTGTGTGTGTGGAGAGAGAAGAGAGAGAGAGGGGAGAGAGAGAGAGAGAAGAGAGAGAGAGAGAGAGAGACTACGCACACACGCAGAAACATACGCATGCCTGGGCACACACGCACACAAACACACACGCATACATTTCCTCACTCATGCACCTCTTCAGTACGGGAGGACACAAACGTTGAAGGGGGTATGATAGGTCAAGATACAGGACGGACACAACCCTTTGAAGGGGGTATGATAGGTCAGAAAATGGAGGGGACGAGAGGAGGTCAAAGCCGAGGGAACAAATCATATAATTATCCCCATAATATTACAAATAGGGTAACAGGGCTAATGTGAATGTCAATACGGATAACAGGGAAGACATATGGATAGTCATGGAAAAAAACGAGAGACAAAAAAATCGTATAATAGCCGCATTTTTACATCATGGATATCCTAATTCATTACATGCTACCCCAACTCTTAAAGCTCCTTTCCTTCTACCTCAAATATCTCGGAATTTCTGATTTGAATCTTATTTTAAAGAAGAAACAAACCAAAATAAATATGTAGTATTTCCCATGGCATTATAGAAATACTATTAAAAATTGCAGCTTTTGGACTGCTCATTATTTTATAGCCTAAATAGCGTACGACGAACAAAGAGAAATAATTATGACAATATTTATAAATTTTCGTCATTACTATTTAACCGCTTCGACCTTATTGGGCATGTGACCTTTTTATTTAACTTCGCGGCATCACAAAACGAACATATGCCCCTTTAAATCTTGGTAAAAAGGAACTTCATCTTTGAAAAGTTCGGTTTTTCTTCTACCGCAAGACTTAGGTTCAAGATCCAGCTTTGTCGGCAGTGTTGTGGTGTGTTGTGGGGTGGGGGGTTTTGTGGGGGTTGTGTGTTGTTGGTGTGTGTTGTGGTGTGAGTGTGTGTGGGTTGTGTGTTTTGGTTGTGTGTGGTGTGTGTGTGTGTGTTGCGCGCGCGTGCGTGCGTGCGTGTGTGTGTGGCTGGCTGAACCCTAAAATCAAGATCGCAGAGCATCTTGTTTTTTGTGATGAGGGGTGGTGGTGAGATAATTCACAAAGGGCTAATTGTGACTCTTTTAAAAAGGGGCCCTACACAGTTTTCCTTTCTATGAAAGAGTAAGTAAAAATGATCAAATACAGAGAGCTCTACTCACTTTTTTAAAAAGTAAGCAAAATGGACCCCTTGTAAAAAAAAAAAAAAAAAAGTACAACCAACTAGCTGCAATAAACAATTCTCCAATGAAAGATGTTTTTAGCCTTCGGGTAGAAGTAATGGGGTCTTGTCCAAAAATGTGGGACCTATTTGAAAGGTAAGTTACTTTCGTTTGTTACACTGTAAGGGAAGATTGGTTAATGGGGGCCTGTAGATAAATTGGGCTGGTGCTAATTTGAGAAAACATGACGAGATAAGTTCAGATCTTTGTGTGCTACATTGTCAGCATGCATAACTTCCTCTGCTAGAAAACCATGGCTGGTCCGGGAAAGGATACCAACAGTAAGCATTAAAAAACATTTTGTACTAATTCTTTACCTCTATTTTCTGTTAAATCAAAGCCCATGGATAAATAATAGGAATTGTTTGCGTTCTGTTCAACGAATTCTAACATATTATAAATGCCCTTGAAAAAAAAACAGTAATATTTTGATGTGCTGTCATGGGAAAAGGATTTTTAATGACCATGGTTAAAATGGATAAGATGAACTCCCCTGATGGGCTAAAGTTGGGCCATAGCTCAATTAAGCCTACGTGATCAGTTTTAAAACCCACTCATTAGAAGTTGATAGCGGTGGTTTTTTTTCTCATTATCAGTAACTATTTATAGAGCCTGAATGTTGGGGTGTGTGTGGGGCGTGTGTGTTTTGTGTGTGTGTGTGTGTGTGTGTGGTGTGTGCGGGCGCGCGCGCATGCGCATGCATGCATGCATGCACGTATAAGGCATCCACATATTTAGAAGAAAACAATATCCAAATATTGACGGTGCTTTGAATGTTTCTTTTGTTTTCGAACATTAATTCGTTTGTCTTCTTTCAAAGAAGCCATCCAAAAACAAAAGATACTTTATATAAATGTGTTATGTTTCACATTTTGAACATGATTATATTTAGGCCTTAGGTGTCTTAAAAAAGACGTAATGAAAGAAAACCCATTTTGAACGTCACGTTCTGCCATTTGTTCTGCATGTTTTGTTTCATTAAACTAGATAAAACTTAGAAAAGAAATGGTTATCCTTTCAAAACCAAAAACTATGTTAATTGATTTCAAATCACTGTTTCCTTGGAGCTTTGAATGCCTTAAAAGGACTGCAGTAAAAAAAAAGCCAAATATGCCTGAAGCTCTGCATTGTGACGTCTGAAAAACTTTTTTTGGGTTACTTGTGACTAAAATGGTTACTTTTACTCGTTTGTAATTCATGATTTTAAGTGCCCTAAAGCACTGCAATTAAAGCAAGACAACTGAAAGTATCTGTTCTGCGATTTGGTCTCGTATTGGCTTTTAGACTCTATTATGTTGTTTCTGTTCTGACAATTAAGGATAATCATTTACTTTTTAAGTTTAGTTTTTTGAATGTGTTGAACCGTAGGTGTCTTTAAACGGAATATCGAACAAGCTCACACATTTTTTTTATGGCCAACAGACAAACAATATTGGTTTGGGTTTTTGACTAATGCGTGTCCGGTTAATATAGGCCTGTGGCCCAATATTTCCACACCCTGGTCCATTTAACCCAAATGATGTTCTAAAGTGGGCTTCCTTTCTTTAAGAATTTTATTATTTCTTATATAGAAACTTTTTAAAATAAAGATAGCCATTTGATGGCTGTACTATATGAAGCTCTTATGGCAAGCTTTAAAAAATAATCAACCTTTATTGAAGTGAAATTAGTGAAGGAGGTAGGCTGCATTTCTTAGGGGTTCTAACTTGCCCAATCTTCCCCTACTTTCGTTGTGCTGAATGCCAAGGCCTACGATATTGATAAAAACATCACATTTCACAGCACACACACACACGCGCAAAACACACACACACACACACACACACACACACACACAACACACACACACACACACACACACACACACACACACACACACACACACGTTCACAAACGCGCGCGTGCGCACGCACGCACACACACACGCACACACACACACCCCACACACACACACACACAACACACACACACACACACACACACACACACACACACACACACACACACACACACACACGAATGGAAATTTGACTTTTCGTCGAAAACATTTATGATAAAAAAATCACTTGCGACAATTTTTTATTTTATTATGGCAGGCTGCATTATTTTCTGTGATATTTTGACGCTCAACCGCGGCGACGTTTTTTCACTTTGCAGAAAAAATCGTCGCTGTGAAATATTAACGCTGCGACCATATTTCACAGGAAATGTTAACTCTAGCAGTAAGATTTCACGTGAAAATGTGTCGCAAGCGACAGTATTCACTGACTACAATATTTCACAGTGTCCTGTCGCAAAACGCTGTCGCAAAATTTCGAGCGACAGTATTTTAAGGACAGCTACAATATTCTATAGGACATTTTTCGTGAAAAGTTGTCGCGCGACAATTTTTTCCAGCAAATATTGTCGCTGCAACAATATTTCACGTGAAATGCTATCGCTGCGATACAATTCCACGGCGACAGTATTATATACGACACCGGCCGGGCTATGGCTGTGGACGGGGTGTCGGAATGAGCGGCCTGGGTGCACTGTCTCTGAGGTGGCGCAGAGGTTGGGACAGCAAAAAAAAAAAAAAAAAAAAAAAAAAGCTGTTTGTGTTCCTATTTTACTGTTGTTCTCTGCACACAGACGCTGACCAGAGACAATAATACTGAGCCTGATTGTCACAATCACACGATGGTGACAAACAATGTGAAGAGTGGAATTGCCCCTGGTCATACTGACATCACAACATGTTCCAAAGTTTTTGTTTGATATGGTTTGTCTGAAACTAAAGCATTCGTTGCTTCGGGTTAAAAACGATTTTCAAAGAAGCATAAACAAAACAAATATGCACCGTGACATGTGAGGCATTAAAAGATGGTATTTGTTTGTTTAGTGCTGACAATTCATCGATCAAAAAAAAGAAGAAAGTTCCCAGATAACAAGATCCAGAGAAAACTCACCTCTACCCGCCTCTCCAGAGACGAACCTGCCTCTGAGGTGCCTCCTGGTGGCCGACATGAGGTCTGATAATGCGCGGTAACTCCTGAGAAAACTACGGAGCTGCCACAGATGAAGCTCTGTGCATATGTACATGCAGTCGAAGAATTAACATTGTGTGTGTGTGTGAGAGAGAGAGAGAGAGAGAGAGAGAGAGAGAGAGAGAAGAGAGAGAGAGAGAGAGAGTGAGTGAGCGAGCGAGAGAGAGAGAGAGAGAGACAGACAGACAGACAGACAGACAGACAGACATACAGAAAGACAGGCAGACAGGCGAACAGACAGAAAGACAGGCAGACAGGCAACAGACAGACAGACGAAGGGGACAGAAGAAGGGAACAGGGGATGGGGGGTTGAAAAGAGTAAAGGAGGAGGAAAGTGAGAAGCTCCAGATATCTCCAACTCATACTAGACAACAGCAGCAGCAGCATCAACAACAACAACAACAATAACAACAACAACGATGACAACAACAACAACAACAACAACAACAACAACAACAACAACAACAACAACAACAACAACAGCAGCAGCAGTAGCAACAACAACAACATCAATAACAACAGTGTAGAAACCCAACAAGCGATTGCAGATTCAGACGTGATCCAATTCTGATTCTCCCGTTATCAACACAACGCCCATCACTACCGTCAGACCTCTCCTTGATTATTATTATTAATTAATACTATTTTTCTGTATGGCTACTCGACGCTTCTTCTTGTTCCTGTCTGGTCATCAACAGATTGTCTGCGTCGCTGCTTCTCTGTTTGTTTGTTTGTTGTTTGAACTTCTCCATCTTCTTTATGGAGAGTGGCTTTAATATAAGTTCAGGATTTTGTCTATGTAGGATATGTAGGTCTGGTGGGGAGAATTCGAAATGGAACACAGAAACTTGCATAGGGACTGCTCAAAGTCATTTATACGTACAGAACTTATGAGGATTGAGATTACACAGTTCGAATCAAAGTTCGAAAACACATACACACACACACGCGTGCGCGCGCGCGCGCGCGCGCGCACGAACATACACATGCATGCACGCACGCACACGAACGTATGCACGCATGCACGCACGCACGCACGCACGCACGCACGCACGCACGCACGCATGGTTGTTTTGTTACGCACGCACGCACGCACGCACGCACGCACGCACACACACACAATACACACAGAGTTATGGGTGTTTTGTTATTGGGTCAAACAAATCCCTCAACCATGGTGAGGTTGGCCTTTACATGGTCAGATCGTTCGACTGTGGAGCAGCTAGTCCTGACGTCAAACCCTTCATGGGATCAAACTTTATGGCTTAGTTAAAAACAAACTGGACTGATACAAGGGACAAAGGCAAGAGAGAGACTCAGAGAGATAGCGATTGATAGTGAGAGAGAGAGAGAGAGAGAGAGAGGAGAGAGAGAGAGAGAGACAGAGACAGAGACAGAGGCAGAGACAGAGGCAGAGACAGAGAGACAGAGACACGACAGAGACAGAGACAGAGAGAGAGAGAGAGAGAGAGAGAGAGAGAGAGGAAGAGAGAGGAGAGAGAGAGAGAGAGAGAGAGAATACCGAGTTCTGCCATCCATAAGGTAACATTAGATTCTGACTTTTACCTTTGTCAGACTCGGGAAAATCGTAAAACCCATGCTTTACAGACAAAGAAAAACAAATTGATAGAATGTGTTAGGGCTTTCTCTGTGTTATCTTGATTTCCTAAAAAGCCGCCAAGCAATTTGCAATAACAGATTATCGCCGACATGTCCCTGACTTGTGGGTGACTCATAGCCGTGGCATCTCACGCTGTCTGTCCGTGGCAAACCCCCTGCATTCACAATTAGTAGTTTTCGTCTACTAGCAAGCAAGTCATAGTGGCCATTAAGCCAGGGTAGATGATGTTTTAGGAAGTTTAATGGGTGAAATGAAACCACTAAACGTGATCTGATTTTAGAGATATTCTGATGCTTATGTCTGTCTCTAGACTTTAATCACACGAACACACACAATGCAAATTTATGTTTTGACAGAAGATAGAAAAACGAGTTAGGAATTGGACACTCTCTTTCCCTTTCTCCCCCCCCCCCCCCCCTCCATTTGCTTCTCCCTCTCCCCCCTGCTCTCCTCTCTCTCTCTCTCTCTCTCTCTCTCTCTCTCTCTCTCTCTCTCTCTCTCTCTCTCTCTCTCTCTCTCTCTCTCTCTCTCCGATACATAGACATGAGACAGATGGACAAATCATGAGTCTATTTGTTAATCGATTTTATTCTGCCTTGCTTGAGCTGCCGACAGAAATAATTTCGGAAAATTCTGTGTGATTTGAAAATGGATAATCGCATGATGGCTGAGTAATGCCACTCCGCAGATCTGTCCCATCGCATGCTCCGAGGACATTAAAACTTTGACCGACTTTCTCTGGTCTTTGTCAATTTATATCTGACAAGCATTTAGACCCCCAGACTTTAGAAACGCCTGACATTATCTTTGATTTGTGTACGGATTCCTCTGTAAAGAGGACAAGGCTGTTCCAGTTTTCTTTTCATACCCCATCTTCCATTGCCCGTTACTCGCTTGAGTCCAAAACAGCCATTGTAAATGAGATGGCATCTGCTGGAGACAGACGACAGACAGACAGACAGACAGACAGACGGACAGACAGACAATGTGACATAAAGATGGGGGGAGTGTTTATTATGATACTAGGGTTTGAATTCTTTTTTTTCAATTATTAGCATTAAACTTCACCATACACTCTTTTCATGCACCATCTGTTATGAAAATGGTTTGGATTTTGTTTCTTTAATTTTATTTACACTTTTCAGCCCCCCCCCCCCCCCCCCCCTCTCCTATTCTCTTAGTTTCAGGTTCAGACATAGCATTTCATTACAGCTAAAACCGTCTGATTCTAGTGTAATGATGATACGGTCAGTTTGTGATCCAAGTCTTCATATTGTGTTTCATCAACACTGTAATCGCGATAATCAGAATACTATTATTGTCTCTTGTCAATGCTGTGCCCAGAGAACAAACAGAAAACTAAGAGCTCAAAGTTTTTTGCACAGCCATTCATTTCTCACTCTATTTAGGCTGCGCCTCCTAAAGTTGCACAAGACGCATAAAATATAAAGTATTGATGTGTGTGTGTGTGTGTGTGTGTGTGTGTGTGTGTGTGTGTGTGTGTGTGTGGTGTGTGTGTGTGTGTGTGTGTGTGTGTGTGTGTTGTGTTGTGTGTGTGTGTGTGTGTGTGTGTGTGTGAGAGAGAGAGAGAGAGAGAGAGAGATAGAGAGAGAGAGAGCGTGTGCATGTGTTAGTGTCTTAGGTGTTTGTGTAAGCTGGAGAGAGGGGAGGGAGTGGGGGGGGGGGGGGGGGGAGAGAACGTAGGGAAAGAGTGAAGGGGATGGTTATGTTAATTTGCATGTAAATTCTATGTCTTTTGAATGTATGTTTGTCTTATGATGTTATAGTTTATATGCCTTAATCTCATGCGTTTTCTTTCTTCTCTTCATTCTTAAACGTTCGGCTTTTATATTCTAATGGTGCCCGGAGCCTTACGAGGGACAGGCGTCGCTTTCTCTTAAATGAATTAAGTTGTTATTATTATATATTATTATTATTATTATTATTATTATTATTATATTATTATTATATCATCATCGTTATTATTGTTATTATCATCATCACCATTATTATTATTGCTATTATTATTATGCAGTGCGACATTGCAAATCACTATAGGATGAAAAGGAGCAGAGCGATTCCTCATCCCGTCTCGCACCTTAACCCTGTGTCCACAAACCACACTCACTGATCCCTTGAGAGGAAGACGACAGTTCCGATCAGGCGCGGTGACCCTTGACAGGAGATCTGGAGGAGGCCCCATGGTTGCACAGAATGATGAAACAATGATGTATCCATCATACACCATGGTTGCACAGAATGATGAAACAATTGATGTATCCATCATACACCATGGTTGCACAGAATGATGAAACAATTGATGTATCCATCATGCACCATGGTTGCACAGAATGATGAAACAATTGATGTATCCATCATACACCATGGTTGCACAGAATGATGAAACATTGATGTATCCATCATACACCATGGTTGCACAGAATGATGAAACAATTGATGTATCCATCATGCACCATGGTTGCACAGAATGATGAAACAATTGATGTATCATCATGCACCATGGTTGCACAGAATGATGAACAATTGATGTATCCATCATACACCATGGTTGCACAGAATGATGAAACAATAGATGTATCCATCATACACCCATGGTTGCCAGAATGATGAAACAATTGATGTACCATCATACCCATGTTGCACAGAACATGGAAACAATTGATGTATCCATCATCACCATGGTTGACAGAATGATGAAACAATTGATAATCAGATCATAATCGAACCTCTTTTTCCTTGTCCAATTTCTTTCGGTTGTAGTCTGCATCAAGAGAGAGACAAGGGATCCCTAGGGAAGTCTGGTCTAAAATCGAGTTTCGATGTCTGCCTGTCTGTCTATCTTGTCTGGTCGTCTGTCTCATGTCTGTCTGTCTGTCTGTCTGTCTGTCTGTCTGTCTCTCTTCTCTCTCTCTCCTCTCTCTCTCTCTCTTCTCACTCTCTCTCTCTCTCTCTCTCCTCTCTCTCTCCTCTCTCTCTCTCTCTCTCTCCTCTCTCACGTAGTTTTTCATTACTCTTTTCTTAGTTGGTTTCCCTTCTTGTTTCAGTGACATAAAAAGGAATGTATCATTTTGTTCTGTTTTTGTTTTTTCTTTTTCTTGTTTTGTGTGTGTGGTTGTGTGTTGTGTGTTGTGTTGTTGTTGTGTGTTGTGTTGTGTGTGTGTGTGTGTGTGTGTGTGTGTGTGTGTGTGTGTGTGTGTGTGTGTGTGTGTGTGTGTGTGTGTGCGTCGTGTCTGTGTTCTGACTCTCTCTCTCTCTCTCTCTCTCTCTCTCTCTCTCTCTCTCTCTCTCTCTCTCTCTCTCTCTCTTTCTGACACAAAGACATCAGACAGGTAAAAAATCACAAGTTTGGCCATTGACCGATTTTATTCTCTTCTTGCGTGAGCTGATGACAGACTAAGTGGAGGGGCAATTACGTGCGAGTCCAGAATAAATCAGCACACTGATGTCTCATTAATGTCAGTTCTAAGAGCCGTCCCATCCATCTCAGAAATCTCTCTCTGACACACCAGAACCCCAGACTGTGCGTCTTACATCATCTGTGATTTGTTTACCGAGTTCGCAACAAAGATAAGGACTAGGTTTTGTCTGTTTTCTCATTACACCCCATCAACCACCGCCCGTCTCTTGCTTGCTTGTTTGGTCTTACTCTTTGATCTTCGTTTTAAGATCATAAGTCCAGTGTAATCACTTTAATCGAGATGACGGCGGCTGGAGAGAGAGGAGAGAGAGAGAGAGAGAGAGAGAGAGAGAGAGAGAGAGAGAGAGAGAGAGAGAGAGAGAGAGAGCCAGAAAAAGAGAGAAACTGTCATAAACCAGATTTACAGACTGACAAACAGAATGAAGGAATGACTTAGAGAATAAATGACTAATGGAGTGAACAACCATCAGTATCTTGGCGTATTTCTGGCAACACTAGAACAAAATGTTCATAATTTATCCAGAGTGACACTGGCACAAAGAAAGAGGAAAAGCAAGCACACAAAAAAAGAGATTTTGTTTTCAAGTTAGGGAAAAGAAAGGAACAAAAATAAAAAAAATAAAATAAAAAGGAAGACAGAAAGAACGAAAGAAAAGAAAAGGAAAGAGGCACAGTAACTGAAGACCTGCTAGGATAAATCATCAAGTTATTCTGTCTTGCGGTCACTAGTTACACAACGTTTCAGACAGTAATCAGTATTGTTCGCGACCAAGATTATCAAGGGGAGGGGTATTGGGGTTGGGGGGGGGGGGGGGTTAACAGTTTCTTGCAGTTTGTTAAATGCAGATCTGATTTCTTTCCAGGCACTTTACCTCCCACAGAGACTGGGTGAGGTGGTTCTCCGCCCCCGCCCCCCCCCCCCCCCTCGCCCTTCTCATGGTGTACTGATTTTTATCTGCTCATGTGATGGATTGTGTGATCCATACAAAACAGAAGGATTCAGACTTCAGAGACAAAGAATAGACGAACGAGGTTTATTGCTATGCATCTGTACACCTTACAGAGCAAGTAAGTGCGAGGAACATTGTCTAAACGCGACACGGTCTCATTAACATGGAAATCACAGCAATGTCTTTTTCTTTTACATAACATGACAAAATCATGAACGACAAAAAACACGTCTCTACTATACGTGTACAATCACTTCTGTGGAGAACAGTTATTTAATTTCAGGTAGAAGAGCGTGCAGCAGTCATTGAACACGTGTGTCTTTGCGTACTGTGTGTGCCGCCTACGCCATTCATTCCGAGCGCCGCGTCTACAGCCACAGCCACAGCCCGGCCCGTCCCGCCGCATCCCCGGTACCGGCATAGTACAGGGAGCAGTCTATGTCAAGTCTTCAAGATGATCGATGAGAAACAGGATGATGAACATGATGCTACAGATTTCCATTCCGGTCTGAGACTGCATGACAAGGCAGTACTCTACGCTTACTTTCATAATATATCCCGGCATCACAGACACCTGCAGTGCTGGTCAGGAAATTTAAGCAACACTTTCAGAGACGCATCCATTTAGTGGATGGAACTCGAGTGTGTGGTCCCAGTTTTCCCAGTTGAGCCCGTAGCAAAGTCAACTCTGGGTAGGAGCCGGTTGGGGCAGAAAAATCCCACATGACTCTGATGGGAATCGAACCCACGACCTCCCAGCCGGGAGGCCGAGACGCTAACCACTTCACCACGGCGGCTGCTAAGACACTTTCTTTTATTCCTGTACCAGAGCATACACATGTCCTCCATGCGTGGATCAAAAGAATATTCTAGAAACCATCTTTTCCGACTCGCACTGCAACACACCCACACTATCTGATCGACAAAGCACAAGCTTCTTGAATCCTATGTATCACTGCTGATCTTTCAACCGTTCCTACCCTTTTCGATCAGTCAGCGAGGCAAAATTCATCCCCATGTCAAAACTAGCCACTGCTGTTGTTGTTATTGTTGTTGTTGTTGTTGTTGTTGCTATTGTTGTTGTTGTTGTTGCTGTTGTTGTTGAGTTTCAAAACAGAGTGACTGAGGGCGGAAGATGAAGCAAAATTTCGAAAAAAGAGGGGAAAGTTACCGCCAAGGACACAGACAAACATGGCACAGGACAACACACAATGCATTTCGACCTCTTGGGTCTTCTTCAGGTGAAAACAAATAACATTTAGGACAATGAACGAAGAACGTGAAATCACTTAGCTCCTCATGGTCGCCACGCGTTCAAAATGGCTGCCGGACGGAAACGGGGCCACTCAGAAGGGGATCATGGGAGAGAGAATACTGTGTGTGTATGTGTGTGTGTGTGTGTGTGGGGTGGTGGTAAGGTAAGGTAATGTTGTTTATAGCCCAGCTGACCGCAAAGGGCCATATCAGGGCTGTCACCATGTTAAAATCAACTCACAAGTCATAAAAAAAATTAAAAAAAACTTTCGCAATTTTCTTTAAAATACATCTTCTAAACACTTACCAGAAACGTCGTTAAAAATCTTTCTTCTGTAAAATTTTAGATCAGATCAAAAATGTTAATCTCTTTCAGAAACTCAAAGATCACGTCAGGTGGGATATCTCTGAACATGGTTTTCATGGAGTCTGCTGTAAAGTGCTTACATCTCACTTCGTGCAAGTCCCAACAATCTAAAAGAATGTTTCACTGTGAGTGGAACATGACATGGAATGCACCACGGAGCTTCTTCACAATTTCAAAAGATAAGAATGGGTTATAAAATGAGTGGCCTGTGTGTAAGCGGCACAAGGCTGTTTCTTCTTTATGGCCGCCTCTGGAACATGGTAAAACCTCTTTCAGGTTTGGACGGATTTGAAATAGTTTGTTATCCGTCTGCGAGTTCCATTCCTCTTGCCAGAGGTCTTTGACGTAAGCCTGTGTTTTGGGTTTCAAATCAGAGTGAGGAATAGACAACCTGTTCAACTTTTCCTTTGTGGCATTCTTGGCAAGCTGATCAACCATTTCATTGCCTCGAATGCCCACATGGCCGGGAACCCAAGCAAAAACTATGTTTTTTAGGGCGGGGGGGGGGGGGGGGGGGGGGGGGGGGGAGGGGGGGGTGGGAGGGGTGTGTGTGAAACAATGGGGTTGCAGCTTGTTTAGTAGAATAGTATGATACATTAGTGATGGAAGTGAATAGAGGTGGATTGATGATAGTGCTTAGTGGAGAAGAAATTGAAATATAAACATCAATCAATAACTAAATAGATGACTTTAACGGGTGGTGATGGTGATGATAGTGATTATATGTAGGTAGTTGTATGTGGGGGTATGGGTAATGTAATAAAATAAAATAAAATAAAATAAATACAAATAATAATAATAAAAAAAGAAAATAATGATAATAATCATAATAAAAATAAATAAAATGGAAAAAAAATGAACAGAATCTCCACACTTACACCACCAGGCACTCACCCCTACTCAAAACCTAACTGCAAAATCTGCCCCTCACCAAACCACACACCATCCTACAGGGCCCCAAAGACTCCACTATTAAACGCACATTGTCCTGTCAGAGCCGCACATTGTATACTCTATCCACTGCCAACTGTGTGGCGAGATCTACATAGGTGAAGCATCCTGCACACTTGAGACACGCATCTCTGAACACCTGGATGACATCCGCCACCACCGACCCAAATTATTTCAACCACTCTCAACACAACATCAACCATATGAAAGTCTTGACACTCTGGCAATCACAGAGTGACAACTTTGAACGTACTACACGAGAGACACATCTCATTGCCAAACTTGGTACGCTGCAGCCCCAAGCCATCAACATCCAACAGTAACACAAATATGCGTACCCACCACTTCAATACCAGTCGGCTGTATCTTCCACCAACACACACCACACATACATATACACATACATACACACCATCACCATACCTCTCACTAACCCACTTCATATAGAAGTTGCAGCAACCATCCATATATTTTATTCTATTATTTTATTTTATTTTTATTTCATTTTTACTTTATCTTATTCATTTCATCTTCTTTTTATTTATTTATTTGTTATTTTTATTTAATCTATTTTTTTTTTTATTACTATTTTCTTATTATTTTTATATATTTCATTTTATTAGCATTACCCATACCCCCACATACAACTACCACACATAATCACTATCATCACCATCACCACCCATTAAAATCTTCTTATCTATTTAATTGGAAATGAAATGAGGCAGGGAACAGTAAACAATAAACAAGTGGGGTAACTTTTGCTCCCATAAGAAAACCTAACACAGAGTAACTTTTATTCAAGACTGGCACAGCCTTTTAAACTTGAATATGTTCAGACAAATACATAGACGAACAATCTAATAGTGGGGGAAAAAATCAAGCGCAGGCCAACAACTGAACTGTCTTCTAGTAATGACTTGGCAAAGATTTGGACTTAAGGATGGGAGGGGGGGGGGGGGGGAGATTTGAAAATGGAGAAATGGGAACATGAAATTAAGAAAATATATTACAGATATGAAATTCTTCACTAGCTGCATTAGGGAACCATCGTAATTCGTTTTGAAGGCAGATATATTTGCATTGCCTGCTCCGAGGCCCCCCACTTGTTTATTATCTATTTAATGAATGATTTTTATATTTTAATTTCTTTCCCCATTAAGCACTATTATCAATCCACCTCTATTCACTACCATCACTAATATATCTTACTATTCTACAAAACAAGTTACAAACCCATCGTTTCACACCCACTTCCTCCCCCCCTTCCCTCCCCCACTCTCCTAATTTCCTCTCCATGATTCCCTTCTGGGTGGCCCCGTATCCGTCCAGCGGCCATTTTGAATGCGTGGCGACCATGAGGAGCTTAGGGATTTCATTGTCCTAAATGTTATTTGTTTTCACCTGAAGAAGACCCGAGAGGTCGAAATGCATCGTGTCTTGTCCTGTGCTATGTTTGTCTGTCCCTGGCGTTAACTAACTCCCTCTTTTTCGAAATGTTGTCGTTGTTGTTTTTTTGTAGTATGCTCAATGGCTGTGTTGATGACAGATGGCTAGACAGACTGCAGGTTACTGATGTCAAAATATTGATGAGAGTGCAAAGGAAAGAAGACTGCCTTCAACAGCCGATGTGTCAGACGAGCTATCAATCACAGGAGAGAGAGGAGAGAGAGAGAGAGAGAGAGAGAGAGAGAGAGTGAGAGAGAGAGAGAGAGAGAGAGAGAGAGAGAGAAGAATGTGAGTGAGTGAGTGAGCAGGAGGAGTAGTGAAGCAGTCTTGGGATCTTCCACAAGACAATAGCGAAGGACGATATGCGCACACGCGTGCGCTCGTTGTGTGTGTGTGTGTGTGTGTGTGTGTGTGTGTGTGTGGTGTGTGTGTGTGTGTGTGTGTGTGTGTGTGTGTGATGTGAGAGAGAGAGAGAGAGAGAGAGAGAGAGAGAGAGAGGGGGGGTGGAAGGGGATTGTAGAGGCAAAGTTTGGAGCGGTCTTTAAAGCACGCAATGTGAATAATCAGTCGCGAGGATTTGGGAGATCATGTTGTCAGCGCAACTTGCTTTTTTGTTTTGGTTTGGTTTGTTTCCTTTCTGTTTGGTCTTTCGAGAACAGATGGATCATAGCGCATGTTATCAACTGATCCCTCCTCGATCAGAAGACATGCACTTCCTGTAATGGATTGTTTTGATTAAATCAATAATTGAGGGAGGGAACAAGTGCAGACAGACGACTTTCTCATATTAATAAAACACAATCGTTATGAAATGAATAAAAACTGATACAATGATAACGTTTGGACTTTTTGTTTTCAGTGTATGTTCATTACGTGTGTCCAGGAGGCTGAGTGCTGCGAATCGTCCACCGAGTTGAGCTTGGAAGATCTTGGCAACTGCTGGGTCTTGTAATTTTTCCAGGTCGAACTTGATTCGTGGGTTTGCAGATTGGTGTTTCTTTTTAAGCTTTATCTTCATTGTGAGCAGCACAAGATCGTGGTTGCTGCCCACGTCAGCACCAGGGTATGTTCTTGTCTTGGCCCTGTTGATGATTGACTTGAAGCGCCGAGGGGTCAGGATAACGTCTATTTGGTTGGTGTTTTTCCCATTTGGCGCGTGCCAAGTTGTTCTGCGGGAAATCTTGTGTGGGTAGAGGGTGTTGGCGATGGTAAGCCGTTGGCTGCTCGCAAACTCCAGCAGGCGGAGTCCCCTGTCATGGTTTCGCCTGTTCCGTACTGGCCGACTGTTCCTGCCCCGATCTCATAGGCGTCCGGTCCGATCTCGTCGCGTTGAAGTCACCTGTATAATGGTGATGTCTTTCTTGGGCGCTTCCTTTATGGACTTCTTTCCACATGTTCGTGAATTCTTCGACCTCTGGTCGTCATGATCGTTTCTTGGAGCATTACACTGGATGATGGTGATGTTCTTGGGTTGGCTGACACGCGAATTGGAGATGATCTTGCTCGAAATGGGTGTGAGCTTGTATGCATCCAGTGATTCTTTGCGTACGATGAACCTACGCCGTGTTCATGTTTTGTGGTCTCTCGCTGTGCCAAATTTTATGGCGTCTTCTGTGGGTTGTCTCTCCAAATCCTGCAATTCATCTCAGCGGTCCAATAATGTCCCACTGGTAGTGTGGTTAGTTCATGTCTAATTCCTTTCACTTTGCCGCAAGCGTGTAGTGTGCGGACATTCTTTGTCGCCGTGATGTTTCTCGGATGCTAACTATAAGGTTTTCTTGGTTTCCTTGGCTCTAGTAGCTGACTTGTCACTTCCACCCTGGAGCACCAACAGTGTGAAAGCGCGGTCGTTGGTGTTCCGGGCCCGACCGATCTGGCATGCTGTATCTTTTGGCTGTGTCGTTCATGTCTTTTCTGGGGGTTAGGTTATTCCTTGGTGGCGCCAATCTCCTCTCCACGTCTCCTGATTATTTATCGAGGTTTTCTCCTCTAGATCCGCCGTGTTTAGCCTGGGGGCGCACGCTACCCAGTTTCTAGTGCCACCTCGGAGAGGATGTGGTTACGGACCACGCACGGACGGTCTTGGGATGAGAAAAAGCTATGCTAGTCCGGAGAGATTACACCACAATGGAAACCCCGCTGAGGCCCCAAGAAGGACCCTAGACTAGGGTGGCGCAAAGGGGAGCACCCTATTGGTAATTCCACTGCCCACACCACCAGCGCATATCTTCCCTCTGAATGCCCCATCCTCGTTGAGAACAGAGCCTCCTCCAGCCTCCTGGACACTGACATTAATGACCTCACCTCCAACTATAACGAGGCAGTCCTGGAAACGCGACAGAGGTATTGGGCCACCAGAGGAAGAAAAAACGTCCCTGGTTAACCAACGATATTGTAGATCTCTGCGACAAAAGACGTGAGCAGAAAAAGACAAAGCACAGCAGTCCAGAGGGAGCCGAGCAGTACCGCAAAACAAACAAGCTCGTGAGAAGCAAGATGAAAGAAGCCAGGGAGAAGTGGATAAGTGAACAGTGCGAAGCCGTTGAGAAAAGCACGGAGCAAGGGAATAGCAAGAAAGCGTACGAGGCGCTGAAGACGCTCACAAAGACCCAGCTGAACAAAACAACAGTAATCGAGGACAAAGACGGAACCCTATTGACCGAGAGTCCGCAGTGCTGGCCAGATGGACAGAGTGCTGCGACGACCTATGCAACTATCCCATACAGCCAGACACCAGCGTGGTTAAGAGGGAAACAAGACCACCAAGGAAACCCTCTCCACTGCCTGTCATGAGGGAAGAAGTAGAGGAGGCCATCCGCGGCCTTTCCAGCGGGCAAGTCACCAGGAGCAGACAACATCCCAGCAGAGCTCCTCAAGCACTGGGGAAATGACCTGGTCACTGTGGTAACATCACTCTGTCAGAAGATCTGGGAGACCAAACAATGGCCTGATTAGTGGACAAAATCACTCATCATCCCCCTCCACAAAAAAGGAAACCTTCGAAAGTGTAACAACTACAGGACAGTCAGCCTGATCAGCCACACCAGCAAGATCATGCTAAGAGTCATTCTCAACAGACTCAGAGGCGAAGCTGAAGAACACTTGGCAGAAGAACAAGCCGGATTCAGGGCAGGCCGAAGCACAGTTGGCAGATTTTCAACTGCCGCATTATAATGGAAAAACACCCCCAACACCAAAAAGAACTATACCACAACTTCATAGACTTCAAAAAAGCCTTCGACAGAGTGTGGCACGAAGGACTGTGGCATGTTTTGAGAGGCTTTGGCATTGAGGAGGGACTAATTCAAACCATCCAGTCCCTGTACAACTCTGCCAGTAGTGCGGTCCTCCTCAACAACAACATCGGAAAGTACTTCAAGACAACGGTCGGTGTCCGTCAAGGATTCCTACTCTCTCCGGTGCTGTTCAATCTCTATCTGGAAAACATCATGAGAGAGACTCTACATGATTTTGAGTCCACAATCTCCATCGGTGGGCGAACGATCAACAACCTACGTTTCGCCGACGACATCGACTGAGGGGGGGGGGGGGGGGGGGGGGGGGGGGGGGCAGCAACAGCGAACTGCAAGGTCTCACCAACAGACTGACAGACACATCAAAGGCATATGGCATGGAGGTCAGCTGCGAAAAGAGCAAAGTCATGGTCAACAGCGCAAACAACACCGCTGCACAGATCACCATGAACGGCCAACAGTTCGAATAGGTGGACGCTTTTAAATACCTCGGCGCCACTCTCACCAAGGACGGACGCTCCACCATGGAAATCAAGACCAGGCTCGCCATCGCAACACCCACCATGGCAAAACTTGATAAGATCATGAGCAGCAAAGACATCATCTTCCCAACAAAGATCACACTATACAAAGCCCTGGTTCTGTCCATCCTTCTCTATGGCTGCGACAGCTGGACCATGACAGCTGAGACGACCAGAAGAGTCCAAACGTTTGAGACCAAGTGCTACAGACGCATGCTAGGGATCTCTTGGAAAGACCACAAGACCAACGACTTCGTTCGTGCCCAAATAACATCACGGGCAGGCCCGCAGGAACCCCTCCTAGCGCTTGTGAAAAGGAGGAAGTTGACATGGTTTGGTCACGTCACAACAGCCTACCCAAGACAGTGCTGCAAGGAACATTGGAAGGTGGCCGCAGACGCGGACTACCAGCAAAGAACTGAATGGATAACATCAAAGAGTGGACCCGAATGGACAGCCCCTCCCTGATCAGAGCGGCAGAAGACAGACCTGGCTGGCGCTCTCTGGCCCGCAAGACGTCCATCATGTCTCCCCACGACCATCCGGTCAAGGGAGAGAGTGAGAGAGTTCATTACGCTTTCAAATAATGGTTAGACACGGAATAACGACCCCATCGAACATTGATGAAGTTGCATTGGTTTCTCTCTTGTTCTTTTTTTTCATCGTTGCAACGATTGTTTTTCTTTTATCATCGTGTGCACGCATGCACACAGAGAGAGAGACATACAGAGAGAGAGAGAGAGAGAGAGAGAGAGAGAGAGTGTGTGTGTCCGTGTTTACATGCAGAAATCTGTACACAATCAAAAGCGCAGGCACAGTCCTTTGTACATTACGCACACACACGCGCGCACGCAGACATATATAAATAAATAAACAAACTATATGTACAATGCTGAACAATTATGTAGTGGGGGTAAAAGAAGTGCAGGTTAACAATTCTTCCATCATTATAGTAATGACTTGGCGAAGATTTAAGATTTGAAATTTTAAAAGAAAAAAAAACTTGAAGATGAAGAAAATTGGAAAATAGATATTATTTAACAGGAAAACCCTTCGCTAGCTACATGAGGAAACCATCATAATCCCTCTTGAAAGCAGATCTATACGTATTGTCTGGTCTTAAGCCTTTCGTCCGCTGGATCGAGCTCATCAGGGAGACGCGGCTGATTGTGTTTGTGCTCTTGGCGTCGAATAGAGGCACACTACAGTCCGTAATTCTGTGGTGTTCTCACCACCAAGGGTTCAAAAAAGAATCCAACAGCACCCCTTAAAGCAACCAGCGAAAGGTAGTACATAAAAGAAAACGAAAGTGTGGAGAGGAAACAAGTTGCTGAAAAACTAAAAGCATTATGCAAACAGTATAAAATGTAAGGGACAATCTTTGAGCCTATGCTTGAGGATCCATTTAAGGATGCAAGGGAGATCAAAAGATATGGAACAGTCTAAGTGGTCAGATCTGCTGTTCAATAACCCAAGCATTGTCAGCGGCTAAGAATTGTGCAGAACAACCTTACTTGGTTCTCCTAAGAGATGCAATCGCCCACTGATTGACCAAACAATATAATGCTGAACAATTAAGTAGTTGGGGAAAACAAGAGCAGGTTAACAATTCTTCCATCATTATAGTAATGACTTGTAATGGCAAAGATATGAAATTAAAAACGAAAAGTTTGAAGATGAAGAAAATGGGAATATATATATATATAGGGACAAGCCAAGTGCTAGAAACAAATTTGTAGATAATTTTAACATTCCTCTTAATACTTGGTTTTACTAATGTTGCTCCCCAAGGGGTTGAGCACTTGTAGAATTGTTTTAGGCGTTTTAACCACACTGATTGATATATATATATATATATATATATATATATATATATATATATATATATATATATATATATATATATATATATATATGTATATATATATATATATATGTATTATAAATATGAAAACCCTTCACCAGCTGCATGAGGGAACCATATACATATATATGCATACACACACCAATATACTTATCTATGCCTATATCTATCTATATATATATATATTATATATATATATATATATATATATATATATATATATATATATATATTTTGTGTGTGGTGTGTGTGTGTGTGTGTGTGTGTGTATGTGTGTGTGTGTGTGTGTGTGTGTGTGTGTGTGTGTGTGTGTGTGTGTGTGTGTGTGTGTGTGTGCATGCTGAACAATTTTGTACTGGGAGAAAACAAGTGCAGGCTAAAATCATAGTAATGGCAGCCATTAGTGTTACAGTATTATGGTAAATAATGGCGATTACGATAGTTCGGCAGTGGGAATCAAGATCTTCAAATAAGCAGTCTGAATGGCTAGGAACTGGAAGCTGCTATACAGCTGATCTATTTTGCACTGACAACAGGGATATCTTCTTCCACAAGGAGGAAACAGAATAGATGATCGGGACATGAAAAAAGCAGTGTTCAAATACTTTTATAACCATATTTCAGTGCAACAGACCTGTAGTCATTCACCGTGGCTGCTCCAGCTTTTCTTTTCTCCAGAACCAGGACAACAATTTCTGATTTAAAGCTCGTTGGCACTTTGCTTTTTGTTGAAGTACCATTATAATGTGAGTGAAAATGGGAATAATGTGATCCACACTATGTTTGAAAACTGAGATTATTCTCCATCTGGTCTGCTAGCTTTCTTGAAATTCTGGCGCCCGAAAAGTTTCCGAACATCCTTTTGCTTTACCAAACAATGTGGAAGATGTTTTGATTGTGGCTCTGAAGCAACGTCCAGCCTGTCACACCTAGCACAGAAATATGTTAGCTGATGGGGGAGTATAAGGGCGTCGTTATCAGTATATTGCTTTGATTTTGTTCAGTTCTAAGATATATATATATATATATATATATATATATTATATATATATATATATATATAATATATATATATATTATATATATAGACAATGGTAGTAAATACCAGCAGAGATTTAAAAAAAATGCTCAACCGGACTGGGAGCAACATTTGTTAAAAGGTAAGGTTTAAAACTATCTACAGCGCTGTTTCATGCGGATGCAATCATCAGGATGTGGTGGGTCTGTGCTGCCGGTGTTTTATAACTGCTTGTGTTGTCTGTCATCACGTGCTGTCTGTGTTTTTCGTGTGTTTCTGGTTCTTGTTCACTGATAGGAATTTCCACTTGTGCCTGCAGTTGTTAACCATTTCTATCCTAGTATTTAAAGTTGCCAGTTGTGGTTTGCATAGTATTATGTACTTTTCTGTTGAGCATAGGTTACATCTTTTTGAAATATTGTTGTATGGTGCTGCTCTTTCTATGATTTTCCAGGATATATTGTAGTCTATCTTTTTCTCTTTGAGCTTCCAGATGTATTTACTCAATTCTGTTTGGTTTTTGTATCATTTTCCATACAAAGAAAACTCTACTACACAGCAAAAATGAAATCTGGACCAAGAGCGCAAACAAGAATTCAACTTTTGATGTCACAATGGGATCGTATGATGGTGCCGAAACTTGCGAACTTGTCGGACTATTCATACTATCTAACATTCAAAATAAACTTGGAGAACAAGTCGGACTGTACAGGGATGACGGCCTTGCTGCGCTGAACGACAACCCTAGAAACATTGAAAAAAAGAAAAAAGAAAACTGTGTAAAATCTTCCAAAACCAAAATCTAAAAATCACTATAGAAGCAAATAAAAGATAGTGAACTACCTAGATACAACGTTTGACCTCAACCAGCACATATATAAACCATACAAAAAACCAAATGATACACCTGTCTATGTAAATATCAAAAGTAACCATCCACCTTCCATACTAAAAACAATACCCAGAGGCATAAATAAGAGATTATCTAACCTGTCATGCAATGAAACAGCATTCAATAACGCTGCAGCTGAATATCAAGAAGCGTTACACAAAAGTGGCTACAACTACAAACTACAATATGACCCAGATAATGACATGAGCAGACACAAGAAGAACAGGAAAAGAAAGATCATATGGTACAACCCCCCATATGACGGAAGAGTAAAAACAAATATAGGGAAAGAATTTTTAGAATCCTAACATCATCATTCCCAAAAGAGCACAAATTATCCAAGATATTCAACAAAAACAGCATCAAATTATCATACTCGTGTATGCCCAACCTTAAAAACATCATTGATTCAACCAACAAAATGAAAAGCAGTACAGAGAAAAACGAGGGTGATGAAAGGAAATCCTGCAACTGTATCAAGAAAGAACAGTGCCCTCTGAGCAACAAATGCCTCTACAACAGCATTGTGTACCAAGCCACTGTAAAATCAGAGAACGCAGAAGAAACATATATAGGTATCACTGAAAACCAATTTAAAACTAGATATGCAAACCACAAACAGTCATTTAACAAAGAAAGATACAAAAACCAAACAGAATTGAGTAAATACATCTGGAAGCTCAAAGAGAAAAAGATAGACTACAATATATCCTGGAAAATCATAGAAAGAGCAGCACCATACAACAATATTTCAAAAAGATGTAACCTATGCTCAACAGAAAAGTACATAATACTATGCAAACCACAACTGGCAACTTTAAATACTAGGATAGAAATGGTTAACAACTGCAGGCACAGTGGAAATTCCTATCAGTGAACAAGAACCAGAAACACACGAAAAACACAGACAGCACGTGATGACAGACAACACAAGCAGTTATAAAACACCGGCAGCACAGACCCACCACATCCTGATGATTGCATCCGCATTGAAACAGCGCTGTAGATAGTTTTAAACCTTACCTTTTAACAAATATATATATATATATATATATATATATATATATATATATATATATAATATATATATAATATATAATATATATATATATATATATATATATATATATATATATCAGATAGAGAGATATCCGGTCTGGTGCCATTTTTAAGTCGTGCTTCACGTTTCAAGATTTCTCGTTAGGTCTACTCTTTTACTTCGAAATATTTGTGGCCACAGCGCTGAAACATTGTGGAGCCAAACTTCACTATTCCCATCAATGGCGACATATTTAGGCGAAATAGTCAGTGTTCACAGAGACTAACATAAGATGTGACTGTGTTAGCATAATCATCAACATCGGCTGTTGCCTCTCTGAACGCAGACCAGTTAATACAGTCTAGACAGACCTGCCAGGTGGTTACAGACTTCCATCCCGGGCCTCTGCCTAAATTTGTGTCAAACTCTCCACAGCTTACAGTCACTGTCTGCAGACTGGCAAGGGTGACACCATTGCGTGAACATTTCTACTTAACAGGCTCGAGGCAGTTGAAACTATCAAGTCTTCCAGGGGCAGATATGATGTTATATACTTGTCAACTCGTAGACACCTAATCTATCATCTTTGGCTGCATCGCTCTTCAAATTCCAGCTCACTTAGCTGGAGATGGTGGCATTCCTGTCATCTGGAAAACTCCGGAATGACATCAAATGAAAGGGATTCTCTCTCTCTCTCTCTCTCTCTCTCTCTCTCTCTCTCTCTCTCTCTCTTCTCTCTCTCTCTCTCATAGGAAATACTTTTCAAAACTTCATCCAACTGTTCCTGTCAGCATCAGAGTTATGTGAGAACGCTTCGTCGATTTCTCTTGCAGGTCAGATAAAACTAAGTCCTTTTTATGCTCAAAAGAGATCGAGAGACAAAACATGCCACACAATACGTACCCTTCAGTCGTTGTTGTCTAAAGGTCAAACACCTCACGGCGAGTATGAAGCTGTTCCTGACCTAAATGTGTAGAAAAGTCCTCTTTGACATGGCATACAAAATCTACGCTGCTTGTTTGAAACATGCATGACGTCAAACAACTAGCAAGATCCTACTATTTCCAGGGAAAGCAGCCTACATTTCGTACACAGAAATCGGTTGAGACACGCAATGCAATACAATGCGGTTCTGTTTAATGTAACGCAATGAAATAAATACGACACGATGCAATGCATCACGATGCAAAGCGATCCATTAGATACGTCGCAATGCAGTGCAACTGCATAATGTACATCAATGGAATGTAACACAATATGATACAATACAATATAATGCTGTGCAATACATGGAATCAAATAACTATTCTTGAGACAACGACGCAGATCAACACAATCAATATACAATACCATGTACCGCATTCCAATGCAACGCAAATCAATATTATATAAATCATTGCAACAAACCATTATACATCGTAAACATTAAAGTAAAGATGGGATGTGCTACTTTACATTCCAATCATAACTGTCGCCGTAGTAATGAACTTCTTTTTTTAATATATACAGTTCGTAAATGAATCTTTTGTTGTAACTTTGGAGTGATTGTAATTGCAGTGTGCCATATGTCAAGCTTTTGAGCATTATTGTAAGGATGATATAATACGTCTGAAACTAAAACATCCATTGCAAAGAGGAAAAGGGCTGAAACCCACACACACACACACACACACACACACACCACACACACACACACACACACACACACCACACACACAACACACACACACAAACACACACACACAACACACACACACACACACACACACACACCACACACAACACACACACACACACACACACACACACACACTCACTCACTCACACACACACACACACACACACACACACACACACACACACACACCCACACACACACACCACACACACACACACACACACACACACACACACACAAGCACATACAAATGACACATTAAAAACAGTATTGGAACAGTTTAATGCTAACTATACACTCCCAAAAAGCAAAGGAAGGAGAAAGACTCTGCAGACGTTGCGATTCCTCTCATCCCAAACCTCTTTGAAGAACATACTCTGAAGTTCTTCGTAGTGGCAGACGACAAGTCTAACCATGTACCGTAATTCCTGGGAGAACATTCGAGCGTCCATAGACGAAGCTCTGTCCATGTGCAGAGAGAGGACCCAGTCAAAGAATAGATTTCGATCTGCTTCTTTCCCATTTTCTGGAGCTGTCCTGTCGTCTGCTCCTGAGAGAGACAGATAATTTCAAGGAAAGCCTTCTTTGAAATACAAGTATTTAAATCTCTCTATGATAATGCTCTCTCTCTCTCTCTCTCTCTCTCTCTCTCTCTCTCTCTCTCTTCTCTCTCTCTCTCTCTCTCTCTCTCTCTCTCATTTCAACTGATTTCATTGGGCTCATGACATTGAAACGAAGATCACAGAGTGAGATCCAACAAGCAAGCAAGAGACGAGACGGGCGGTGGGAGAAACGGTTGGTGAACCGAAAACGGGTACAACATATAGAGAAACTGGTTACCAAATCAAAGGCGATGAAAGATCGTTCTACATTCTGGGATGCCAGCATGGCAGACATAGATTTCTGAGAGACCAGAGAACATCAGTCAAAGTTTTAATACCCACGGCGCATGCGATAGGACGGATCTCGACGTACTTTCACGAGACATCATCTTCCAATCCATTTTGAAATCCCACAGAATTTCCGCTGAATTCTCGTCTGTTATCAGCTCACGCAAGGAGAGGATAAAATCAATCAAAGGCCAGATTTGTGATCTGTCCATCCGTCTTTTGTTCTTGTGTCAGAGAGAGAGAGAGAGAGAGAGAGGAGGAGAGAGAGAGGAGAGAGAGAGAGGAGGAGAGAGAGAGAGAGAGAGAGAGAGGAGAGAGAGAGAGAGAGAGAGAGATGGGGGTCATATTCCCAACTCGATTCGCTGTCTTCACGCCTAATTTGTATTGTTTTGTTACTATACTTTAAAGTGTGCTGTTTTCTGTTTCTGTACATTAATGTCCAAAGAGAAAAGAGAATGTGAAGACAGATAAACGTTAGAAGCAGAATCTCTCTCTCTCTCTCTCTCTCTCTCTCTCTCTCTCTCTCTCTCTCTCTCTCTCTTCTCTCTCTCTCTCTCTCTCTGCGCGCGCGTGCATGCGTGCGTGCGTGTGTGTGCGTGCGTGAGTGCGTGAGTGTGTGTGTGAGTGTGTGTGTGTGTGTGTGTGTGTGTGTGTGTGTGTGTGAGTGCGTGTGCGTGTGTGTGCGTGGTGCGTGCGTGTCGTGTCGTGTGTGTGTGTGTGTGTGTGTGTGTGTGGTGTGTGTGTGTGTGTGTGTGTGTGTGTGTGTGTGTGTGTGTGTGTGTGTGTGTGTGTGTGTGTGTGTGTGTGTGTGTAAGAGACGATCCGAGAGTAAACAGAGTTTCGGTGGTATGCAGTTTTGTTGGGTAGTTTTGGTTCTGCACAACTGTCCATATATTCCAACCACTATTCACCCATTCTATTCGTCCATATAGTCCCCCTGTTCTCTAAAGACCTGTTCACACTGTCTTGTCTTCAATGTGGCTGATCTATTTCGTACTGCGTATAACAATTCGTATTGATCATCCATTTTAGCACCTCATAAAAAAGTTTCTTGTGTTTCGTTTCTATATGTTGAAAACCCAGTTATACTTCTTTTCCCCTATTTTCATATAATTCATCCATTTCAGAGATCTGATAACATCTGATCCATATATTGAACCTTTGATTTTAATCTATCTAAGCTCTGATAATAATATTTCTTATCTATGTGGCCTATCAAGTGCATTCTTATTTATTGAATTTGGTCACCATAGTTTAAACATCTGATCATACTCCATGTTCTCTATTGTGGTAAGCTTATTCTTCATATCATTGTTGATTCTTCAATAATATTCATTTATATGGGTCCTTAATTACATTACTTGTTCTTTAACGTGGACCATCTGTTTTGAGCTTTGGATAATACTCCTCTGTGTCTCCTAGTGTAGTGCCTAGAATTTGGACTTCCAAATCACACTCTTTGATCCTCACTTCATTCTTCAATCGCGTATTAATTGTGAACTGATCAAACACTTAATTTCTTCAATACAGACAATCTGTTTAGAATTCCTAATCATACGCTTTGCACATTAAGATTGTTCACTTATTCTAAAACACTGATCGCATTCTTTTTTTTTTAACGTTATCCATAATATATTCAATAATTGATTACACCAATTTGAGAGGTTTGAAGGTGGTTATAAACCTTATCTCTTTGAAAAATACGTTCCCACATGAAAAAAAAAACTAACAAACAAACACACGCACCCTTTTTCTGCCCCCATGTTGGTTGCTTTTTTATGGTAAAAAGGGTTACAAAAAGTATCAAATTTTTTCCCTCCCCCAAAATATATGTTTCTTTAAAAAAAAATTGTGGTTATACCCTTTTTTAAAAGTTGAAAATTTTTCGATTTCCCCCCCAAGGTAAAGGGTATACAAATGGTTGCTACATACGAATGCACGAAATTTAACTTGTCCCTAATGAATCCCTGTCTGATAAATTTTGAAAATAAAGGCATTGGCAAATTGCACGGGAACCTTTCACCCAAATTTGTGACTCAAAGGGCCTTTGATTTGGCTTTGGTAAATTTTTAGAAGAGAAAAAAAAAAAAAAAAATCCTAAACCAACTTTTTGTGGGAATCGTTCTCACCCCACAAAACCATCTAAAAAAGGTATTTTCCTTTCTTTTTTCCCCGCCAAATTTTCCCTGCTTGCGGCAGCCCAAACAAAAAAAATACCCCTTGAGTGGAAACATCTGCAACTAAAAAAAAAAAAAAAAAAGAGAGAGAGGGGATGAGGGGGAGAGAGAGAGAGAAATAGAGATAGAACAGATAAAAAGACAGTCGGGCAGAAGGTAAAGAGACAGACAGCAGACAGGCAGGCAGAAAAAACAAAACGGCAACCAGCCCGAGAAATTTGGGCCCCTGGAAACTCGGGGGAAGCAAAAGGTTGAAATTTTTAATCCTGGGACTGCACGTTGAAAACCCAATGTGGAAAAGGGAGACCCCAAAACCATTCTGTCCTTCCAAACATTAGTCATGTTCCCCTTATTGGCTATGGAATGCCACACCCCTTTGCAGACTTCAACATTTTCTTAAAAGAAGCTTTTTTTTTGAATCAAGGAATCTAACGGTAAAGAACCCCCCCCTCCTCTCTCCCCTTTCTCTCTCTCTCCCCTCTCTCTTTTTCCCCCTCCCCCCTCTATCTCTTCTCCTTTTGCCCCCTCTCTTTTTTAACTTGTACAAACACACAAAACACCCCACACACACACACAAAAAACTACCCGGATAGTACAGAAAAAGATGTTAAAAGCAAAATATAATTAAAAACTGTGCTGAGGGAATTTAAAATTTGAACTATTTTAAAATCCAAAAAAATTTAAAGGGAAAAAGAAAATGATGAAATCAAAAATTTTTTGCTAAAAATTCACGGACACTTTGGTTGCAAAGCCCCCTGACTGTTCCATCCCCAAGTTTTCTAATTTGAAGTCAAAACAAACATTTGGGAAAAATCTGGTGGAAAAAAAGCCTGGGGAAAAAATTTGGGTAAATGAAAGAAACGTTTTTTTTAAAAAAATTATTTTCAGGTTTAAAAAGCCAGAAAACCACTTCCACTTGGGAAAAAGCGAATTCATCAGTAATAAAACCATAGCACAATGAAAACGGAGTACGGGCTACATTTTGCAAAGAGGGGTTTTAAACACCCCAAAAAGACATCCCAAAGTTATGGAAAAAATTTAATGATATGAAAAAGGGATACATCAAACCATTATTCCAAATCAGGATTGAAAGGCAATGATTTTCCCTACAACTTAAAAAAAGGCGGGAGTCGATTGCGGGACTCTTTTTTCGGATACAATGTTTCCTAGAAAAACTTCCACATGAAATCAAAAACTTTTTTTGGGGCAAATGGGGCCCCCAAAAAGATTTTAAAAAGATCCGTAGCAGAAAAACGCAAATTATATCAATGCTCCAATTACTTTAAGTGAACTAAAAGATACTCTATTTTTTTTTAAAGCGCTAAAAAACGTGGGGAGCGATCCCAAAAATCCACCCCCTTCTTTTTTAAACATCTGCCAGTAACTGGAAAATTTCTACTGCCCGAATTATTACAAAGGCTGGGTAAAAGGGCTGTATTCCCCAAATGGAAGCACTCAATCGTAGTACCAGTTTCTAAAAGGGAAAAAGTCTAAAAAAGTTTACAAAAAATTTATAGCCCTATTGCTCTAAATCACATACAGGGAAGCTGCTAAAAAATAGTTCTAAACAGTTTAATTCTTTAAACTTTGATAAAAAAAAAGTTATTCCCACTAACCAGGGGTTTTTAAAGGGAAGGGTAAAAGGGTACAGTTGCCCATTTAGTTAAACTGCCCTACGCGGGTTTTAAACATCATTTGCTCGTGGGAAAAAATTTTACGGGCCCAAACATTTTTTGGATATAAAAAAAAGCCAAAACGATAAAGTGTGGCATGATAGATTACTATACAAACTAAAATGTATTGGCTATCGGGAAAATATTTTGGCTATATAAAAACTTTTTATCTGAAAGAAGCATGCAAAAAATTTTTGGCAAAAAAGTTTTCCCCCAAAAACGTTTCCCTAAAATGGGGGAACCCCACGGGGGGTCATTTTTGCCCCTTATTTTTTTAATTTTTGTTTTATGATTTGCCACAGTCTGTATCGAATACTGTTGTACTAGAAAAAATATGCAGATAAAATATAGTTATGTGGATAAAATTTTTACAAAAAAAAGGGAAAAAAAAACACCCAAAAACGGGCAAAACAATTTTAAAAAATTTTATCAACTGGAACTCGAAAAAACAAAGAAAATCCCTGAAGGAAAAAGGATTAATCCCTATCACCGGAAAAAAAACAAATCTTATATTTTTAATAGGGGCCGATCCACCAGAATTACCCATTTTACAAAAAAATGGCGAAAACAATAAGGGGTACAGACAAATGGTGAAATTTCTCGGAGTATAATTACTTAAAAATTGTTTTTGGAAATTATCTTTATACAGTTTTTTTAAAAAAAGGGCTCGAAAAAGTTTTAACTTTTTAAAAGTTTATCAGAAACAAAACGGGGGCCAAGATGCTAAGTTTAAAACAGTGGCTTTTGTCACTGATACTTTTTGGGACTATTTTTCGGGCAGGAAGTCTTTTTCAGTGCCCAAAAATTTTCCCTTAAATTAAGAGGGAAAATTTTGGTTGGGGCCAAAAAATTTTCAAACTGGCTCTTGGTGTGCATTTTAAAGCTTTTTTTTTTTGGGGAACAAACGAAGTGGGAGAATTGCCATTAGATGAACACGACGGTTTAGCTGCCGCAAAATATGTCTTACAAAATCTAACACTTTGACAGAAACGTTTGAAAATAAAGCCCTTTTAAAGGGATCTGACTTTTATTTCCCAAAAAAAAGGGCCCAAAATAAATTTTTCTTCACCACAAAAAAGGGAAACCCTTTTCCCATTCCCCCTGTTCAGTAAATCAAAATTTAAAACTTCAACAATAAATCGACCAAAATTTCCCCCGCATCCCCCAAACCCGCCATGGGAACTTCAAAGAGCTTCATTTGATATTAGCCATACGTCGATGAAAAAAATGAAAATTTGAAAACCTGATGGGGCCAAATAGAAAAGAGTTTATTGAAAATTGAAAATCCCTTTATTTAAAATTTATACGGGTTGGGCTCTTTTGGATACCAAAGAAGCAGGTGCAGCTTTTTTAAAATTTCCTTCATTAAAAAAATTGAAAAAATTTATTATTTTGGGAAAAAAACCCGATTTTATTTTTACGCAGAACAAAAATTTGCCTTTTCTAATGGCTTTGTTTTTTCCCTATTGACTTTTAAAACCCCAAATTTTTCCCAAGCCCTCTTTTGGGGTCGATTAAAAATGGGTTTTATTGGGCCCAAAAGTAAAAAAAAACCCTTTATTAAGAAAAGATCTGATTACAGATAAACCCAAATCCCATTTCTTTGAATTATTAGGGGTCCCAAGAAAAGTTTTTTTTGGGTTTTCCTTCCCCTTGGGGGAAATTCATTTTTAATGAGAGAGTAAAAGGGGCGAAAAAAACGGGGAGCGAAAAAAACTAGGGGGTTTGGGGGTTTTATCAGGAAAACCCCCCTTGTCTATCCATGGGGGGATCAAAGTCTTTTTGAAAATGCATGCGGGAAACATTTTGGGAAAAAAAAACCCCAACCAAAATTGGGGGATGTTCCCTTGATAACCCCCCATAAAACCCGCTTTTTAAACTTTGACACACTTCATTCTTTTTATCAAGGGAAGTTTGCGTTTCCTGGGGATCAAAATTTTTCGCAAATATATAAGACCCAAACAAAACCCCTTTTAAGACAAAGTTTTGAAAAAATTTATAACATGCCTTTTTGGTGAAATGATAACCCCAAAATTTCCCACATATTTTTCCACTGCAAAGAATTTAAAAACCTTATCTCCCACCTTTACATAATTTTTCCCCGGGAATACATTTTGAAACCCGATTTATCACTAATGTTTTAAAATTGTTGTTTCCTTTGCACCCCAAAATTTTCCTATCTTTTTTTTTTTTAAAAAATGGGATTGGTTTTTAGAAACTTCTTTGTTATGACCGGTTTTTTCTTCGTTGTTTTAGGGTTTTAAGTTATCCTTTTTTTTCGTTCCCTGTTAATGTTATTTTAAAAGATTAGGTTGGGTCTAATACCCCACAATGTGTATAGACTTTAAAAATTGAAGACCTAACAACACAACCACAAAACATTTTAAAATATATAAAAATTTATATAATTTTTAAAAAATTTTATATATTTATATATATTTTATATATATATATATTTATATTTATAAATAAATTTATTATATATATTTTACCCCGGGGTGCTAACATGTTTGTTTTTTTTTTTGGGTTTACCTTTCGTGGATGAAATGTTTTGTTCAAGGTTATCTTCCCCTTACCCCCTTGGTCGAATCTAAATTTATTTTATTGGGTAAATTTTTTAAAATTATGAATCCCTAAACCCTTTCATATTTGGGAATTTGTACTTTCGCAAAAGTCAAAAAAAAATTTAATGTATTTGATTCATTACAAACCCGTACGGGGCTGAAACCCTTAATTTTCTCTTTTTTAAAAATGGGGATTTCGAAGAGCAAACTTTTGGGGCCTTTTTTAAATTTTCTGCGAATGAATAATTTAATAAAATTTTTTTTTTTTTACAAAAAGTAAGAGGAAACCGGAAAAAATCTGGGAAAATTTTCATGTTTAAAAATAAAGTCCCTAAGCCCTTTTATTTCGTATATCGCATGCCTTGGGTCTTTTCTGTACAAGCTTTGCGACTATAAAGAAATGACTGACAAACGCCGGTTTCCCCTTTTCGGGGTCGCCCCTTTTCGTTCATTTTCGGGGTTTTGATCCAAATTTTTTATTCCCACGAAATTCGGACTTCCCCAACCCAAAACTTTTCTAAATGACCCATTTTGTTTAAAGAATAAAAACTGAAAATGTGAGAATTTATTATTTAACAGAACCCTTTTAAAAAGAATATTTTTTTTAGTTGAAAATTGTGTCAAAAATAGGTGCCGGAAAAGGCCTGGCGAAGTGGAAAGTCAGCGTGTTTTCCATCAAAAATTAAACGCAAAGTTTTCCGCTTGGAAAGGCATCTTGGATAATGAAATTTTTAAAGTATAAAAAACGAATGCCAGCTTTTTATTCATTTACAAAAATTTTTTCACCTGTTTTGTATTTTTTTTCGAAAAAAAAGGAAAATTAACGAAAATTTTTTTAAAAGTGGCTTTACTCTGGGGGTTAAACCGCAAACGGGTTTTGTACAGGGAAAAAAATTGTCCCAAAGTGGGCTTACTGCTTTTATTCCTTTTGGGTTTTGAGGTTTTCATCGATATAAATATTTGGGTTTTTAAAAATTTAAACGGACAGCGACCAGACAACCCCCCCCCTGAACGGGATAGAAAACACAAATTTCCGTTGGTTCCGGGCCCCCGAGGCTCGTTTTGTCTCCGGGGTTTTTACTGGGTTTTCGGCTCGGTACATGCTTATAAAAGTCGGCGGGTTTTGTGAGAAGGGGGAAGGGGTTCCCCCAGATTTTCCCGATGTGAGCGACTGGGGGTGAAAAGGCAAAAGGGGGCGCCCCTCAGTCGGGTGATGCGAGAGCGGGGGATTTTCCCCGGGGCGTTTCCCGGTTTGAGCTCCTAGCCATGGGAGAGAAATAAAAGAAGAAAAACTCCACCGTCCCCCTGGGGGTTTTTTTTATGGCTGTTGGGCCCCTTTGGTTTCCCGCACTTCTCACCATTCTGCCCTTTTACCTGCAAAACCCCTTACCCCCCCACACCAACAACCCAATGGGGTTTTCGAGCAGGAAACGGAGAAGAAGGCCAAGGGGACACCCGGCCCCAAAAAACCAGACACCATGGCCAGCCAAATACCTCGCACCCCTGCATCAGCCCCCCTAAATTTTCGCCACTTTCGGGTTTCTCGCCGGGAGGAGAGAGAGCGGGCCCCATGGATGGATCCTCCTGCTTTCAAATCGGGCATTCCCCCTGGTGACAAATGAAAGGCCAAAATGGGGCTTTGCCCCGTCGCCTGGGTTTTCTGCTGGGGCCAAAGTCTTGTCGCATTCTGGCGCTGGCGGGGGGGGGACGGGGGTTTTTCCCCGTTTTCACAGGGGCCCCCTCCGTCGCCTCCGCCTGGGGCCCTTCCCTCCTGGGTGCTTGGGGTGCCCCTCCCCAGCTGCGGACCTGCAGTGGTGGCCGTTTAGGTGGGGGCCCGCCCGGGTTTCCCTGCCCGGGGGCTGGCGACTTGGGTTTGGGGGGCCCCTGGCTGACCCTTTTTAGGTGGGGGGGACGGCAGCATTGCCCCGGCCCTGTGGGAAAGGCGCCTTTGGCCATTTGCAGTCCGTATCCACCTTTTTGGGTTCCTTCCTGGCCCCTTTTGGGGGGGTGTTTAGACCCCTGTGACCGGGGGTGGCCACATCGCGCTGCTCTCCCCCCGTTTTCCCCCAATTTTTGTATGGCCCACTACGCCAGGGCCCCCCGGCGGTCCCGCATCTGGTAGGAAAAAAACAAAAAGTATACCCTCAGTGCCCCCCTAGAAGGCTGAACGCTTGCAAAAAGAACCTACTTGGTCAGAATGGGTTTTACCCCCGGACAGTTTTTCCTACTCCAGGACTGAATTTTTTCTTGGGTTTAAATACCCCCTTTTAAAAAAGAGGTGGGGTGGACAAATTTTTTTAATTTTCCTTGTGCAATTTTAAAGTTTTTCTTCTTTCTTTTTTTATAAACGTACGTACGATTTTTCTCCAAAGACTAAAAAGGGTGTACGCCTCTGTTTTTCAAAGTCGACGTAATGACCAAAAAGAAAACAACCCTTGTTGGACTCTTGGGGAAAAATTTTCCAAAACGACCAAAAAATACCCAAATCCTGTTTTTTCCCGGGGCTTGCTCCCAAGGGGTTTGTCATTCCCTTTTTAGCCATTTTGTACCGGACTTTAAAGGAAATCTTGGTTAAAAAAAAAGCCCATTGTTTGCGTTTGGTACCCCAAAGGGCCCCGAAAATTTTAAAAAAACCCCCTTCCAAAATATATTTTGTACCCACTTTCCCTTTGGAAAGTTGGGAAGTCATTTTGGTACTTTACATTTTGGAATTTTGTTTAAATAACAAGCCCTTGTTTTCACTCGGGGCCCACCCCCAAAGTTTGGATTTTACTCTAAGGGGGTTTTGATCAAATTCCCCTTTTTAGCCCTTTTTTAAACCCCCGGGCAAATTTATGGGAACGTTCAAATGACAACCCCCCTTTATTGTCTTTTTACCCAAAGCCCGGGAAAAAAAAACTAAAAAAAGTTTTAAATTTTTTACCCCCTTTCTTGGAATTTGTTTTAATAACAAAAAACCTCCCCCCAATTCAAAATTTGGTACCCTTGGCCCCTTTGGAATTTTGTTCAGATAACCCCCAATCCCAATTGTTTTTCCCCTCCCCGTGCCCCCACCCCCAAATTTTTTTGGAGAAAGAAAAAATCCCCTTTCCCAGTTCCCTTTTGGTTTAAACCCGCCCCCTTCCCCGGGAAAGTTTTAAAAAAACAAATCCTTGCCAAAATCATTAATGTACCCCCCCCCACCTTTGGAATTTTTTTTAAAATAAAAAAGTCCAAAATTTTGTCCCCTTGGACCCCACCCGTGCTTTTGGGGGTTTTAACCCCTGTTCCTAAGGGTTTTTGATGTCCCACTTTGGAAAATTTTTTTTTTAAATTTCAAGTCCCGTTTAGTCCTTATGTAAACCCCCGTCCGGGGGGTTTTTTTTCATGAAAGGGAAACCCTTGTTTTTCATTTTTTTATTTTACCCTTTTGGGAATTTTTGTTTAAAAAATATGCCCATTCTATCAAGGGGGAAATTTTGCCGACTTTTAGAAGCCTTGTAAAAAAAAGCAAAAACCCTCGTTAGTTTGGGAAAATTTTTGAATACCCAAGAATGGAGAGAGATTTTTTGATGCTTTTTTTGATATACTGACAGAAGGGTTTGTTTAGGAAAAATTTCCCCTCCAGGGCTTGAAGTCTAAAGCCCAGTTTTTCCCCCTTGATTTTGTGTTGTAACTTGATGACCTGTCATTTTTTTGTCAGCGAGGGGCGCTGGTTTTTAACGGAGTAGGGGGGGATGTAGGGCCGGGGGGCAACGTGTTTGTTTTTATTTTGGTTACCTTTTTTGTGGATTAAAAAGTTTTGTTCAAGAGTTACTTCCCCCTTTCCTCCCTTGGTCGAATCTATTTATTTTTTTGTTGGGAAATTCTTTTAAAACATGGAAAAAACCTCAGAAAACCCACATATTGTATGTACGTCGCTAAAAACACAAAAAATTTTGTATTTGATTTTATTACAAACCCTTTCGGGGGTTTAGAAAACCCCAAATTTTTTCTAAAAAGGTTTTTTCGCAACGAGTAAACGGGCGGGCCCTTTTCAATTGTCTGTCGAATGAATATTTAATAATTCTTGGGTTTTACAAAAAAGTAAAAGGGGAAAACCCAAGAATCGAAAATGAAAGTTAAAAGGTTTAAAATCCCTAAGCTTTTTAATTTTTGTATATCGCATGCCTATGAAACTTTTCTTACAAGCTTGCGACAATACGAAATTTCACAATAACGCCCCCGGCCCCCCTTTTGCGAGTCGCCTTCTTCGTTCATTGTCGGAGTTTTGGGAAACCAAATTACCATTTTACGAAATTTGGACTTCCGATCGAAATCTTGCTAATCACTCCTTTCTGTTATGAATACAACTGAAAATGGGTAGAATTTATTATTTTTAAAAGACCGTTTTAACAAAAATATTTTTTATTTTTAAAAATTTTGGGCAAAAGTTTGTTTTTTCCCAAGGCCTGGCGAAGGGAAAGTCAGCTGTGTTTTCTATCAAACTTTAAAAGGGAAAAATTCTCCGCTTGGGCGGGATCTTGGGTAAAAGAAATTTTTATGTTTTTAAAAAAAGCGAGAAAAAGGGGCCCGCTTTTTATTCATTACAAAATTTTTTCACGCTGTTTGGGATTTTTCTCGAAATAAAGGGGGAAAAAATGACGTAATTTTTTTAAAAGTGGCTTTTCCCCTGGGAATTAAAAACAGGGAACGATTTAGTACAGAACAAAATTGTCAAATGGACTTACTGCCCTTTTAAATTTCCTTTTGTTCTGGGGGTTTTTCATCGATAGTAAATAAAGTGTTAATAGTTTTTAAAAGGACAGCGAGCCAGACAACACTGAAGCTGCCAAGAAAACACAAATTTCCGTTGGGGTTCCCCGGCCCCCTCCCCCGAGGCCACGTTTCGTCCCCCGGCATGTTACCGGTCTTTTTCGGCCCCAACCCTGCATTTAAAAAATCGAGCGTGTTTTTGAGAATGGAAAAGTGTTTCCCCCAGAGTTATGATGTGAGCGCCCGGCGTGAGAGGCGAGAGAGGGCGCGCTCAGTGCGCTGATGCTTTAGAGCGAGAGAGTTTTTCCCCGGCTGGTTCCGGGGTTTTAGCTCCTAGCCCGGGAGAAAAAATTTAAAAAAAGAAAAAAATCCACGTGCCACTGCGCCCTTTTTGAACCCGGCTTTGTCCCTTGGTTCCTGCACTTCCCCACCATCTGCCCCGTCTTACCTGCACACCCCTTACCCCCCCACCCATCACCAAAAAATATTAAAACATGTGTGGTGTGTGTGTGTTGTGTGTGTTTTGGTGTGTTTTGCTGCTGCGTGTGTGCTTTTGTGTGTGTGGTGTGTTTTGTTTCTGTCTGTCTGGGCTGTCTGTTTTGTCTGTCTGTCTCTCTCCTTTTCTCTCTCCCTTTTCTCTCTTCTCTCTCTCTCTCTCTCCTCTTTCTCTCTCTTTCCCCCCCCCACCCCACCGCCCTTTTCTCCTTCCTCTTCTTCACCGCATCACCCCTTAAAATTCCTTTAAAAAGACGTTTCCCTTCTAGTCAGTGCTAACGATAAAGGTGAATTTGGGGGAAAAAAAAAAGGGAAACTCAGGGGGGGTTTAACCCCAAAGGGCAAAAAGCGAGCGATTTCATGGGTTTTTTGGGTCCCCTTCTAAGAAACATAACGGGAATATGTTTTCATCAAAATTTGGGTTTGCAGCCCCTTTTTTTTTCAGGAAAAATGAAGATCGAAAAAATAGGGCCCTTCAGTTTCAAAAAAATTTTTCCCCCTTTCACTGGAAAGCATCGCCCTCGCCCCCGTCTTTTTTCCTGGGGGCTAAGAGGTGAAAAATCAAAAAAATTTAACCCCCACAGATTATGTATGAGTAATTTCCCGAACAGTTAACTTAAATTTTTTTTCTTTTCCTCTCTCTCTCCCCTCCCCTCTCTCCCCCCTCTCTCCCCCTCTTTCCCCTCCTTTTCTCTCTCTCTCTCTCTCACTTCATATAAGAAAAATTCTTGAAATGGGATAAAAAAATTGGGTAAGCCCGATTAAATTTTTCTAATGACAAGAATAAAAAAGACAGGCCATGAAATGCTTTTTGTCATTTCTGAATCGGGACATTTCCCAAATGGGGATTTAAAAATTCAAAAAAATTTTGACTATAAATGGATTTGGAATAGTAGGTTAAACCAAGGGGTGGGTCATGAAAACAGCTTTATTTCTTTATTTAAAGACCGGATTATCGCATGTAGTAAACAAAATTGGCATTCTGAGTTAGAAAATAATGATAGATATAGATGGTACCATTCCTTTAAGGATATATTTCAAACAGAGAAATGCTTAACATGTGTTAGGAACTATTGGCACAGAATTAATTTGACAAGATTTCGGTTAAGAGTAATTGGTCTAAAAAATTGTAAAAGATGGTTCCTAAATGCTTCAATTAATCAGGAAGACACCAGTTGTCCATGTTGCGACAATGAGTGTGAAGACGAGGTGCATTTTTTATTTCACTGTGAAGCTTATAAACATATTCGAAAGAACTGTTCCTGTTTAGTATCCTTTTCTGGAGTACCAAACGAAATTAGTGTCGCGAATATTCTTTCAAGTGATAATCCAAATAGGTTGCAAGAATTAGCTAGATATATCGCTCTTTCGACGCAAATCAGACAAAAAAAGATTAATGCTCCTAATGAGATATGATAATTAATTTGCAGAACAAAATGATCTTGAATTTGTGTTGTATAAAACGTGCATATTATTGAATGGGAGGATTGCGGGAAGGAATAGGGAGGGGGGGGGGGGGGGGGGGGAGTGCAAGGGAGGAGAAAGGACTAGGTGAATGAGGTGAACGAATGTCCGGGAATGTGAGTGGATGTGTACGTGAGTGAATAATGTGCATGTATATTATGCTTTTGTATGTAAACAATATCGATCGCAAGAGGTAATATTTTGCTTTATTCATTTGTTTCTGTATATATACCCCTTCAGTGAGGGGCCTTGGCCTAAACTGAATAAAACTTTGTCATTGTCATTGTCATTGTCTCTCTCTCTCTCTCTCTCTCTCTCTCTCTCTCTCTCTCTCTCTCTCTCTCTCTCTTAAATTAAATATATATACCTCTCTCTCTCTCTCTCTCTCTCTCTTCTCTTCTCTCTCTCTCCTCTCTCTCTCTCTCTCTCTCTTCACCGAATCAACTGAATCAATTTCCTTCATCGAAATTCCTTGAACAATGTCCGCTCTAGCGCAGTGCTAACCATAAAGGCTGGTTGGTAGAAAACAAAAAAAAAAGAGCTCAGGGGATATAACCAGGGACAGAGAGCGAGCGATGTATATGTTATGAGTCACTACTCACGGCATGTCTGCGATTATGTTGTCATCGAACATTGCTTTGCGGCCTTTTCCAGGACAGGAAGATAAGGGGGTTATGGCCCTAAGACGTGTGATCCATTTGTCTCCCTTTGACTGGAAAGCAGGCGCGTCGCTCTATTTTTTTTTTTTTTTTTTTTTTTGTTCTGCCAGAGGTGAAATTCGGAATCTGTTACCATGCCGTCTATCTATTCATAATATATATATATATATATATATATATAATATATATATATATATATATATATATATATTAATATATATATATATATATATATATATATTATATATATATATATTATTATATATATTATATCAATGATGTTAAAAAGGAAGGTTAAAACTATCGACAAATTTGTTTCTAGCGGACGTTGCGCTGTCATCAGGATCCTGATGACACCAACCGCTAGAAAACAAATTATGTCGAGTTTTAACCTTGAGTTTTACCTTCCTTTTAACATCATTGACAAATGTTGTCCCCAAGGGTCGAGCACTTTTAAAATCATTTTAGGCTCTTATATATATATATATAAATATATTATATATATATATATATTATATATTATATATTTATATATATATATTGTGTGTTGTGAGTGTGTGTGTGTGTGTGGTGTGTGTGTGTACACGAACTATGCAACAATTTACATACACATAGATAAAGATACACACGAAGTATGGATGAGTCCAAGAGAAGTCTGTCCTCACTGCTGAACAACACATGAGATTAATCCTGCACAACCGTTGGAAACTGTGCTGGTTTCCGTAGTTGCAGGCATGCACATGGTATTCCATCGAGACGTCAAGAGACATAATTGCTCCCTGGCAAATGTCATTGTGTAATGGCCACTGGGTGAGATACGACAGAACGTCCACGGAAGCATTCTTAGGGGTGTACCAACCCCTGTGTCATTACTGAAGGGCCGAGCAGCGAAAGCCTCCACCATTAAACAACTGCTGCGTGCATCCTATAGCTGCACTCGTTGCTGTTCCACGGACAGTGGAAGACAGCACAACTCTGGACATGGTCAAGCTTCAGCCTTGTGTCTTACATGCCCTCTGCAAAGACTCCCGGAGTACAGTCTTTCCTGCTGTCAACAGGACTTAACCTGCAGTCAGTGGGTCTTTCATCACCATCACTGGGCTTTCCTCCCAGAGTCAGCCAAAACGTAGACAAGAGAAAGGTGGCATTGATAGAATATATTCGAACTTCTTCAACATATTTGCATAATATATATATATATATATATATATATATATATATATATATATATAAAAATAACAAGCTTGTAGGTTTTATCTCTTCATTTTAAAATCCTATTTTAAACTGGTATATATATATATATATATATAGAGAGAGAGAGAGAGAGAGAAGAGAGAGAGAGAGAGAGACAGACAGACAGACAGACAGAGAGAGAGAGACAGACGGATAGGTAGAGAGATAGATGGATAGACAGATAGATGGATGAATATAGATTAA
>CM031598.1:92503304-92510804 GCA_018398815.1 Conus ventricosus
AAAAAAAATCAAAGAAGAGAGCATCAGCGATTCCTCTGATCACAACCCGCCTCTACTGAACTAGACTCGCAGGTTCGTTTTTCTTCCTGGCAGACGCAAGTCTGATCATGGGCAATAACTCTGATTCAACACCCTGGCTTCGGTAAACCAAAAAGGTGCATGGGAAGAGCGCAGACACAATCAGCGAGTTGTTTGTTATCTCCTCTTTTCCCTGCCTTTTTTGGGGGGTATTTCTGTCTTCCACACTAGAGAGATAGGGAATATCAAAGGAAGTACTGCTTTGAAATCATAGAATTCATAATACGATTATGCCCCCCCTCTCTCTCTCTCTCTCTCTCTTCTCTCTCTCTCTCCTCTCTCTCTCTCTCTCTCTCTCTCTCTTCTCTAACTCTCTCTCTCTCTCTCCTCTCTCTCTCTCTCTCTCTCTCTCTCTCTCTCTCTCTCTCTCTCTCTCTCTCTCTCCAGCTGATGCCTTCTCATTTCAGCTGCTTCCACTGCACTCTCAATACTGAAAGAAAGATCAAGCCTGAAGGTGAAACTAAACTAAACAAACAAGCCAAGAAATGGCGGTGGCGGACTGGGAGTGCAGAGCGGAATTTTGTACTTCTCTTTGCAAAGGAATCGGTTAACAAATCAAAGTTGATATGAGACATTTTCTTATGTCTGGTGGTTTTGACATGTCAAATATTGATTTGTGATGCATGGGCAAGAGAAAGTCAGCCAAAGTTTTAATGTCCTCGGCGCATGGAAGACGACATATCTGTAGACCGACATGAATGAGACATCATGTGCTGATTCTTTTCTTTTTTCTTTTTTTTTCTCTAACTCACGCATAATTTCCCCTGAATTTATTCCTGCCATCATCTCATGTCAGAAAAGAATGAAACCGATTATCAGCTGACGTGTAATCTATCTGTCTTGTATCTATTTGGAAAAAAGAAAAGGAGAGAGAGAGAGAGAGAGGAGAGAGAGAGAGAGAGAGAGAGAGAGAGAGAGAGAAGGGGAGAGAGAGAGACAGACAGACAGACAGACAGACAGAGAGAGAGACAGACAGACAGACAGAGACAGAGAGACAGACAGACAGACAGAGAGTGAAAGAGAGAGAGAGAGAGAGAGAGAGAGAGAGAGAGAGAGAGAGAGAGAGAGAGAGAGAGAGAGGAGAGAGAGAGAGAGAGAGAGGGGGGGGGTACTGAGATAGGATATTAACGATCTCGTAACCTTTAGCATCTAAAGACCGCGCATATCAGCAGTAGTCAGTTACAACTGACAAAACAGCCTCGAGTACCAAATTCGTTTTGCTGCTTTCAAAATTCATATAGATGTGTATCACGTACTTCATTTAATGTCTTCCTATCCATTCTTTCCGTTCACTTATGTATAAACAAAGGTTGTCAAATCTGAAGGCAGGCGAACATAAGTAGCAACATTTCTCTCTCTCTCTCTCTCTCCTCTCTCTCTCTCTCTCTCTCTCTCTCTCTCTCTCTCTCTCCTCTCCGTTACATATAGTACTCCTTGGTTGAATGATGTTCTGTTTTGTTTGGTTTGGATTTTAAGGTCCACATTCTCTGTCTTCCTTCTTCCGCTGTAGTTGCTGTTGTTATAACGCCAAACATATAGCTGTTTTTGTTTGTTTGTTTGTTTGTGTGTTTGTTTGTTTGTTTGTTTGTTTCTGCTGTTGTCGTTATTTCAACTGTATCTATTGCAGTTAATCTTATAGTTATTGGTATACTCCTTACCACTTTCCAGCGTAGCTGGATGATTTATGAAGCTGAAATCTCCGGACACAGCTGCTGTCTTTGGGTGTTAGTATCGCTGACAATGGATTTGCACTCGTATGGACTTGGACGGGAGATGTTGGGCAGTCTGGCACGTAAACCTCCGATGGTGCTGACAGTCTGGAATTTAATACAGCCAGGATATGAACGTCCACTGCACTGGCTGCCCTGGTTTCAGTAAAAGACTTCGTCACCACAACCTTCCTTGCACATACACACACACTCTAAAAATGAAGTTTGTGCAATATGATTTTGCTGTTGTTATTGAAACAGGTGACCAAATTCAAGAAAAGATAGAAAAATCAAATACAAGAGACAGAGAGGAGAGACAAGAGAGAGAGAGAGAGAAGAGAGAGAGAGAGAGAGAGAGAGAGAGAGAGAGAGAGAGAGAGAGAGAGAGAGAGAGAGAGAGAGAGAGAGAGAGAGAGAGAGGGAGAAGGGGGAGACAAATTAGTAGTCAAGAAAATACAAAAAACAGGACAACTACTTCTCTGTCATGACACCGACGACTTGGAATAGTAAAGAAAATCGTAAGTGTGTGTGTGTGTGTGTGTGTGTGTGTGTTGCGTGCGTGGGGTGCGTGCGTGCGTGCGTGGGGTGCGTGCGTGTGCGTGTCGGCGCGCGTGTGTGTGTGTGTGTGTGTGTTGTGTGTGTGTGTGTGTGTGTGTGTGTGTGTGTGTGGTGTGTGTGTGTTGTGTGTGTGTGTGTGTGTGTGTGTGGTGTGTGTGTGGTGTGTGTGTGTGTTGCGTGTGTGTGTGCGTGTGTGTGCGGGTGTGTGTGTGTGTGTGTGTGTGTGTGTGCGTGTGTGTGTGTGTGTGTGTGTGTGTGTGTGTGTGTGTGTGTGTGTGTGTGATGAGAGAGAAAAGGGGAATTAAGAAAAGGGCGTTAGACTGTGATTATGAAATATCAAAGAATAAAAGTATGTGTGTGTGTGTGTGTGTGTGTGGTGTGTGTGTGTGTGTGTGTGGTGTGTGTGTGTTATGAGAGTAAAATGGGGATTAAAAAAGGGCGTTAAACTGTGATTATGAAATATTCCAATAGCAGTATACCTGGACCCATTGTGGTCCATCTTGAAAACAGAACCATTCATACTGCGTGCTCAGAAAGCCTTTTCTTCACCGATTCAAACTCATCTGGAAAAGTTGGCGGATTTTATCAAACCTCCCTTGGTATGAAATGGACGTATATCACAGCTTAATTACATAGTATTTTCACCGTCAGGACTTCAAAAAATAGAATCGAACGGCATACGGAAACTTGAAAAAAAAACACACGAACATAAAGAAACAAACAACAACACAAACAGAGCATTGTTATTGGAATGTGTATTGGAGTGTGACTCAAAAGCAAAAGGACTGTCTGAGCATAAAAGTTACCAGTTTGATCATCCTTTGTAGCTGTTAATAAAGACCTCGCCTCGTTGAACAGTAGCTGAAACTGTTCATGTATCAAGCGAAGTCCTTACCTTACCTTCCTCTCCGAAACTGTTCTTCCAAGCTCACTTGGACCCTCGACAGTCAAACAGCAGGATGATGTCTCAATGGGGTGCTAGCCAGATCGATCAAAAGGCCTTCTTCCCTTTCCTGTGGGAATACACTGGGTGGTCCTTCTTCGTCCTCTTACGTTCACTATTGCTTTGGTGACCTTTACTCACAAGGTGTTCCTTTGTGCGGAGTGGTCCGTGTGCTTTTCCGGATCACTAAGATTTTTTTTTTTTTTTAAACGAGGAATCACAGAAAAGGGTATGTTTGCAGAAAAGAGAAAAGCAATATCAGAAGGATATAAAACAAGAGAGAGAGAGAGAGAGAGAGAGAGAGAGAGGGGGGGGGACAGAGACAGAGAGAGAGAGTGAGAGAAAAAAACAACAACAAAGTAATAAAGTGTAAGAAGAGAAAGGGCAAAGGAAAGAAAGAAGAATGGGGAAAATACGAAAAAAGCACACAGGCAGGGAAATAGAATGAAAGAAAGAAATCCAACAGCAGCTTCCTCAGAAACGACTAAACACACATGGAAAACAGAATAAAAAAGAAAAAAAACCAACAGCACCCCTCGCAAACGACTTAACCACACTAAGGTTTTAAGGGACCAAGAAATTTTTTTACAAAAATTGAAAAAAAATACAGACCAATGGGGAGTATTACATATTTCTCTCTCTCTCTCTCCCCCTCTTCTCCCCTTCTCCCCTCCCCTCTCTCTCTTCCTCTCTTTTCTCTCTCTCTTCTTTTCCCCCCTTCTCCTCTTCTTTCTCTCTCTCTCTCTCTCTGCTCAGCCCCGCTCGGCTTTATCCGAATTTTGTTTCCAGAAAATTCATTCTTTTTGTAAAACTACAACGACGATACGAGGAAACCAAAAAACCCTATCAAGAAAAAGGAAGGGGAAAATAAATACAGATAAAACAAGAAAATATCCTTCTGTTGAAGGAAATCGCAAAAAAATCAAAGAAAGTCAGGATATCTAAATCTGGGGGTTACATGTCACATTAGATTTCTGAAAAACCAGAGATCGGGGTCAAAGTTATAATCCCTTCGACCAGCAAGGAAATTTCGTCCCCCCAAATTAAGAGAAAATCAGTCTGATTTTCCGTAATCACCAGATCTGCCCAATTTTTTCTGTCCCCCGCCACGAAAAAGAAAGAATAAAATCGTCAAAAGCTGTTTTGTAATATTCGTCTACCTCGCCCAAATCTTCAGAAAAAGAGAAGAGAGAAGAGAGAGAGAGAGAGAGAGGAGGGGAGAGAGAAGAGAAAAGGAGAGAGAGAGACAGAGAGAGTTCTTACTGTTTTTCCCTTTCTTCATTTGTAATAGATTTGTTTGGGGTTGTTATGCAATATTTCCCCCATCCATTTTTTTTGGTCTTTGATGCCCAAAAAAAATAAATCAAATAAAGCCATGCAAACTCTCCCCTCTCTCTCTCTCCCCTCTCTCTCTCTTCTTCTTCCTCTTTTTCTCTCTCTCTTTCCCTCCCCTCTCTCTTCTCTCTTTTTCTCTCTCTCTCCCCTCCCTCTCTCTCTCTCTTCTCTCCTCTCCCCCTCTCTCTCGGGCCGGGCTGGTGGGTTTCCTCTGTCTTCCTGGTGATCGGGGTGTGTGTTGTGTGGTTGTGTGGTCGTCGGTGGGTGTGTGTGTGTGCGTGGTGTGGTGTGTGGTGTGTGTGGTGGGGTGGGGTGGGTTGGTTGGGGCGCGCGCGCGTGTGTATGGTGTATTGTAGTGTAGGTGGTCTGTCTAGGTATGTATGTAATCTTTTTTATGGCTTTGAAATCAGTGACATTTCACGAATAAATGGCTTTTAAGGGCCCTTTCAGTTTTATCATCTGCCCAAAACTGATAATACAAATGCAAAAATTTTTGCTTACAAACCAGCATTTAAGACCCCAAAACACACACACCACACACACACACACACACACACACACACCAACACAACCACAACACCACACACCACACACACACCACACACACACACACAACACACACACGCACGCACCCACGCACGCACGCACCGCGCACGCACGCAGATGATGCATGCATGCACCCCCCAAATGTATACACGGAAAAAATGAAAAATCTGTATTTCATAATCTCTTGTATACACGATCGAAAATGTAACATAGAAAAACAACTATTTAAAAACACACAAAAAAAAATAAATGAAAAGAAAAAAATAAACGTTTTAAAAGGTTCTAATAAGAAATAATTTAAAGTCTCTTTTTGAATTTTTCGTTTGAAAAAACTGTATAGGTACTTTCATTTTTTAACATGTGTTAATAGTAAGGGGGTGTGATTTGTTCACCAATAAGCCCTTTTTTTATATCGTTTTTATAGCTCAAGTCAAAACGAAAAAAAAATCTTTAATAAATGCAAATAACAGGGAAGGGTTTACCATTTTTTATTATATAACAGAAAAGGGTTCGTTTTTCCCGAGAGAGAAGAAGAGAAAAAGACAGGAGAAAGAGAGAGAGAGAGAAAGAGAGAGAGAAAGAGAGAGAGAAAAGGGGGGGGAAAGAGAGAGGAGAACATCAATGCAACTATAAACGTTTTTATTGAAAATTGACATTGAATCTATCGAGGTTCTTGGTTTTTTTAAAACCATGTTCCCCCCTCCCTCTCTCTCTCTCTCTCTCTTCCCCTCTTCTCTCTCCCCTGGGGGGGTTAATTCTATACAAAAATTCCAAAACAAACCCCCCAAAATGGGGAAAAAAAAGAAAAATTTTATGGTACACTGGGAAATTTTTGCAGGGCAGAAAGCGAGAATCATGCTATGAGTCACCAGACAGGGGGATTCGGGCACAATGTTGTCACGTAAATTCCCGACATTTCAGGAAGGGGATGAGGGAGAAGAGGCTTAACATATTTTATCATTTTTTCCCCCTTTGAAAGCAAAACTTGGAATCTTTCCCCGAATTTGTGGATGGGCTTGACAAAAAGTGAACGTCAGATATCAAAGGTATCTTCTTGGGTTTTTCATTTTATTATTAGCTATCATTATAGTAGTATAGAGTTTAGTGTAGTATAGTTAGTAGTAGTAGTAGTGTGGTGTTGGTTGTGGGGGTGGTGGGGTGGGGGTGGGGGTGAGGTGGTGGTGGAGTAGTAGTATAACAGTAGTAGTAGCAGTGGTAGTAGTTAGTAGGAGTGTAGTAAAAAAGTATGGTGTATGTTACATTATTTTAGCGATATTACAGAAGTAGTAAATCACAGCAGCATTTATTTGTAGCAGTGAAATAAAAGCAGGGTTTTTAGTATTATTATAGTTATTTTTTCTTATAGTATAGTAGTAGTGCAGTTGTGTTGTAGAAAAGTGGGAGTTATTTTTATCTCATTTAAAAAATTTTATCATTAATGTATAGTTGTTTTATTAGTGTTGATACTGTTGTTCTTGTTGATGCTAAGTATGAGTGAGAAATATCTGGACTTCAGTACTTGACCCCCTCTCCCCTTCATTCAAACCTGTCGACTCTCCGCTCCCTTGATCAGGCCATTGCTACCCATAGAGGAAACAGAAACACGTGGAAAAATATAAACCACATGCCGTGTGTTATGCACGCCTCATCATATGGCTGAGGGGCAGCTATCAGAGGGAGCATTGCTGGCTGTGCTACTGTATTCAGTTTCTTTCATCGAATAATGTATGTGTTGTCTGTCTGTCTACAAAACGTATATGTTTTATCTTTACATGTTTAGTACAATTCGCACGAAGAGCTCTCTCTCTCTCTTTCTCTGTTCCTACAAATCCACATTTAAAAAAATTGACAGAAAGGCATGGACCCACCTCTAAAGTTCGACTGATAGAGAAATTGACAAACAATAAAGGTAAATGAATGATAGCATGAATGAGTTATTGACCTCATGATTAGATAAATGAACGTCGATATTACCTTGGCAAGTTTTTATGTTTTCCTCTGTTTTAATGTCCGTATTGTATCATGCGGGTTGAAACAGTCACTGTATTGACGCTGAGAGAGAGATGAAAAAAAGAAAATAGACAAAAAAAGTAGATGGGCAAAATTGTAAAACAAAAGAAGAAAGAGAAGAAATGACAGAAAAAAAAAGGAAAGCCTGCAATGAGGGAAAACGCTCATTGCAATGTAACCACAAACGATTTATTTGTTGTCATCGCCATCACAGGGACTTTGGCTCGGTTGCTAGATGTAGTGCACTACCCTGAATGCAAAGAGATCAGTTTTTCCTGTCGCCCCCTCAAGAAGGGTGCGCGCACGCGCGCGTGCGGATTT
>CM031598.1:92513304-92517223 GCA_018398815.1 Conus ventricosus
TGAGTTAGCAAGATTGTTTACCATTTAAAAGAAGAGATGATATGGTGATTGTTTTTCTCTTGTTTAGTCTTGTTTTGAGGAGCCATGACATACAGAAGCTATCTTATTTTTCTTGGTCTCTCTGCAAGCATGCCCCTAACTGAAAAAAAACCTGGACTGTTTCTGATAACATAAAGAAACCAAGAAGCTCTCCCACAAACAACGAAAAAGTAGCTGCAACAGGTACGGTCATTGTACCTAACCAAGCTATTCCAACAATGACAGCAGACCCAATTAAGAACCTCTTCTTCTGCTGCTGCTTCTTCTTCTTCTTCTCTTCTTCGTCTCTTCTTCTTCTTCTTCTTCTTCTTCTTCTTCTCTTCTTCTCTTCTTCTTCTTCTTTCTTTCTTTCTTTCTTCTTTCATTCTTTCTTTTCTCATTCATTCCTTTCTTTCTTTCTTCTTCTTTTTCTTTTTCTATTGCTACTACTACTAGCACTGCTACTACTACTACAAACCACCGCTTTTTTCACGTCTGTCATGCGTACAGAAACAAAAAAGGAATACACCAGTGCATGCAGAAGCCTAATCTGATGTTTTGTGGAACTATTGGTGTCCTTCCATGTAGGTTAAATCGAGACAGTGCTGTGTTTGTCTTTGTTGACCTTCAAGATGAATTCTGGTTGGATTCATCATTGATGATGATGATGGCTTCCAGGTAAGTGAGTCATTGAACAGATTGTATCCTCTGAAAATGGACAGTTATATCAATGTGGATGCTAGTGTTGTAGCGGCCATCGTATTGGTCTTCTCGACGCTGATTGCTATGCCATTTCTTGCTGATGTTACATCCAGTCGCCCAGTAAGTTCTTGTTCACTGCCTGACAGGCCATCGATGCCATTTGCAAGTGATTTCGGCAGCGGAACTCATGTCAAGAAGGGGGGGGGGGGGGGGGGGGGGGGGGGGGGGGGGGGGGGGGGGGGGGGGGGGGGGGGGGGGTTGAGGTTCTACTCTGAAGATGTACTGCTGTCGAACGTTCCTTAGAATTTTTGTTTGTGTTTTAGGACCGACGCTGATAACATTTACCATTGCACACCAGAATGTCAATGTAAAGAAATCCTGTTTCACATATGCATACACCGTAAGTTTCCTGGTAAGTTAGTTCTTAAATGTCATTACATTTTTTAACTAGCGGTATACAAACACTGCATTCTTCTTCTTCTTCTTCTTCTTCTTCTTCTTCTTTCTTCTTTCTTCTTCTCTTCTTCTCTCTTCTTCTCCACCCCTTTCTTCCTCCTCCTCCTCCACCTTTTCTTCTTCTTCTTCTTCTTCTTCTTCTTCTTTCTTCTTCTTCTCTTCTTCTTCTCTTCTCTACTTCTTCTTCTTCGTCATCATCATCATCAACAACAACAACATGATTGTTATTATTGATGTTGTAATTATTGTTGTTCTTCTTCTTTTATGTACTAGTTCTGTTTTTTGTGTGGACATTATCAGTATTGAACGAGGGAAAGTTAAATGCAGAAAAAAATATGAGTTCCATAACCTCTCTCTCTCTCTCTCTCTCTCTCTCTCTCTCTCTCTCTCTCTCTCTCTCTCTCTCTCTCTCTCTCTCTCTCTCTCCTCTCTCTCGTTTTCACAGAGAGATAGACAGACGGACACTCAGTCAGACAGACAGACCAGACACACACACACACACACACACACACACACACACACACACACACACACACCACACACACACACACACACACACAACACACGCACGCACACGCACGCACCACGCACGCACCACGCACGCACGCACACCACACACACACACACTACACAACACACAACACAAACACACACACACACACACACACACACACACACACCACACACACAAAACACACACACACACGCGCGCGCGCGCGCGCGCGCCCCCCCCTCCCCAAACACAAAAGCAGGCAGAAAACCTATCAGACAAACGTGGAAGCATTGCAGGGCTTCATCTCCCCTGTGTAATCGGTACCCACAGGAACGATGACTCGCTGGATCAGTAGGAAGCCAGGCCGTTTTGTGAGAATAAGTGACAACTGCTGAGGCGTGAGACCTTTACAAACCATAGGCTACGCTGTCGTTATTCTCCTATCTCAACACTGATCCTCTCTCTCTCTCTCTCCTCTTCTCTCTCTCTCTCTCTCTCTCTTCCTCTCTCTCTCTCTCTCTCTCTCTCTCTCTCTCTCTCTCTCTGGATGGAGATTCAGCTGAAATTTGATAAACCAATGCTCACATGTTTTATATTCAGAAATCCAGCAGAGCATTCCGATTGAGTGTCCACCTTCATCGGGTTGAAGATTCTGACTCTTTTGTGTGTATGACCGTTTTTTAATCTCGCCATTAAGGCAGCCATACTCCAACTTCAGGATGGTGCATGCTATGTGTAACGTGTCATCCATACCAACGGCCAAACTTGGCTTCTCTTCCGAAAGTTGGTGATGGGATTTTACGTGTGTGCAAGATGTTATGCGTGCGTTCACACACGGAACCTCGGTTTATAGTCTCATTCGGATGACTGTATTGGTCGCTCACTAAGTATATCTTGGTTTGATCATTATTTTTTCAGGGGTCCGCAGAACAGATTTCCTTGCTACGGCAAATTCAAAACGTACAAGCGCTACTCAACCTAAACAAAAGAATGCAAGATCACATTTCTGCCACTGCAGAAAGAGCTTTACTAGCTTATCGTAAAACTTTATCAGTGCAAGCTGCCAACTCGTTTCTTTGATGTTTTTTCTTCGAATTCAACTGTCCTTTACGCTTTGCGCATATCATAGTCAACACGAACAATCCACCTTTGCAGGCACTAACACCTGAAGACCCAAAAGTTCAAGTTTCCATAGACTACTGGAAGAGTGTCAGGGGTTCACTGTGTCTTTGGCATTGCAGCATGGAAGGTGGCATTGCAGCGTGGAAGGTGGCATTGCAGCGTGAAGGTGCATTGCAGGGGAGGTGGCATTGCAGCATGGAAGGTGGCATTGCAGCATGGAAGGTGGATCCCATCTCATTCCCCCGCGCCTCCCCAGAACTTAATCAGGTACCCGTTTACTTCTGGGTGGGCAGTGAGACTTTTTACTTTAAAAGATCCAATCCCACGTGTTATGTACTCATGATCGGCACCTCAGGAGATAAATGCTTTAACTATTTGACTGTCGGTTTCTACTTCCACTACGGACACCTTCCAAAGCGAAATCTAAAACTGTGTGGCTAGCGTCCTTTAAGGTTTGCTGTCCAGACAATTTGAAATGTACCTTTTCCTACTTTACGGAACCTGTCCACCTATTCTATTGACAAAACACAGTGAAAAGCATCCTCTTCCATTATTATGGTCAGTACTGTTTCCACGTCCCTGTAAATATTAAGGTTAGAGGTGAAATAGTTGTTAAATGTGAATGCCTAAAGGTGTGAATGGTGTGTAAAAAGACTATGAGCGATTTTCAAGAAGCCGTACACAGATACTGTCCTTCTTCTTCTTCTTCTTCTTTTCTTCTTCTTCTTTTCTTCTTGTGCTTCTTCGTTCTTCTGTCCTTGTGTGTTGCGTTGTTGGTGTCTTGTTCGTTTAATGTTGATTGCGAGTTGTTTTTGTTATTGTTGTTACCCTTCTTACAATTATTGCTGTTATTATTATTATTGTTATTATAATTATTATATAAGTATCATTATTATTATTATCATTATTATTATTATTAGCATTATTATTAGTATTATTGACATTATTATTGTTGTTGTTGTAGTTGATCATAAATATTGAACGAGGGAAAGTCAAACGCAAGGCAGAAGTTACGTAACATGACTCTCTCTCTCTCATTTGCACACACACACACAACACACACACACACACACAACAACACACACACACACAACACACAACACACACACAACACCAACCACACAACCA
>CM031598.1:92525723-92533223 GCA_018398815.1 Conus ventricosus
TACTTAGAAATTGTTTTTTTAAAAAAAAACAAAAAAAAAAACAAATAGATCAATAATGAAATAAAAAGTTTAAAATTAAATATAAATAAATAACTGAATTAATCAATCAATTGATTATGGAATAATCGAAAGACTGAGTGATCATGATAGTAACACCGCTATATTCGTCTCAGAGTTATTTTACAGGCAGGTTGAGTATGAATTGTAATGCAGTTACTATCAATACTGTTGTAGTCATTGAAATGGCATTGACGGGACTAACAACTATTGGTTCAATCCAAACTTGATTAATCAAATACAGCGCGATTGCTTTAGTCAACTAATCCGAGCGAATTTGACGCTATGTATAAAATTCTTCGATGATGTGAACTACGTTTGATTTTAACGACCTGCTTAAGCTGAGCTGGGTTTAGCTTAGCTTAGCTTTAGATGCTCCCCGCCGTCTTGCGACGCATGACGTAGTCAAGGCGCTCCGCTGTGCACGGTCCTCAGCCAGTTTCCTGGTGTCACTCCATCCTCTGTTAACGAGTCTGAGGTCTCTCTCCACTGTCTGTCGCCAGCTCATCCTGGGTCGTCCTCTTTTCTCTGGCCTGCTGGGGTCCCTTTTATGGCCTAGTTTGCAGGTCTTGATGAAGGTAATCTCAAGACATGACCTGGCCAACGGAGGCGCCGTCTGCAGATGATGAGTGAGGTAGGTCCTCCTAGTTTATTGCAAAGTGAGGTGACTGCAGGCGGAAATCTAAACAAATCTTAAGATGTAACAAATCCGTCAAACATGAGCAAACGAATCACAAAACAAAACACGACGCGTTTGACCTCTTAGGTCTTTTTAAGGCAAGATAAACAACACTCAGGACAACGAAACGAAGAACGAGTAATCACTTGTCTTGCTACGTTCAGGGCAAGATGAGCATAGAATCAATTGGTTCTTCATTTTCGTTCTCCTGAGTTTGTTTATCATGCATGAAGAAGACCTAAGAGGTCAAAACGCGTCGTGTTTTGTCTTCTCATTCGGTTGTACCTGTTTGGTGATTTGTTACATTTTTTTAAAGGATTCTCCCTGTAAATGTTTTAAAAATCGTTTTCTTGTACAAAGACCGGCAGGGTAGACCGTTGTACAGAAAATCATTTCTTTTCTCCAGTGTAGGTCAGGAACACCGTATAAACCGAGGCCATTTACTCCTTGGTCTACATGTAGGATGCCTGCGTTCCTTTCCTAGGCCAACGATACTGATTCTCGTTTTAGGTCGCGCATTAGCAAGGGGAAAGCTAGAAACGGTCGATGAGCTTGATACAATTACCGTTGTGAGTGTGTGTGTGTGTGTGTGTGTGTGTGTGTGTGTGTGTGTGTGTGTGTGTGTGTTGTGTGTGTGTGTGTGGTCTGTCTGTCTGTCTTGTCTGTCTGTCTGTCTGTCTGTCTGCCTGTCTGTCTGTCTACCTGTCTGTCTGTCTGTCTGTGCGTGCAGGCTCGTGGGTGCATGTGGTGTGTGTGTGTGTGTGTGTGTGTGTGTGTGTGTGTGTGTGTGTGTGTGTGTGTGTGTGTGTGTGTGCGTGCATGCGTGTGTGTGGCGTATGTGTGAGTGTGTACGTGTGTATGTGTGTGTGTGAGTGAGTGAGTGAGTGAGTGAGTGGTGAGTGAGTGAGTGAGTGTGTGGTGTGTGTGTGTGTGTGTGCGTGTGTGCGTGCGTGGTGCGTGCGTGCGTGCGTCGCGTGCGTGCGTGCGTGCGTGTTCTTGATTTTGGTATTCTTATTACACGGTACTTAATCTATGATCTGGGGTGCATGGATCACTGTTCCTTGACGTTGGAGTCGTTCAAATGCCTATACTAGCTGTAATTGTGGGACGCTCCGATTCGGTACAAATGTGAAAGATGTCGGCTCCGTTGAGAGTGGCAAGTCGTCAAGAGTAAATAATGTGTCAGCGGGACTACCAAAGCATGCAAGGCTACAAACCATCCACGCACTGGCAACTCTCACTCAGAGAATTCTCTGACAACTATCACTTGCAGAATATCCAAAACTATAACAGTGGCTCCCAAAATGGGCACCATTCCCTAAAATACTCCATCTCATGAGCACAAATCTTGGATTCTTTAGCTAATAGAACTACAGGACTATCATAAGAATCAGCTTCCACACTAAAGTAACGTGCGGAGCCGTGTTCAACAGATGTAAGAAGAAAAGCTGCATTCAGACCAACAGATCTTGAGCATGAACCTGCCAACAGACAAATGCCCAAAGCCCACCAAGATCTTTACAACACTTTCATGAGCAAGTCTCGCATGTAGGTGTCTGTGTCAACGTCTTCTTTCAGTGACATTTTATACCCTTTCATGACAAAATACAGATTAAAAACAATTAGGCAAAGCATGAAAAACACCAAAATACCATCAAAGTTTATTTATTCAGTTTGTCAATAAGTCAGTTATTTATCCATTTCATCGTTGGTTCATTTATTCTGTTGATGAGTCTGCCAGTTGATCTGTCTAAAATGCGTTTTTTTTCTATTAATGAGTGTATCTAGGTTTGATTGGATGATCGATTTGAAAGACAGACAGACAGACATTGGCAGACAAGCAAACGGGCAAACAAACAGAGAGGCAATCAGGCAGACAGACACGCAGACAGACAACCAGAGGGATAGACAGACAGACAGATAGACAGAGAAGGAGATTGAACATATGAACAGAAGGCCAGGAAAGAGAATTACACAGAAATATCAACACACACACCGCGCGCACAGAGAGTGAGTGAGAAGAGAGAGAGAAGAGAGAGAGAGAGAAAGAGTCAACCTCATGGTTGTGAAAATCACTACATAACTAGCAAGGTAACATTAGATGGTCTCTTCGAGCCTGGTCAGAACTGGACAGAAATCAGTGTGAAATCTGTGCCTTCCATTCAAAGAGGGGCAAATTGACAAAGCATGTTAGAGTCCTTTCCCTTCCTCTCCATTGCCTAAAAGGCCGCTAAGCAATTTGTGATGACAATATCACGGCCGACATGCCCCTGTCGGGTGACTCATGCTATGTGAGTGCCTCCTGTCCCTCCCTCGTCAAATCCCCTGTGTTCGCAGCAGAATGGTTTCTTTCCTTCGGTTATCCTTTTCTTTGTTTGTTTGTTTGTTTGTTACCACGCGTGTGTACTGATAGTCTATTGCTTAGGCAGTACAGACACACACATTTAGTGAAAAAAACGGGCATATATTTAGATAGAATATCGATCTTATATATATATGACATAATAAATTATCAACAGTGACATCTTGAGGTACTTCGCTCTTTGCTACAACAAAAGTTTGTATTTCTCCATGAATCGTTTCGGATTTTTTTTTAAAGTTGTCAATGACATAACGGCACACACAAAAAAGAAAAAAAAACGCACAGAAAAAAACGGAGAATGGAAATGAGAAAAAAAAAAAAGATAGCTGGGAGGAGGTAAGCCAACAACGATTCGTTTGTTGCCGTCACCGGTCACACAACCCTTTAGCCAGATCACTAGATCTGGTGTGCTACCTGGATCATCAGGAAGCAACTAGAAAAGCGCAATGCACTGTGATTCCAATTAACTGCAGATCGGATTTCTTACAAGGCAATTCTGACCCCACAGGGGATGGGTAATTGGATTTTTGTTTTGTTTTTGTTTTACCCCTGAAGATGCACTAGATTGTTCCTACTCATGTTGTGGAGTTGATGATTGAAACTCAGATTAAGACTCAGAGACAGACACGGAGAAGAAGAAGAAGAAGAAGAAGAAGAAGAAGAAGAAGAAGAGAGAGAGAGAGAGAGAGAGAGAGAGAGAGAGAGATGAGGAGAGAGAGGAGAGAGGAGGAGAGGAGAGAGAGGAGGAGGGGCTGATGGGTGGGGGTGGGGGGGGGGGGGGGGGCTGAGAGACAGCGAGGTAACTGTCGAAATTAAAGCATTTTGACATGGCAAAATCAAGACAACAGCGGAAAGGAGCTGGGGACGGCGAGGGTGGGTGGGGTGTGGGGGATGTGGGTGGGGGATTCGTTGTCGTGGAGGTGAGAGATGCTGTCTGTGTCTCTCTCGTTTCTCTGTCTCTATCTGTCTGTCTGTCTGTCTCTCTGTCTGTTTCTCTATCTGTCTGTCTCTCTCTCCCTCTTTCTCTGTCTCTGTACTCTGTCTCTCTCTCACTCTCGCTCTCTCTCTCTCTCTCCCTGTCTGTCTGTCTGTTTGTCTCACTCTCTCTCTCTTTCCATCTCTCTCTCTCTCTCTCTCTCTCTCTCTCTCTCTCTCTCTGTCTGTCTGTCTGTCTGTCTGTCTGTCTGTCTGTCTGTCTCTGTCTGTGTCTGTCTGCCTCTATCTTTGTCTGTCTGTTTGTCTGTCTGTCTCTGTCTTTGTCTTTGTCTCTGTCTGTCTGTCTGTCTGTCTGTCTGTCTGTCTGTCTCTCTCTCTCTCTCTCTCTCTCTCTCTCTCTCTCTCTCTCTCTCTCTCTCTCTCTCTCTCTCTCTCTCTCTCTCTCTGAGAACGTGAAGAAATAAGAGTGGGTTAGGGGAAAGGCAAAAAGAGGGATGGGGGAGGCGTTTAATGCACACAATATGAGTCATCAGTCACGGGCTTTCTGGCGATAATGTTGTCAACGCAAACTGCTTTTTAGCTTGCTCTTTGCTGTCTTTTTTTTCTGGGGAAGAGGGATCAGGACACGTTTTATCAATTGATCCCTTGTCGATCTGGAGACCTGCACATCTCCCATGATGGCTTTATTGGGAATAAATCAGTAATGGAGGGATGAAACAAGTATAAGGTGAAAAATAACAATAAAACATAATTCAAGAAAAGGAGATATTATTTGACATTTGTTTTCGTTTGTTTAGTTGATGGTGTGTTGTTTAGATATAAAGACATGAAACGGCGATTCATTCTAACAGGTGTGTGTTTGTAAATATGTGTGTGTGTGCGAGAAGGCGCGCGTGCGTGTTTTAACACACACACACACACACACACACGCACGCACGCACGCACGCACGCACACGCACGCACGCACCCCACACGCATGCGCACGCACGCACGCACGCTCACACACACACACACACACACACACACACACACACACACACACACACACACACACACACACACACACACACACCAAACTTTAAACCTGACCACCCTGACTGCTGACACCTTTTAACCCGAAACAGAAATGTGACATTGATTTTGGTTTGTCACCTTTCCTCGATATAAATCTACAATAACTGATCGCATGGAAATTTCGCCTCAATTGTAAACAACAAGAAATATGTTAATCTAACTGTCTGTTTCATACACAAACCTTCAAACCCGTGTTACTACATATGTATTGAAACAAATATCAGACCAAAATCTTTCGATAAATGGGACTTAAAACTTTCGGTACATCGTATCTGGAAATCATGTTTTTATATACCCATAACAACGTCAAACAAAAATGGTTTCTTCTGATAATATTGCATAAATACGTAGGTACAAATGCTACTTCAAAAGAAATCGATTTCCTGACAATGGTAAAGGCGGTATTTCCTGTAAAAATGTAAGCACGATTGACCACGTATTTTTTAATCACATATACATCCTTTCTTGTCAGTATATTTACAGACCAGATCAGAGAAAGAAAACAAAAAGAAAAATACAGAGAACATAAAACTTCATAAAATAAAACATGCCGTCTACCTTAATAATGCCTACGTGAAAACCTAACATTATATGCGATTCACAAACTATTGTAGAGCATTGTTTGTATGTGTGAAAGCAAGCCGCCGACTAATGATTATTGTTATGTTATATAGAAAGTACAGTTAGGAGGGTGACATAATATACAGAACCCAGTGCCTAGCTAAGCTCAAAACGTCAGACTTTCGCAAAAGGTGGAGAGCATACAGATCCTTACTCGGTGGCACTGAAACAATCTATACCTTGGGGGAAAAAATAGCGTTCTGCTGTGTGATTTCGGCAAGAATCCATATATAATTCCGCTCTTAAGATAGCTGAATACTTGTGCTGCTTTGTGAGACAATATCATTTATATTGTCGACAACTTCAAATCTATTATATAATGTTTTCACAAAATGAAAAATGTTCAAAATATCATTAATGACATTCAACCATCTCCCTCTCTCTCTCTCTCTCTCTCTCTCTCTCTCTCTACTGAAAACAAAAACGACCAATTTCCCCACGTTTGTTGCACAGTATTATTTTCTGTTCATTCCATGTTTATATCTTATGTTACTAAATGCAAGTAGGCAAATTAAAAAAAATAACATCACCAAATCTGAACTTTGCCAAATATGTATAATATGGCTATCAATCACAAGCGATAGGTACATTTCACATTTTCTCTATGATGTATTTTTCTGTGCAATGATAATACATGACTTTCCTGAATATGTTGTTACAGATTTGCCATCGGCTATCTATAAGTCTTTAACATAACAATGAAAGAACTACTTTACGTTTTTCAATCGTTGAGTCAAAGAAACAAATGCAAAGCCTTTTGAAAGCGTATCTCACAAACACTAAAACGTCATGCTTTGTTGACACTCCAGCCTACTCGTAACAACATTCCTTGTGTTTTTATTCATTTATTCATTTGTTTATTTATTTAGTTGTTTACTTACATATTTTGATTGATTGATTGAATGATCATTGATGATTGATTGACAGATTACTTGTTTATTTACTTAATTGTTTGTTCTTTTTGTTGTTGTTGCTTATTTGTTAATATACTTATCTATTCATTTATTCAGTTATTTGTTTCTTTACTTATTTATATGTTTAACTAGTTATTTACTTATTTATGTTCTTATTTATATATTTATTTATCTATTTGTTTATGTACTTATGCATTTATTCCTTTATCTATTCATTTATGAGTTTACTTATTCTTATTAACTGTCTTTTTGATAATGATGTCTTTGATTCAATACCTCGTTGTTTAGTCATTCATTTATTAGGCTGAAAGACCAGTGCCGGCGAAAAAGAGACAGACAGACAGACAGGTAGAGACAGAGAGGCAGTGAGAGACACAGAGAGAGACAGAGAGAGAGAGACAGAGAGAGAGACAGAGAGGGACAGACAGACAGACAGACAGACAGACAGACAGATAGCCAGAGAGACAGGCAGGCAGGCAGACAGACAGATAGACAGACAGACAGACAGTCAGTTTGGTAAGGTTTTCATCGAGATCAGGGTTTCGCCCGAGATTTTGCCGAAAGTAATCTGAAAAAAAGGGAAAGGTGGAAGATCAGAGTCTACTTTTTAATTGTTTCAGGGCTGTGCGCATGTACGGCGCTTCCTCCGGATTTCCCGTCGAGAGTCACTGCGCATGACCGGAACCGCCGTCTGCCCCAGGAGATTGGTGTGTGTGTGTGTGTGTGTGTGTGGATGCAGGGGTGGGATGGAGTGGAGTGGGGGCGTCGGTCTGCTCCTTTCCAACTTATTTTGTAAATCGATTGGCAACGGCAAACCATACCAAGGATCTCACATGTTACACTCTTATATCACTTGG
>CM031598.1:92538223-92545723 GCA_018398815.1 Conus ventricosus
AGTCTTCTGTTTTGAGGTCTATTTCACACACTGAACAGAAGACTTCATTTGAATAAGGTAATACCCTTTCCTGTTATACGTTAAGTTCATAGTTATGAGGTAGGCAAAACATAATTCTTTCAAAAGACACAAGTCGAACTTTCAAAGTGCGTAGCAGCTTTAGCCAGCCCCTTGTTTCAGCACTGCACGTACAGACAGGTGAACTTGCAAATAGGTATAAGCTACACACAAAAAGTTAAGGATCACTTTCACAAACATTCATAACTGTCAAAATAAGAAAGTCAATGCGTTGAAGTCTGGCCAACATTTAATTCCATTCTTTAGTGATAACGATACACAATTGCCTTCATTCTCGAGCAATCCTTTGGTGTGTACATTTGATTAAAGTGGGTACGTATCCAAATTTGATTTCCCAAAGTCATTGAAATCACAAGACAGGGCATACTGATGCTCCCAAAAGCTCAGTAATGCGTGTAACCACCATGGCTGCTCTGGCACTCGACGCAGCGAGTCCTCATCGAGTTGACCAGGTTGGTGAAGATCCTCTGTGGAAGCGCCTGCCACTCAGCCTGCAGCATCTGGTAGAGGTGTTGGGCATCCCTGGGAGGGGGGTGGCTCATCACTTTGCGATCCAGCTCATCCCAGAGGTTTTCAATCGGGTTGAGATCGGGACTGCATGCTGGCCACTCCATCTGTTGACTCCAGACTGCTGCAGGAAGTCGTTGACCACCCTTGCCCTGTGGGGGCGAGCGTTGTCATCCTAGTAGACAGCCCTCGGTCCCATCTGCTGCAATGTAGGCATAGCCAGCGGTCGAAGGATCTCATCCCGGTATCGGATGCCAGTCAGGTTACCCTGTACATGATACAAGGGTGTTCTGTGGTGAAGGCTGAAGGCCCCCCAGACCATTACAGAACCTCCACCAAAGGCCACCTTTTCTTGGACAGTGGCGTCAATAAAGCGTTGCCCTGGGCGCCTCCAGACCCTCAGTCGGCCGTCGTTGTGGTGAAGGGTGAAGCGTGATTCATCACTGAACGGGACCTGGGACCATTGCTGACGTGTCCACCTCACGTGACGCGCGCAGAAGGCGCGGCGTGCTGCCCTATGGGCTGGAGTTAAGCGTGGCCGTACTGCTGGGCGACGAGAACGGAGATTAAACCCATGTAGGCGGTTTCGTATGGTCTGCTGGCTGATGTTGATGTTAGTAGCCACCCTGAACTGCCTTTGAATGATGCTGGAAGAGGCTGTTCTTGTCTGCAGGGCTTGTCGTTCAATGAGACGATCGTCACGTGGGGTTGTCTTCTTTGGTCGACCAGATCTGCGTCTTTCATGGACAATCCCAGTGGCTGTGAAGCGTTGAATCAGTCAGACAATGACCGAGATGGACACATGAAGTCGCCTGGCCACTTCTCGCTTGGGAACACCATCTTGGAACCATGCAACAGCTCGTCCCCTGTCCAACTCGCTTAATTTTCGTCGTGGAGGCATTGTCAGATCAGGCCTACTACTGGTGGAATGTCTGCTTATAAAGCCAAGCGAGCGACAGCATCTCACACATAAACAGCAGTGCTTGCACGTGCATAATGGTTTTTCCATCTGGCAAGTGCAATGTGTTCAGGCAGAACGGTCCAAAACAAGGTCATGTTTCGCAAGTTTCCGCTTTTCCGTTTGCGGCCCAGCTCAGTAGTAGAGAATCCCGTGCAATTTTCGCACTAACACAACTTTGCCCACTTACAGCTGAACAAGAAGTCATGACAATTTGGCTGGACTAAGAAATAAATAACAGTAGCGAACTGAGTTTATTACGCACCTGTTTTCACATACCGATCCTTAACTTTTTGTGCGTAGTATATATTAGAATAATAATGATGATAATGATAATGATAATAATAATAATGATAATAATAATAGTAATAGTAATAATAGTAACAACAGCAACAACAACAACAACAACAACAACAAGCATGAACGCTGCATTCGTATAAAACGCAAAAGCAGCTTTCCCAGATTTCCAAAATCTTCTTAAGCCAATCTGAAACTAAGGGAGATAACATCACTCCAGTCTTTGTAAAGAACAAAACACGTAAGCAGGTTCAAGCGAACAGGGGTGTTCGGCTTTCTTCCTATCCGACCACTAGTGGAGTAACTAGGACAACTTATGCAGAAGGAGCACCGCTTTCTTTTATTACTACACATTTGATGGGTGGAGGTAAGGTGTAAGGCGCAGGGGTGGGGAAGGGACGGTAAAAGAAAGTGTGTGTGTGTGTGTGTGTGTGTGTGTGTGTGTGTGTGTGTGTGTGTGTGTGTGAGGGAGGGAGGGAGGGAGGATTACATGCTTACATGCTTTGCTCCCTATACATTTAATTCTGACTCCATTTCCGATACAGTCCTTCGAATGAGACTATAAAACGAGGTTCCGTGTGTGAACGCACGCACAACATCTTGCACACACATAAAATCCCATCACCAACTTTCGGAAGAGAAGGCCAGTTTGGCCGTTGGTATGGATGACACGTTAGACATAGCATGCACCATCCCCGGAGTTGGAGTATGGCTGCCTTAATGGCGGGATATAAAAACGGTCATACGCACAGAAGTGTCAGAATCTTCAACTCTATGAAGGTGGACACTCAAAGAAAGAAGAAGAAGAATTCAATTTAAAAGAAAACTTTTTTGATTCTTTTCTTTCCGTCCTTTATCACCTTTTCTTCTCCTTTTTTGCTTTTGTTCAGTGACTCTGTTCGTTATGGTTTTATTAATAATTTTTCCTCTCTCTGTTTTTCCTTCTTTTTTTTATCTCACTCCTCCCTCGCTATGTCTGTTTCTCTGTTTCTGTGTGTAAAATAATCCTAGTGATCTGGAAGCCCTATGGACTACTCCACACAGTGGGAAACAACGTAAGTTCAATGTCAGTATGGAGGCAGTGAACGTAAGAGAACAAGGAGAGCCAATCCGCCCAGTGGGACACCAAGTGAGGTAAATGTCATCGTGGAAACGGCGAACATGACAGGACAAAGAGGAGCAAACTAGTGTACTCGCTCAGGGAAGGGAAGTAAGCCTTTTGATCTTGCAGTGTAACCTCCCTTTGAGACACCAGCTTGCTGTTTAATCGTTTAGCGCCCGAGTGCTCTTAGGGGAGCAGGGGTGTAGGAGGAACTCCGCTTGGTGAGTGAACAGTTCTAACTGCTGTCCTGAAAAGATGTTTGTCTTGTCGAATGCGAAAAACGATGACTGAAATTTGTGGCTTTAGTGAACAGTTAGTCCTTCTTTCTTTGTCAGAAACGCATAACTACATGTCGCATTGCACACGAGTACACTCCAATAGTAAGGGTGTTCTTTTTCAATATTTCAGATTCACTTTCATTAAGGAGCCGTCACTGCATATGGACTAATTTGTATACACTACACCACATCTGCTATGAGACCATAGTGTACAGGGATTACAGCCAGATGGATCGCTAAAGAAAAAAAAAGGGAAACACCTATCCGGATATCTTACCTAAGGCATCCAACGCGCTGGGCAGATTCTTTTGCTTTATTTTACAATACGTCTGATTGTGTTATGTTGGCTACAGTATCCAATAGCGTGTGCATTAGAATTACTGTTGCTGAGATTTTCCACATACAGTACACGTCCTTCTAAATGGTGTAACATGAAAAAATGTTCAATGAATGTGTCATACTCTATATTTTATTGCAGACGTCACAGACAGTCTAGCTCCCTTTGAGATTCTTTCCTTTCGCAACGTTGCCAACAGGAAAAGCAGAGACAGAGAGAGAGAGAGAGAGAGAGAGAGAGAGAGAGAGAGACAGACAGACAGACAGAAACAGAGAGACAAAGAGAGACACAGACAAAGACAGAGAACTCCAGTTCAAACTCGAATTTATTGTGTAAATACAAAAATGTTCATTTCAAACCTATCATCCCCATTAAGTCAAATGAAGGTGTTCAAGCTATTTTAACAGCATGATACAGAAAACGTAACTGTAACACTGTTTTCATTATCCTCAGCCATAACCCGTCTTGCAGCCTCTAAATCATGAATGTTTATTCTATGGATGAATATCACTTCTGTTCTTAAGTTACTATAACTTTCACATCTGAATAAAATGTGACACCCGGCTTCATTTGCACTTTTGCACGAAGGACAAAGTAGTTGTGTTGCACAAATATCCTTTCTATTGCGAAGTTTATGACTAAGAAGTGGGGAAATCCCCAGCCTGAATAGAATGTAACAATTTTAAAAAAAAACCTCTTTTTTTGCCTCTAGCTAATGTATTTCTCGCATTGAAACACTCTATTAAAGCCACAATAATATTCATAACTCTCATCAGAATGAATATCTGATGGCCAGATTTGCCAATACTGATCCATAAGCCTTTGCCTAAAGACAAACAAGAAAAGAAGCAACATCGCCGATATTTTCTGGATGCCATACATGCCCGAATCCATTTTTATAAAGCACGGCATTTCATTTTTGAAAAAAAAAAATCCTCAGGTTTTTTCCCAATTCCCGGAGACGTACCGCCTTTTCATATACTTTCTTGGGTAATCTGTCGTATGTTAAATTAAGAATTCTGACCCTAAATTTAATACATCTGACCGCTGCATGAATAGAGAGAGATGGGTCTTCTGCGTTTTAGCTTTTAAAAGGTTTGAATAAACTGAAAATTTGTCATTTACACAGTGTTGGTTATTTTTTACTATTCAATGACTATATATATATATATATAGAGAGAGAGAGAGGAAGAGAGAGAGAGAGAGAGAGAGAGAGAGCGAGAGCGAGAAGAGAGAGAGAGAAGGGGGGTGGGGGGAGAGACCGAGACCGAGACCGAGAGAGTTATAAACCGACTAGCAGTCCGACAACCTACCGTATGTGGATATATTTCATGTATTATGTATGAGGTTTTCTTTCTTTACCCCATAAGCTCTGTTGAGCTCTTGCTGTCAATTTTATTGTCACAACTGTGAGTCGTAGAGGAAAATAGTTTGAAAGAAATATGCATTATGGATGCGTAAGATGTTTTATTAGGCAGAAGTCGTTATTGATCGCTCTGTACAGACAGACATTCTCAGAATTTCGAGAACTTTATTCTTAAATAATCCTATATGTCGAGGAAGACCACACAGTTGCTGGGCTGCTAAGACTTTCTTCATTTAATCCGTATGTCCGCTTGTTCAAGTCTCTAGGAACAGTGCCCCTGTTAAACCAGCTGCCGTCTTAGGTTCCTGCCTGTGTTTGCATGGAAGATTCTCTGAAGAAAGTTGATACCCGCTTGTTTTTACATTAGAGATTTTTTGGCGAGAAAATTGATATCCTTTACCAAGTCATGTCTAGTTCCATCTATACACCTTACTGAATTATGGCATCGCATTTCTGAATGGTAAGTTAACTTCTCGTTGCTGTTCATAATATTACCTGTTATTTCTGAATGTAAGAGATTCAGGAACAGGGAGAGACCTGCACTTTAGTTTTATCATTTTTATCACTTAGTTTTAATTTTCCGCCTCCTCTCCCCTCCCCTATTGTCCTGCCTTTATGAAAATGTAAAAGGTGAGTTCCTCTTCCTCTCTTCCTCCTCCCGCTTTTATGAACATTTAGAAAAGTCCCTCATCATCCGCCTCTTCACCTTTCCCCTGAGTTTTGATAATTTTGGAAGATTGCCCACGTTTCCCTCTCCCTCGCTTTTATTCAAACTTGGGGGACTCCTGTAATGTTTTTGTCGGTTTGTCCTACCAGTGATCATGACGTTACTCACGATCAAAATATAGGCCATGTTTTGTATTATCGATGCACTGTTCAAATTGCAGCGTTGCTTGCTCTAACTGAAATTGCTATATTTGATTACAAAATTTTCAACTGATGTTGCTGTCTGATGGGCTGTAGTGTCATGTGAGAACCACTTAGTGTAGATTGTAGAGCTGCTTTTTATCTAAATTAAAAATCATCTGTGATGGACAGACATACAAAACACCACTTTACCGGGATATTTTGTGAGTGTTAGTGCAGATTGTACAGCTGCTTCTTGCCTAATGTCAACTATGATGGACAGACGTAAAATAAACTTTTGAACTAAACTTTCCTCATTTCTGTAATTTACCGAGATATTTTGAGAGAGAGAGAGAGAGAGAGAGAGAGAGAGAGAGAGAGAGAGAGAGAGAGAGAGAGTGAGAGAGAGAGAGAGAGAGACGAGTGAATTTGCAACTGAATTTTTTTTTAATATAATCATATATATATATATTATATATATATATATATATATATATATATATATATATATATTATATATATATATATATATATATATAATATACATAAACAAACGTACGAACCCATTAGAAATATAACTGAAAATTATCGCTGTATTGTCAGGGCTACTTAAACACATTTCAAATTAATATTGTCATTAAACGCGAGTGCCATGCAGAGCTGTGAACTATTTAGGCATATCAGCATGACCTATACATACATGGTGATGGGTCTGCCGCAGAAAAAAATGATGACAGCGCTGTGTGGTGTGTGTGTGTGTATGTGGTGTGTGTGTGTGTGTGTGGTGTGTGGTGTGTGTGTGTGTGTTTTCTTTTTTCATGCGGCAGTATAATTTTCAACAGGTGGTGGTGGTGGTGGTGGTGGTGGTGATAATGATGATGATGATGATGATGATGATGATGATGATGATGATGATAATGATGATGATACAAAGAAGAAGAAGAACAAGAATGAGAACAGTACTATTGATCATGATAAGAATGATAATGAAAATAATAATGATACTATTACTACTAATGATAATATGAAGACTGATACTGATGACGATAATGATATGATAATAACAACAACATAATAATAATAACAATAACAATTATTATTATTATCATGATAAGAACAAGAGAGAGAGAGAGAGAGAGAGAGAGAGAGAGAGAGAGAGAGAGAGAGAGAAGAGAGAGAGAGAGAGAGAGAGATCAGACTTTGTAATAAACAAACACAAAAGCAGATACAAACGTACTGCGATGTTTGGCCTCTTTGCCTGTTAAACCACTAATGGAATAATCATGGCAACGTAGGCAGCAGCAGTAACAGCAGCAGCAGCAGCAGCAGCAGCAGCAGCAGCAGCACGCCACTTTGTTCTTGTTCCCTTCACTTGTGTTAGTAGCAGTGGAGAGGACGGGTGAAGGAGAACAAAGGGTGGGCAAGGGATGGAAAAGACAACTGCGTGTGCGTGCGCATGTGCGTGTGAGTGTGCGTGTGCGTGTGCTTGCGTGTGTGCATGCGTGCCTGCATGCGTGCGTGAGCGCGCGCGTGTGTGTGTGTGTGTGTGTGTGCGTGTGTGTGTGTGTGTGGGGTGTGTGTGTGTGTGTGTGTGTGTGTGTGTGTGTGTTAGATGATTTTGTCTCAATACATTGTTTTAAAAATTCATTAAAAAAAATGTCTGACTGTGCTTCCTGTTCAGTCGTGACTGAGGACGCTCTTGTTTGTTGTTTCTTTCTTTCTTTCTTTCTT
>CM031598.1:92558223-92560723 GCA_018398815.1 Conus ventricosus
CATGTTTGCTCTAAAAGATCACACATAGCCAAAAATCTGCACTGTCTTTCCAAGAGACAGGACATGTATAGATGTTTGTTGGAAACGGTACCTAAACATGATTTGGTTCTTCACGATAAAGATTCATACTGACCTGAGTGCACATGCACAGATTTACTGTTGTGTCGTTTGAAACATATGTGGAATGCTTAAAATGCTCAAGATTGTCTTATAGTAATAGCATGAGTTTTCCACATCTGACTGAGCACTGGTAGGGTGAACCTATTGTGGTACTCCTGCACTTAGACTTACTATGGTGCTACCAAAAGAACACTAATATCTTCATATTTCTTTTGCTTGGACGCCAGCTCATCAACGCATGTATTCTGAAAATCAGTAATAAATACGGAGTAATTTTCGAGTCAACACTTCGAAAACTTTGCTTTCGTGGTTCAGAAATCAACCAGTGTGTGTCCTATTTACTTCTCGTTATGGATTTCTCATATGTTGATTTTCAATGGTTCGGCGATTCAAATGGACAACATTGACGTTGATACATCTTCCTATATGGAGACCAGGGTGTGCGGCGTGTGACAACAGTTTTCTTCTCACTGCGCGAGTCAGACCTCTGGTAAGTCTCTTTTTACATTGTCCTCGCACTACGTCTTATTTGCCAGTATCTCCGCCTCCAAATCTTCTCTCTCTCTCTCTCTCTCTCTCTCTCTCTCTCTCTCTCCTCCTCTCTCTCTCTCTCTCTCTCTCTCTCTCTCTCTCTCTCTCTCTCTCTCTCTCTCTCTCTGTATGTCTGTCTCTCTTTCTCTCACACACACACACACACACACACACACACACACACACACACACACACACACACACACACACACACACACACTCACTCACACACGCACGCACGCACGCACGCACGCACACACACACACACACACACACACACACACACACACACACACACACACACACACACACACACACACACACACACACACACACACACACACACACATCTATTTCTCATCTATTTCCTTCTCTTTGTGGACCAGTCGCTTTCTCTTACCGCTCCTAGTTCCTCTTTCTTACTTTCTTTCTTTTCTTCTTTCTTCCTTTCTTTGTGTAAACCTGTCTATATCCTTATCTATGTGGGTCAGTCTACGTCTCCTACTGCGTGCAGTTCTTTCTTTCTGTCTGTCTGTCTGTTTCTCTCTCTCTCTCTCTCTCTCTCTCTCTCTCTCTCTCTCCTCTCTCTCTCTCTCTCTCTCTCTCTCTCTCTCTCTTTTTTTTTTTTTTTTTCTCTGATCCTGTCTCTCCTTGCAGACATGCTGAGCCTTTCTTCCCAAGGACTTTTTTCAGGCAATCGTGCCCTAATTCGATTGCCTGTCTTCCGCCGTTCGTGACTTTCCTGGACGCAATTGGGTTATAGACATCGGACTTTCACTGTGTAGCAGCTAACTTAGTAACTCACTGGGCAAAACAGAGACTGGCTTCCAGATAAATTACCCTCCACGCTGTCTTCGTCTGGGGACAGGAGGTGCTGCCCCTCTCTCTCTCTCTCTCTCTCTCTCTCTCTCTCTCTCTCTCTCTCTCTCTCTCTCTCTCTCTCTCTCTCTCTCTCCTCTCTCTCTGTCTCTCTCTCTGTGTCTCTGTCTGTCTGTCTGTCTGTCTGTCTGTCTGTCTGTCTCTCTCTCTCTCTCTCTCTCTCCTCTCTCTCTCTCTCTCTCTCCTCTCTCTCTCTCGTGCAATCCCTGATGTGGATGCAGTATGTTTATTACAAATGTAACGATAGTGAAATGACAAACAGACGTATTGTTGCAAGGAGAGAGTGTACACCCTTTTGGTTGATGTACATTATCACACTTAGAACTAGTGTGACATTGATAATTTGTGATCAGTTTAGATTTAATGAAGGGGATCTTAGGCAGTAAGTGTGTTAGATATTACCTGTGATAAGTTATAAATATACCATAGACATTTTAGACCCGTGTGACATTCACATAATCAGTCTGGCAAAAAACAGTCACATTATTCTTCAAGATATGGTAAAAGAATTAACTGAACGAAATATGATAGTTAAAAAGCAAGAACTGTTCCTCCCTTAATTAAATGAATAGACGTTCATAATTGCAAATGAATGCTGCCTACGACACCCAATCCCCTAGCAGTAATGAGAAGAGAGAGCATGACACAGAGAAGGAGACATCCCCTATGATTACGACAATAACATACATACCATACTTGATACTCTTTGGTTGCAGCATAAGAAATGAGAATATATTTTCTGATATAACGTTATCATATATCTAGAAGGCTTTTAGACAAGAGTATGTACTGGTCAGAAGAAGGATGAATATGTGGTTTTCTTCCACAAACTGTAATTCATTCTGTCTTTTTTTTTAATTGTTGTTTTCATCGCTAAAAAAATCAAGCATATAATTTTGCTGAAATTTTATGATGAATTAAAGGAAAGTTCTGTGCCACAATCTGATGTAAAGAAGTCGAATAGGTTTTC
>CM031598.1:92568223-92573223 GCA_018398815.1 Conus ventricosus
ATGAGTGCCTGGAGGAGGTTTGCCCACTCCTGCTGCAGGTAGTGCAGCAGCTCCTGTCGATTTGCCGGAACAGGGTGATTTTCTTGAACTCTCCTCCCAAGCTCGCCCCAGATGTTCTCAATAGGGTTCATGTCCGGGCTGTTTGCCGGCCATGGCATCCTGGTGATGCCGGCTTGCACCACAAAAGTGTTCACGGCTCGACAACGATGTGGGGTGGCATTATCGTCCATGAACACAGCCTGAGCCCCAATCTGCTGGAGTGCTGGGACAACCAAAGGCCGTAAAATCTCCTGCAGGTGGCGTTGGCCGTTCAGGTTGCCATCCACATGGTACAGGGGAGTCTTGTGGTGACTGCTGATGCCCCCCCCCCCCCATACCATGACGGAGCCACCACCAAAAGCGACGACCTCCTGGATGACGTCATCTGCCAGCTGCTCCCTGGGACGCCGCCACACCCGAATGCGTCCATCTCGTGGCTTCAACTGGAACTTGGACTCATCGGTGAAAAGCACCATCCGCCACTGAGCCCGAGTCCATGTTCGATGAGCTGTGCACCAGGCCAGGCGACGTGCCCGGTGGGCCGCAGTCAGTTTTGGTTTCCGGACTGGGCGCCTTGCTCGAAGGTTGGCAGCATTGAGGCGCCGCCGTATGGTCATCTCACACACTGCTGTGTTAGTGGCAGCTTGGAGCCGACGCCTGATGGTGTTGGAGGTGGTGGTCCTGGTCCGAAGAGCATGTCTGCGGATGAACCTGTCATCTCTTGCAGTGGTCTTCTTTGGCTGGCCTGGACGGGGTCTCTCTTTGACAGTTCCAGTGGCTTGAAAACGTTCTCTCAGCCGAATGATGACGGAGTGGGACACTTGTAGTCTTCTGGCCACTTCTCGAACGCCAACTCGATCCTGCAGTCATGCAATCGCCCGGGTCCGGTCAACATCAGACAGCTTGCGTCTTGGAGGCATTTTTGTGTTATGAAGAATTATGCACGTTGGGCTGCTTTTAGGGGCATTCCAGTCAGTAAAATGCTCTGCAATGCATTGGTTTTTGCACGTGCATTTGGAATGTCAGTGCAAAACCGTTTGAAGCAGTGTTCACTCTTGCTTAAAAAACAAGCAGTTTTGACAACAATCTGCAACTTTCAACACCCCCCCCCCCCCCCCCCCCTCTGCATGCCGCACGTGACAATAAGACAGCTTTCGCAAGCTTTGCGGAATACTCTGTTAACCCCTTAAACCTTTCCCAGTCGAATTCTTTGAAAAATGCATTGCTTGTATTTTTGGCCAATTTAAAAAGAAAGGGCCTTTTTTCGGGGGGGGGGGGGGGGGGGGGGGGGTCCTTAATTAAAGTTCGACCCTGTATTTGCCTTTTATTGCTTTTTTCGGTTGCATTTAAAGGTTATTTAAATGACTTCGAAATATCCGGCAAGCACTGATACTATCTACTTTGACTAAATATATCTACTATGTCAAAATCTCCCCTAAAGCATCTTAATACGAATTTTCCTGTCCAGCTTATTACGCACAGCTTGTTCCATCCAAAGTTTATTGGAATTAATAAGAATCATTTTCTCATTCTACTCTGAACAGTCTAGTAGAACAATGGAATTCAAAGAATATGCGATAGAGTAATGTGTGCTGACTTTATCAAATAGTTTTTACCTTATGGACCATCATCTTCTTTTGAGAAAAGATGCTCACATTGTATGGTCTTTCTGTGTGTCAGTCTGTCTTTCCGTCCGTCCGTCTGTCTGACTGTCTGTCTGTCTGTCTGCCTGTCTGCCTGTCTCTCTCTCTCTCTCTCTCTCTCTCTCTCTCTCTCTCTCTCTCTCTCTCTCTCTCTCTCTCTCTCTCTCTCTCTCTCTCTTAAAAATAAAGAAAAAACCCATAAGAGTCAAAGGAAGAACATGCTTTTTAATTAACTGAAAGAATGCCATTTTTAATACACAGAATGACAAAAAAGTGTGTTGGGGGTGGGGGGTGGGGAGGTGCTACTAGAAATGGGGAAAGGGAAAGGGGTGATGGTTCGGCGAGGGACATTTAGGGAGCAAAGAAAAGGATTGCTGTTTCGATTTCAAAACTGTATTCTCTCGATTTTAATGTCAGAAAAAGAAAATCTTTTACCTCCTCTTCTGGAGAGTATTTTTTTTCTCCAGTTTTTTTGTCTCTGTGTTGACAAATGTCGTTTCTAAATGGAGAATCCTGAAATAAAAATCAAAAGCGTGAAAGAAAAACTTTTTTTTTCTCCTGTTATTCTTGACATCTCTCTGCATTTATGTTCTTACATTTTTTTAACGTATATTCTATCTTTTCACATATAGTCTGCTTTCTGAAGATTAGGGATAGTGCTGAAAAGAAAGGTGTTTAGACGGCTTGTTATGATTTGTTTCTCGCCCAACGTTTTTTTTTGCTTGCTTGACCTTTGATTTTTTTTGTTTACTGTTTCTATCACTAAAGAATGCCTTTCAACTGCAAAGTACCCCCCACCCCCACCCCACCCCACCCCCCATTTTTTCCCAGCGCTTTGTGCGTCTTGTTTTCAACTTGTTGCAAACATGGCAATGGCATCAAACGAGGTAAAATTGAGCCTCCCTCCTCCTTTCCCATTCCCCATGAACCCCCCCTCTCTCTCTCCTCTCTCTCTCTCTCTCTCTCTCTCTCTCTCTCTCTCTCTCTCTCTCTCTCTCTCTCTCTCTCTCTCTCTCTCCAGCATGCTGCCTTGTTCACTTTCTTTTTTTTTGGGGGGTAGCTACAGGGCATATATGAAATGGAAGTACAAAAATAAAGTCGGCCCCATTAAACTCACACCAGCTGTTCTCTTCTTTTTTGTCCTCTCTACCTCATTGTTAACCTTTCACATTTTGTTGGCGATGGCACTAAATGACGTAAAAGCCTCTTCCCAACAACAAACCCCCCCCCCCCCCCACTCCAACACTCACCCTGCACTACCCTCTCACTGAATCCCCGCTCTCCCCTCCCTGAACTTCCTCCTCTGTCCCCGTGGCCAATGTCCCTGGCCTTTTAACACGTCAGCAGACCACAATCAATCCAATTACAACGTCCTCGACTCGGTCACGATGCGGAGTTTTAAAACGAAATTTAGTTCAGCCCTCTGACATGGCAGAAGGGAAGGGATATGGGGGATAGAAATGAGGGTTGAGGGGGGGGGGCAAGAATGAGGACGGGGGTAGAACGAGAGGGAGCGTTGGCTAAAAGGTGGATGGTATTCGGGAGGATGGGGGTGAGGGTGTCTGAAGGGAACGAGATGGTCATGAACGGAGTTGGGATTTGGGGGGATTGATTGTGGAATGCAATATTTATGAATAGTTCAAGAGAGGGCATACAAGATTTTGTGAATTTTGTTGGATGAAGTTAAACCGCTGAATTTTGGTGAGGGGGAAAGAGAGAGAGAGAGAGAGAGAGAGAGAGAGAGAGAGAGAGAGAGAGAGAGAGAGAGAGAGAGAGAGAGAGAGAGAGAGAGAGAGAGAGGGGGGGGATTTCGCTCTGTAAGTAGTTTTTTCTGAGCTACGTAATAGCCTGTAATTAAGATTGCTAATCATTAATGATATAAAATGCTGTATATTAAGGCGGAAAGCCGAGAGATAAAAGCACACACACACACACACACACACACACACACACACACACACACACAGAGAGAGAGAGAGAGAGAGAGAGAGAGAGAGAGAGAGAGAGAGAGAGAGAGAGAGAGAGAGAGAGAGAGAGAGAGAGAGAGAGAGAGAGATGGTACAAGTTGACTTCACTAGGTAGTATGGTCGCCAGATAAGTTTGGGACGACTATCACGACAGGCTTAGAACACATCTCGTCAGACATGAGTAAACCATAATGCAATGCAGTTGATCAGGTATGGATTGGTAGTGTTATATCTGTTTGAACACAGGATTTGTTTTGCCTGGTTTGTGAATGAAATTGGTCAAAACGTAATTTTGGGAAGCGCAGCGAATAATAGTAGCAGCAGTAGAAGTAGTAGCAGCACCAGCAACAGCAACAGCACTAGCAGTAGCAGCAGCAGTACCAGAAAATGGTAGTAGTAAGAGTAGTAGCAATAGTAGCATGCACAAACATTCTCCCATTCCCATCCCGTCTATGATAGCTTTTCTTCCAAAGTTAGACTGAGGTAGGACAATGATATACACAGCATCCAGGTAGCTATCTCGCCCTGCCTTCCACATATTATCATTCGCATTTGTTGGAGTCCCACCCGCTCGCTGGCACAGGCTTCAGCCATTTCTGGCCATCCTTGTCGTCGCGTGCCATCAGAGAAATTGTTTAGTTAGTCATTCTTTGGTACTGCAAACGATTGCGGTTGGTTGCTATTCAGCAAGTCCAGTCCCTTGCCTGCGTGTACCTTCACCTGCGTCTGAACCACCATGTGGCAGGACGTGGGGACCAAGAGACCAACCTGTGAGCAGGAGGCAGATTGATCAAGAGGTAGTGGTGAAAACTCCCAAAATGTGTGATGGAACACTTTTAGTTGAAAAGTCAACGATGCTGATTCTCTCTGCTCTGCATGTTGTGGGTAGGACCAGCACCAATCCGTTCCTTGTCGGTGATCAGTTCTCACTGTTCCCTTCATTCTTGTAGTTTGGTTCTGCATTCGTCTTCCTTATCTCTCTTACTGGCTGGCTCAGACTTGTCTGCATTATACCCTGTCTTTTAGTCTTTGTTTCCACGCATCTCTTTCTGCTTGTTCGTTTTCCGCCAGTCTGTGTCAGTCTGTTTGGTCAGTGTGGTTGTGTGCGTTTTAGCTCTCTCTCTCTCTCTCTCTCTCTCGCTCTCTCTCTCTCTCTCTCTCTCTCTCTCTCTCTCTCTCTCTCTCTCTCTCTCCTCTTTTTTTTTTTGAGAATCGTTCGACATTTTCAGAACGCACATTTTTTTGTATTTGGTTCTCAGTTAACTTTTCACTAAATATTTCAATAAAAATAGCATGGAATCCATCAGCTGTCCTTTCATTTGTTTACTTGTTTTTTGTTTCTTCATTTTTG
>CM031598.1:92578223-92588223 GCA_018398815.1 Conus ventricosus
GTGACGTGGAACCTGAAGACCCTGGTTTATCACTATAGCTGACTGACCGCGTCCTTTCAACATACATTTCAATGGGTTTTGATAGTCGGTCAGTCGGAGCAAAATGTTCATTTTTTTCAAATGAATGAAATTACTTTCATCATTCAGATCCCTGCCACTCATCTCGTTCTCTGTCTGTTTCCCTTTCGTTAGCTTCTCCTGTTTTTTGTTTCACAACTGTCCCCGTCCCTTCATTTCTGTTTTGCCGCATGGCCATTCTGCTGCTCATATTCACCTGCGGTGTTTTCTTTAGTGCATGCTTATTTGACTTCTGGAGCAGACAGCTTTTGGATTTGTTTGTTGAAAAATAGATGTACGCCTATCGAAACAAGCTTAAAAGATGGTCATGATTTGACATGATCCAAGCAAAATAAACTGGTTTTGTAACTGAAAATGTCACAATAAAAAAGTGTGCTGACAAGACAGCTTTATCTGAGAGTCAGTTTTGCAGAATGCGATTTTGTTAATTAATGTTATAAATGTTAACATTACAAATTCCCATGACTATGCTAGTTCGTTACTTTAAATTATAGCAAAGAAATGAAACCCTTACCATGATCAGAAAAAAAAGTGAAACAGACAAACAAATAAGAAATAGACCAAGTGCTTTCTGGTAATGAAAGTAAACATTACCCTGCAGTGAACAATCTGATAGTCAAAAGTGCTAACGTGAATGTTGCTAACATCTTCAGACACTTCAGACATAAAAACCACGAGCCTGAAAGCTGTTGAAGTATCTCTCCTAAATCTCCATCCTCTCCACAGCAGCGTGACGTCGACTAATGGTCAGGTCTCGTGTGACCTCCCCGCAGGGAGGTCTGTCTCCATCCGTTGATCCCAGCAACGATTGGAATCACCACCAGGAATCTCCAGAGGGGTCAGTAAAACAATTCCCAGTAGTGTATGCACTGCACAGGGCTGGACTCAAAAATGGTGGTTGACTGTGCGCGATATTGAGTCTGATTTCCACTAACAGTCAGGGCCACCAGCCTGCAGATCAGATGGAATCGATTGCTGATTGATTTGCTGCTGTGCTGCCTGACTGGAGGGCCGATTCCGTCACTCTGAGTGCTGTCACCACTGCCATAACCTTGATTTTGCGTCTGTCTACTGATCGTGTTAATTGTCCCGCTGTCTGGCAGTCTTATTTACAGGACTCGCACTTGGGACTTCGCAGGCGTGTTTTGAATGAGTTTCAAGTTTTCAGTCTTCATGGTGTTTTGAACATCATTAGATTCCAGCATTTCTAGATTATCCAACAGTTTATTCTGAATCTGTTTATCCTGAATTTGAAGACAGTTCTTGGCTCCTCCACTTTGCATGCTGATGTTATTCTCCTTCTTCCTGTTTCTCAATTTTTAGGGCCTCGCACAATACTGGAGTCTGGCCTTTGTCATTGACCTTGGACAGTGTTCCCTGCTTGATGTCTTTCGACATATATCCCACGTTGACCTGAGCGTGAACTCTCTCAGAGCTCCTCAAAAAAGCGATACTTTTATCACCATACACTGATATTCTTTGGCAGGTGTGGAGAAAATTGACCGTAAAAACATCCAACATCATTCTTAAAGAATCATGTCCTTCTTTGGTCTTGAGTACACAAGTCTTTTAATTCAATGTATTACCATTTCCCAGATCTGTCCTCGTGGACTGAAGTTTTTGTGAATCTCCGAAGAAGATCTGTACTATGAAAGTAACAGACAATTATCTTTGTCTGATTGAGGTGAAGCCGAAGGAACTGTTACTATACACCTGTGCTGTGCATGGACATTTTCCAACCTACGTTTGCTCTCAGTGAACAGACATCACCAGAACCAGCAATGTCTTTTGCCAAAGACAGGACGCGCCTGGATGTTTGTTGGAAGCAAGGCTTGATCATCATTTAGTTCTTCACGTAAAACATTCAAACTGACCTGAGTGTACATTCACAAATTTAGACCCGTGTTTTTTCATGGAAGTATAATTATGTGGAATACGTTATGTACAGCGCCAGCATCTGCTAGCAGTGGGCTGAATTGTGACACCACAGCTCCACACTGGTAGAGTGAATCAACTGTCATTCCCAAACACTCAGCTCTGCTTTTTAACTACTTGGAAAAAAGAAGTATATTTGTATTTCTTCTGCTGGATGGCAATTTAGTGATGCACACCTGGTCCATACATCATGAGAAAGTGTGATTCTTGAGTCGACACTTTGGAAACGTTACGCACCAATCTGTGCATAGTCTATGTATTTTCTTACACGTTGGTTTCACTGATTGGATGATTTAAATTGACAGCACTGTTGGTAATAAACCTTCCTTTTTGGAGACTACGGTGTGTGGTGAGTGACATCACTATGCTTCTTACTTTCATAGTCATTGTGTGAGTCAAATCTCTGTAAGACTTTTTCTACAGTATCCTCGAAATCCACACTGTTCGTCTTTAACTGTGCCTGTCTGTATTTTCGTCTGTCTGTCTGTTTGTCTGTCTGTCTGACTGTCTGTCTTTCTCTGACTCTCTCTCTCTCTCTCTCACTCTCTCTCTCTCTCTCTCTCTGCATACCCTTCTGTACCTCTCTCTCTCTCTCTCTCTCTCTCTCTCTCTCTCTCTCTCTCTCTCTCTCTCTCTCTCTTTTCTCTCTGTCTGTCTCTGTGTCTGTCTGTCTGCCTATTTGTCTGTCTTGTCTGTCTGTCTGTCTCTCTCTCTCTCTCTCTCTCTCTCTCTCTCCCCCCCTCTCTCTCTCTTTCTCTTTGTCCCTCTCTATGTCTGTCTGTCTGCCTCTCTCTCTCTCTCTCTCTCACTCCCCCTCTCTCTCTTAAAAAGGAAAAGAAAAACTAATTGAGAGTGAATGGAAGAACAGATTTTTAATAAACTGAAATGAAAGCCTTTTTTCATGCAGAGATTGACAAAAAGTGTGTTGGAGGATGGTGGTTGGGAAGGGGAAAGGTTGGGTGGTGCGTGGGGGTGGGAGAATCGGGGAGCATAAGAATGGATTGCTGCTTCGATTTCAGGAATATAACCTTTCGTTTTTTAGACATCAGAAATACCTTTCACCTCCTGCTCTGGATATTCATTTCCAATTTCTGTGTTGACAAATGGCATCTTAAAGGAAAATCCTAAACAAATAAGTCAAAACGCTGTTTTTTTCTGTTTTGATGTTCTTGACATATTTTCAGGTTAACTTTATTATTTTTACGTATATGCTATCATTTGACATAGTTATAGTCTGTTTCCTAAAGGTTAGCCATGGTGTTTAAAAAGAAGGGTGTTGAGAAGGTCTGTCATGATATTTTTGTTTTCCTCCTGTTTTGTTTTTGCTTGCTTGTCATTCAGTATTTCTTTTGTGGTTCTATCACTGAATGACGCATTTCAAATGTAAAAATACCCGAAAAAAATTGTTTCGCACATCTTGTTTTCAGCTCCTCACAACTAGTGCAACAGCAGCGAACAAGGTAAATCCCACCTCCCTCTTCTCCCTCTTTCCTCCCTCCCATCCATTCCCCCTCTCCACATTAACTATCTCTCTCAGCATTCTGTTTTGTTCCATTTCGTTTTTTCTATTGGGTAGCTACAGGGCAAGTTTGAAAGGGAGGTGTAAAAATGGCTACTCCATTAAACACACACCAGCTGTTCTCTTTTTTTTTCTTCACAGTACGACATTGTTAACCTTTCACATTTCGTAGGCGATGGCACTAAATTACATTTAAAAAAAAAGTCTCTTTCTAACATCCCTCTCCCACTCCCCAACCCCGCCCCCACTCCCGTCTCTTTCTACCCTCACACTACATCTACACCCCACCTCCTTCCCATCATTCTCCTCTGTCCCCGTGGCTGATGTCCCCTGTCCTTTTAACACGTCAGCAGGCCACAATCAATCCAATTACAACGCCCTCCACACGGTCACGATGCAGAGTTTGAAAACGAAATTTAGTCCAGCCATTACTCCTCTTTTGACAGAGAGAAGGGAATATGTAGGGGATGGGGATGAGGGTCACAGCGACAAGAGTGAGGTTCGGAGAAGGACGAGTGAGGGCTGGGTGGGGGTGGGGTGGGGGGAAGGCTTTGGGGTGGATGATTTTGGGATGAAGGTGGTTTGAAGGGAACGAAAGGGTTATGAATGGAGTCGGGGTTCATGGAATTGATCGTGCAATGCAAAATTTATAAAACGTTGTGTACACACACACACACATACACACACACACACACCACACACACACACACACACACACACACACACACACACACACACACACACACACACACACACACACACACACACTCACACACACACACACACACACACACACACACACACACACACACACACACACACACACACACACACACACACACACACACACTCAAGAGAGAGAGGAGAGAGAGAGAGAGAGAGAGAGAGAGAGGAGAGAGAGAGAGAGAGAGAGAGAGAGAGAGAGAGAGAGAGAGAGAGAGAGAGAGAGAGAGAGAAGAGAGAGAAATGCATAATTCATTTTTCTCAAGGATTGGTCTCATAGGTTTACATTCTGCATTATTACATTTTGTCCTTGATAGTTTAGAGTAAGTGCATGTGGTAAAAAAAAAAAAGAGAGAGAGAGAGAGGGGGGGGGGGGAGAAATGGAGAGAGAGAGTAGTGTTCATTTCATGTATAAGCCGGTTTACCCTAATGGCTTTGGTTTGAAACACCATATATAATGTTATCCAGTATTCATTATGTGAGTGAGAGAGAGAGAGAGAGAGAGAGAGAGAGAGAGAGAGAGCGAGAGAGAGAGAGGAGAGAGAGAGAGAGAGAGATTCAGCTGTTTATTCAATATGTAAGACATTACCCCCTAATAGCCTGTGATTAAGTCTAGTATTTGTTAGGGATCCAGGAAGTGCAGGAGCAAGCGATCTGGAGAGAGAGAGAGAGAGAGAGAGAGAGAGAGAGAGAGAGAGAGAGAGAGAGAGAGAGAGAGAGAGAGATGGTTTAAACCTGTCTTGAATGAAGTCTACATCTATCTGGTGATCACACTGATGGGCGAATGCTATTTCGACCCTCACCCATCTCCCTCTCTCTCTCTCTCTCCTCTCTCTCTCTCTCTCTCTCTCTCTCTCTCTCTCTCTCTCTCTCCTTCTCTCCTCCTCTCTCTCTCTCTCCTCTCTCTCTCTCCTCTCTCTCCTCTCTCTCTCTCTTCTCTCTCTCGCTCGCTCGCTCCTTTGCTCGCTCACTCTTCTACTGCATTTGACTCTCTGCTTCGCTCCTTAACGTGTTTCGTTTAAGATAATAATTGGATTAACCATCTTAATTAAAGGGTATTAAATCATTAGAGAAAAAAAAATCTTCCTTGGAGGGGGGCAATGACCTATGCATGGAATAAACACATCTTTCTCTGTCTGTCTGTCTGTCTGTCTGTCTCTCTCTCTCTCTCTCTCTCTCTCTCTCTCTCTCTCTCTCTCTCTCTCTCTGTCTCTCTCTCTCTCTCTCTTCTCTCTCTCTCTCTCTCTCTTCTCTCTCTCTCTCTCGGGGATCGTGAACTGCATTTCATTCGAGCAGTCACGCATTGTATCGCGCTGCAGTTACCTTCATTTTTTGACGGACTGGCGCACAGTACCACCCTCAACTTTTGCCAGTACCACCATCAGGTACCATGCCATCAGCACCACTCGTTTTCCGAACGAGTTGTGGCACCTTTGTCCACATATACATGGCGTTCATGTTGAAGCGAGCCAGGAAGAAGACGGCCATGCGGATCGCCATGCTGTCACCACGAACGAGGACAGACGGTGTAGCCCTAGGCCTGCTCCTCACCTTTATGTTCTGGGGCGGACTCCTTCTACGCTGTGGAGATGTGGAGCGGAACCCAGGACCCAGGGCGGACTTGAAGCAGACCCGGCTCGGCAGTTCAGGACGCAGGGTCAGCGTGGACAAGTCTGGAGCTTCGCCGGCGGACAGCGGACGGACGACACCCTCCTCTCCACAACAACCCACCAATGCTGAAATCATGGGCATAATCCAGGATATGGGTTTGAGAATGGACAGTCGCTTTTCGGAGGTGAAAGAAGATCTGCACGTCCTACGGAGGAGTACGGGGCCTTGCAGGATGAGCTGAGGCACTACGAGGGGAAGTCACGGTCTGCGTCAGCAGAACGACGACTTACAGAGGAGGAACGAGGACCTGACGAGGAGACTGGACGTCTTGGAGAGGAAGACGGACGACCTTGAGGGACGGTCCAAACGCAACAACCTCATCTTTTACGGCCTGCCACGGAAGGACAACGAGACTCCGATGGACTGTGAAGGTACGGTGAAGGACCTGATCAAAAATAAGTTAGAAATTTCTGTGGACGTACAGTTTGACAGGGTTCACCGGATCAACTCCAAGCCTGACTCGCCAGTTATTGCCGGTGTGTCTTCTATAAACAGAAGACATCTGTGCTAAAAGCTAAGGGCAAACTACAAGGGACAAAGGTTTTCGTTGGAGAGGACTTCTCTGCTTCAGTAAGAGAGGTTAGGAGACGGTTAACACCACATCTTAGGAAGGCAAGGTCAGAGGGTAAGAGGGCCTCGATGGTGTTTAACCACCTTCTGATCGATGGGAAGAAGTTCACTGTGGACCGCGATGACAAACTGGTTGAACTGAGATAGGGTGACGGCCGGCCCACAATTCATCTGGGTAAATTTACTGTGTTTGTAAATGGAACAAATTTTGGGACGACACCGGTTTTGTTGCCACAGTGCGGTGTGGCTGACACGCTGCCAGCACGTGCTGTCCATGAGACAGGGAACAACGCGGTGTGTTCTGTCCTTCGTTCAGCCATTGCCCAGGTTGAAAATGTAAATAGTGTTTCAAATGTTTCTGAATCTGTGTCACAAAACCCGTCTGACTTGTTTTCCGGAGGTGTGTGTACTGTGTCACCTGATCGTGTCGATCGGAATGTGTTAAATTCTCCTTCTCTTGTCAATAAATCGAAAAAATTTTCGCTTCTTCACTGGAATGTAAATGGTTTATTCTCTAAATTATCTGACAAAGATTTTATTTCATTTGTTACTTCTTTTGATTTTTTATGCCTGAGTGAAACGTTTATGGAAGATTTCCAATCGTCTGTTTTTGTTGGCTATGAAAAATTGTGTAAACCAGCCGTTAAACTTACGTCTCGTGGAAGGCGATCTGGGGCTTAGTATGTTTGATTAGAAAAGAATCCTGTTCACTCATAAAGCCTCTGGAGATTCAGTCAGACATTTTTTTGCGCTTTCATTATTAATAAATCTATTTTGGGTACAATTAAAGATGTCTTGTATGTGTGTTCATATGTACCGCCAGAAGGTTCGCCATATTACTATTTCACTGATCATAACAATGTATTGCTTTACTTGAAGATTTTATATGTGACTGCCTGCTTTCTATTGGTGACGTTTATATAATGTTAAGTGGTGATATGAATGGTCGTACTTCCAACATTTCTCAAGACTTAGATGAAACTGCATTTTCTTTTGAAAACCAACGTCTGAGTGGTCCATTACACGTGGGCAGAAATTCAGAAGATAACGTGTTAAATAGATATGGTAAGATGTTACTAAATATGTGCACTGCATTGGATTTGTGCATTTTAAACGGTTGTGTCAGGGCGACCTCAAAGGTTGCTACACATACATCTCTGAGTGTGGAAGCAGTGTGAATGATTATTTTATAATGTCGTGTGATATGTTTGCAACACTTCTCAATGATTGTAAGTTATGGGTGGGTGAACGTGTTGATTCTGACCACATGCCTTTGGTATTATGTATTAATTTACACAGCTTAACCCCGCACTCTGTGAAAGAACATAATGTTGTCAATTTTGTTGAAAGTATTGCTGGAATGATATTCATGTGGATTTGTTTCATAATGCAATGGATTCACCAGAATTTCAGCAAAAGATACACATGCAATCAGTCTCATTGAGGTTAATGTTGATGAAGCTTTACTTGTTTTTAACAGATGTCTAAAAGTCGCTGCGGAATGTATGAGGAAGATCATTAATGTAAATGAAAAAGTAGTTGGCGAAGACTGGTACGATAAGGAATGTCTTTTAAGTAAAAGAAATGCACGTAAATTGTTAATTAAATACCGTCGAACTTTTATCTGTACCTGATCACGTTGAGTACTGTAATGCCAGACGCGATTATAAACATCTTTGAAGAAAAAAGAGAAAGCATTTAACAGAATTATGTTAGATAAAATTAGTCGCCTCCATTAAGTGCCAAAAGGAGTTTTGGGAGACAATGCGCAAAATTCAGAAAAGACGAATTCACCTCCAAAACAATATCAGTCTGGAAAATTGGTTTCAACATTTTAAGAAATTGCTTGAAAGAAATGATGACATTGACAACGATATAGGGCAAGGAGATGAGAGTGATAACGACGACGACAATCATGGTCATTTAAATCGTCCTATATCGAAAGAAGAAATCATTTTTGCTTTAAGTAAACTGAGAAATCGAAAAGCTGCCGGTCCAGATGGGATCATTGGTGAAATGATAAAAAGTGCATGCAAATCCGATTTGGTGATGATTTTTTTCACAAAATTTCTGAATACTCTATTTGATAAGGGGTGTTTCCTAAAAGTTGGGCCGAATCTATTGTTCTCCCATTATATAAAAAGGGTGACGTTAATAATCCAGACAACTACAGAGGGATCTCGCTGTGCAACATCGGCAGTAAATTATATAGTGCTATTATTAATAGAAGACTTCAAGAATGGGTCGAAGAGAATGATATTACAGGCGAATTTCAAGCTGGATTTAAACGTAATTATTCGACTATAGATCATATGTTTACTTTGATGGCCTTTGTTCAAAAACAGTTTTGTCTAAATCGAAAATTATATGTAGCTTTTATTGATTTTGAAAAAGCTTTTGACTCTGTCAACAGGAGTGTTTTGTGGCCAATTTTGGTGAAGCATGGAATCCGAGGTAAATTATATAAATGTGTTTTGAGCATGTATGACTCTGTGAAAGCGAGAGTGAGATGCGGATCATCTCTAACAGACTACATAAACTGTACATTGGGAGTTAAACAAGGGGATGCCTGTAGTCCTATTCTTTTTTCTATGTTTATTAATGAATTAACTTTAGAAGTAATACATAATGGTAAGCATGGAGCTCAGTTAGTAAACGATGCATTGGAGATTTTCATCCTCCTCTTAGCTGATGACGTTATATTAATGTCAGAAACGATAGTTGGTCTCCAAAACCAATTAAATAGTTTAGAAAGAGCCTCTGCGTCACTCCAACTGAAAGTAAACATGGCAAAAAGTAATATCATAGTGTTTAGGAAGGGTGGACATCTCGCTGCACGGGAAAAATGGATGTACAATGGAATGCCTATGCCAGTCGTGAATGTCTATAAGTACTTGGGTATATATTTTTCAACACGTTTAAGTTTCGGTTTTGCTTCCAAAGACCTTGTAAGTAGAGCTAAACGTTGCTTACTTTGTATTTTAAAGAAATTGCGTATGCTTAATAATGAGTCTCTTACACTGTTTCTAAAGTTGTTCGATTCTCAAATTCAACCCATAGTGCAATACGGAGGTGAGTTATGGGGTCTTGATACTGCTTCTATACAGATTGAAAAGATTCATTTAAATGCATTGAAAAAGTTTCTCGGTGTTTCAATGCAAACGCCAAACGATTTAGTTTATGGGGAGACCAATAGGTATCCAATCCATTTACTTTCTGTGGTAAGGTGCATTCGTTACTGGCTAAAAATAACCCGGATGGAACCTAGTAGACTACCACATAAAGCATATAAAATGTTAGTACAGCTAGATGCTAGGGGTAAGAGTAATTGGGCCTCTAAAGTGAGATTAAAACTGTACGAATTTGGGTTTGGCTTTGTGTGGGAGAATCAAGGTGTAGATGACATAAATAGTTTTTATTTGTATGTTCCGGCAAAGGTTAATTGACTGTAACTGGCAGAGATGGAATTCTCATATGGAGGACAGTTGCCGATTTGATGTTTAT
>CM031598.1:92593223-92600723 GCA_018398815.1 Conus ventricosus
CCCTATGACACTGAGGGAGCCTTCTATAGGACAGTAAAGATAACCAGCCCTGTGACACTGAGGAGCCTTCTATAGGACAGTAAAGATAACCAGCCCTGTGACACTGAGGGAGCCTTCTATAGGACAGTAAAGATAACCAGCCCTATGACACTGAGGAGCCAGGCGCTTTAGACACTGGTGTGACAGTCCATAACCCCGAGACAACCATCCACATGACATTGATAGAACATGCCCCGTTACTCAGTGATAACGAGCCTTATGATGCTGAAATAGCCCATCTAGGCTTTGGCATAATTAGCCCCATGACGCTGAGACAGTCATACAGATGAGACTCCGATGAGCCTTAGATGATCTGATGAGTTATCTGTATGTCAACATATGTCTGGTCTGCATATGTCGTGCTTGTATGAGTGGTCTATATTCGTGTGCTTATGTAGTGTGGTCTATGGTATAATGGCCAAGCATTTGTGGCCTATGCTTGTATGTCCATGTGCATGTGGTCTACTTTTTTGTGTCTGTGTATGTGCAGTCTCCGTTCTTGAGTCCATAAGGTGTGGACTGTATTTGTATGTCGACTAAGATGATCTACGTTGGTGTTTCTATGTTTGTGTGTATACGTCCGTATGGCCTACGTTTTTGTCAGTATGATTTATGCTTTGGGTCATGTCTGGTCGGTCTACGTTTTATGTTTATTATGTTTTGTCTTCGTTTGGGATGTTTTAATGTGTGTTTATTTACATTCCTTGTCGAGGTTAGTGTGCCGAAGTCGGACCGCGGGCGCATGGGTGTGTGTGTGTTGTGTGTGTGTGTGTGTGTGTGTGTGGTGTGGTGTGTGTGGGTGTGTGTGTGTTGTACGCGCGTGCGTGCGTGCGTGCGTGCGTGCGTGCGTGCGCGCGCATGTGTGTGTGTAAGTGTGTGTGTGTGTGTGTGTGTGTGTGTGTGTGTGTGTGTGTGTGTGTGTGTGTGGTGTGTCTTTCTACAAGTGTGCTCGTGTGGATCCATGCGTGGGTACTTGATTGTATGTGTGCGCGCGCGCGCGCGCGCGCGCGCGCGCGCGTGTGGTGTGTGTGTGTGTGTGTGTGTGTGGTGTGTGTGTGTGTGTGTGTGGTGTGTGTGTGTGTGTGTGGTGTGGTGCGTGCGTGTGTGTTATTTAATTGTGTGACAACCGTTTGAAAACTCCAAGGCTTTTTTTTTCAACGCTTTGTGATAGCGGTTTGTTGATAACGGTTAGCCTCTATTATTCTAAGTTAGCTTGGGTACAGGAAATATATAATCGTCTTGTCTTCCTTTTCTCTTCTTTCGTTTTCTTGTTTTTCTTTCATTAAAAAAAAAATTCACCTTCAGACTTCTGGTCCTTTTCTCTTCTAACTTCCTCCTTTCTCTCTCCTTCTCTTTTCCTTGTTCTTCTGTGTTGCCTTTTGTCTTGTATTCTTCTTCCTTCCTTCTTCCTCTTCCTCTCCTTCCTTCCTTCCTTCCTTCCTTCCTTCTTTCCTTCCTTCCTTCCTTCCTTCTTTCCTTCCTTCCTTCCTTCCTTCCTTCCTTCTTTCCTTCCTTCCTTCCTTCCTTCTTCTTCTCCTTCCTTCCTTCCTTCCTTCCTTTCTTCTTTCCTTCCTTCCTTCCTTCCTTCCTTCCTTCCTCCTTTCCTTCTTTCCTTCCTTTCCTTCCTTCTTTCCTTCCTTCCTTCCTTCCTTCCTCCTTCCTTCCTTCTTCTTTCCTTCCTTCTTCCTTCCTTCCTTCCTTCCTTCCTTCCTTCCTTACCTTCCTTCCTTCCTCCTTCCTTCCTTCCTTCTCGCTTCCTTCCTTCCTTCCTTCCTTCCTTTCCTTCCTTCCTTCCTTCTCCTTTCCTCTTCCTTCCTTCTTTCCTTCCTTCCTTCCCTTTCCTTTCTTCTTTCCTTCCTTTCCTTCCTTCCTTCCTTCCTTCCTTCCTTCCTTCCTTCTTTTCCTTCCTTCCTCCTTCCTTTCTTCTCCCCCTTCCTTCCTCCTTCCTTCCTGCTTCCTTTCTCTCTCCTCCTCCTTCTTCTCTTCCTTCCTTCCTTCCTTTTTCCTTCCTTCTCTTCCTTCCTTCCTTCCTTCCTTCCTCCTCCCTTCCTTCCTTCTTTCCTTCCTTCCTTCCTTCCTTCCTTCCTTCCTTCCTTCTTCCTCTTCCTTCCTTCCTTCCTTCTCTTCCTTCCTTCCTCCTTCCTTCCTTTCTTCTTTCCTTCCTTCCTTCCTTCCTTCCTTCCTTTCCTCCTTCCTTCCTCCTTCCTTCCTCCTTTCTTTCCTTCCTTCCTTCCATTCCTTCCTTCCTTCCTTCCTTCTTCCTTCCTCCTCCTTCTTCTTTCCTCCTTCCTCTTCTTCCTTCCTTCCTTCCTTTCCTTCCTTCCTTCCTTCGTCTTCCTTCTCCTTCCTTCTTTCCTTCCTTCCCTTCCTTCCTTCCTTCCTTCCTTCCTTCCTTCCTTCCTTCCTTCCTTCTCTTCCTCCTTCCTCCTCCTTCCTTCCTTCCTTCCTTCCTTCCTTCCTTCCTTCCTTCCTTCCTTTCTTCTTTCCTTTCCTTCCTTCCTTCCTTCCTTCCTTCCTTCCTTCCTTCTTTCTTCCTTCCTTCCTTCCTTCCTTCCTTCCTTCCTTCCTTCCTTCCTCTTCCTTCCTTCCTTCCTTCCTTTCTTCTTTCCTTCCTTCCTTCCTTCCTTCCCTTCCTTCCTTCTTTCCTTCCTTTCTTCCTTCCTTTCTTCTTTTCTTTCCTTCTCTTCCTTTCCTTCCTTCCTTTTTTTTTTTTCCCCTTCCTTCCTTCCTTCCTTCCTTCTTCTTCTTCCTTCCTTTTCTTCTTTCCTTCCTTCCATTCCTTCCTTCTTCCTTCCTTCCTCTTTCCTTCCTTTCCTTTTTCTTCCTTCCTCCTTCCTTCTTCCTTCCTTCCTTCCTTCCTTCCTTCTTTCCTTCCTTCCTTCCTTCTTCTCTTCCTTCCTGTCCTTCCTTCCTTCCTTCTTCCTTCTTCCTTCCTTCTTCCTTCCTTCCTTTCTTCTTTCCTTTCCTTCCTTCCTCCTTCCTTCCTTCTTCTTCTTCCTTCCTTCCTTCTTTCTTCTCTTCCTTCCTTTTCTTCCTTTCCTTCCTCCTCTTCTTCTTCCTTCCTCCTTCTTCCTTCTTCTTTCCTTCTTCTTCCTTCCTTCCTTCCTTCTCCTTCCTTCTCATTTTCCCTTTCCCTTTCCCTTTCCCTTCCTTCCGTTCCTTCCTTCTTCCTTCTTCCTTCTTCCTTCTTCCTTCCTTCCTTTCTCTTCCTTCCTTCCTTCCTTCCTTCCTTTTCTCTTCCTTCCTTCTTTCCTCCTTCCTTTCCTTCCTTCCTTTCTTCCTTCCTTCCTTCCTTCCTTCCTTTCTTCTTTCCTTCCTTTTTCTCTTTCCTTCCTTCTTTCCTTCCTTCCTTCCTTCCGTCCTTCCTATTCTTCTTCCTGTCCTTCCTTCCTTCCTTCATGTTTCGTTTCCTTCTTCTTCCTTCCTTCCTCTTCCTCCTTCCTTCCTTCCTATCCTTCCTTCTTTTTTATCTTCTTCCATTCCCCTTACTTCCTCCTTCCTTCCGTCTTTCCTTCTTCTTTTTTCTTCTTTCCTTTCCTTCTTTCCTTCTTTTCTTCATTCCTTCCTTCCTGCCTTTCCTTCCTCCTTCCTTTTTTTTCTTCTTCTTCCTTTCTTTCCTTTTCCCTTCCTTCCTTCCTTCCTTCCTTCCTTCCTTCCTCCTTCCGTCCTTTCTTCTTTTCCTTTTCCTTCCTTCTTTGTCCTTTCCTTCCTGCCTTCCTTCATCCTTCATTTTCCTTCCTTTCCTTCCTTCCTTCCTTTTCTTCTTCCTTCTTCCTTCCTTCCTTCTTCGTCATTCCTTTTCCTTCCTTCCTTCCTTCCTTCTTCTTCCTTCCTTCCTTCCTTCCTTTCTTCCTTTCCTTCGTCCTTCTTCTTCTTCCTTCCGCCTTCCTCTCTCCTTCCTTCCTTCACTTCCTTCCTTTCTTTCTTCTTCCTTCCTCCTCCTTCTTCTTCCTTCGTCTTCCTTCATCTTCTCTTCCTTCCTTCTCCTTCCTTCCTTCTCTTTCATTCTTCTTCCTTTCTTCCTTTCCTTACCTCTTCCTTCCTTCTTCTTCCTTCCGTCCTTTCCTTCTTTCCTTCCTTCTTCCTCTTCCTTCTTCCTTCCGTCCTTCTTCCTTCCTTCCTTCTTCCTTCTTCTCTTTCCTTCCTTCACCTTCCTTCCTTCCTTCCTTCCTCCTTCCTTCCTTCCTTCCTTTCTTCTTCTTCCTTCCTCTTCCTCTCCTCCTTCTTCCTCCTCCTCCTATCTTTCTTTCCTATCCTTCCTTCCTTCTTCCTTCCTTCTTCCTTCTCCTCTTTTTTTCCTCTTCCTTTACGTTCCTTCCTTCGCCTCCTTTCTTTCTTCTTTCTTCCTTGCCTTCCGTCCTATCCTTCTTCCTTCTGACTGATTATTACCGGTTTCTCCATTCTCCTTCCTTTCTTCTTCTATTCCTTCTTGTCTTTCTTCTCTTCCTTCCTTCCTTCCCTTCCTTCCTTCCGTCCTTCCTTCCTTCCTTTCTTTCTTCCTTCCTCCTTCCTTCCTTCCTTCCTTCCGTCCTTTCCTTCTTCCTTCTTCTTCCTCCTTTCCTTCCTTCTTCTTCCGTCCTTCCTTCCTTCTTCTTTCCTTCCTTCCTTCCTTCCTTTCCTTCCTTCTTCCTTCTTTTCTTTCTTTCCTCCTTCCTTCCTTCCTCCTTCCTCCTTCCTTCCTTCCTTCCTTCCTTCCTTCCTTCCTTTCTTCCTTCTTTTCCTTCCTTTTCCTTCTTCCTTCCTTCTTTCTTCCTTCTTCTTCCTTCTTCCTTCCTTCCTTCCTTCCTTCCTTCTTCCTTTCTCTTCCTTCCTTCCTTTCTTCTTTCCTTCTTCCTTCCTTCTTCCTTCCTTCTTCCTTCCTTCCTTTCCTTCCTTCTTCCTTCTTCTTCTCCTTCCTCCGTCCTTCCTTCCTTTCCTTCCTTCCTTCCTTCCTTCTTCCTTTCTTCTTCCTTCCTTCCTTTCCTTCCTACCTTCCTTCCTTGCCTTCCTTCCTTCCTTCCTTCTTCTTTCCTTCCTTCCTTCCTTCCTCCTTCCTTCCTTCCTTCCTTCTATTCTTCCTTCCTTCCTCTTCCTTCCTTCCTTCCTTCCTTCCTTCCTTCCTTCCTTTCGTCCTTCTTCCTTCCTTCTTCCTTCCTATCCTTCCTTCCTTCTTCTTCCATCCTTCCTTCCTCCTTCCTTTCTTCATTCCTTCTTTCCTTCCTTCTTTTCCTTCAACTTCCTTCTTTCATTCTTCCTTCCTTCCTTCTTCTTTTCTCTCCTTCTTCCTTCCTTCCTTCCTAACCTTCCTTCTTCCTTCCATTCCTCTCTTCTTCCTCAACTTAATCCTTTCTTCATTAACTTACTGTCCTTACTTCTTGTTAATTACTTTCTTTTTCTTATTGAAAATTCTGTCTTCCTTACCGTCAAATTCAACAAATATTTACACTGGTAATTATCCGAAAATCGCAGAAACCATTAATTTCTTTTGCATAATAGTCTCATTTTTGTCCATACGCGAAACACTAATCTCAGGTTCTTCTTGCAAGTATTACTTTTCGTCTGTTAAACTTACTTCCTTTGAAATGGAATTACTCCTTACTCCTTCAACAAACATAATTATATCATTATTTCCAAATCTAAACCTGTGACTTCATTCGGTGCATTACATAGTACAACTCACTTCTTTCCAATACGACATAATCCACCTTCATTGTGTGCATGACACTTGCAGTCACATTAAAACCTCCTAGTACTTTGAATACTTCCTTAATTCATTGCAGCACCTTACTTACTTTTCAGAACTTCATCTGCTTCTGTGCCATCCTTCATTCAATTCACCTCCACCCATCTATTCGTCCTCCTCTGTTCACCTTCCTACACTTTAGGATAAAAACCTCCATCCTTGAGCTATAAACATCCTTCTGTCTTGATCCTCACAACGTGCAGGACTAATATCGGTCCTTCTTGCCTCACTTTCATGATGTTCTGTCTCATCTTTGCCGCCCCCTTTTCAAATTCCTGCCAGAGGAACAGATCACCCATCCAAACAATCAAGACGGTCAATAAAACAATCCGCTGCGGTGTCTGCGCTGCACAGGCCTGGACCCCAGAATGGTGATTGTCTGTGCGCGACAGTTAGTTTGATGTCCACTAACGGTCCGGGCCCCCATCCTGCAGATCAGATGGGATCACAGGCTGACTGGTTTGTGGCTGTGCTGCCTGACTGGAGGGCAGATGCCATCAGTCTGAGAGCTGTCATTGACGCCATAACCTTGACCTCCGCATCCCTGTGCTGAACATGTTAATTGTCCCGCTGTCTAGTGCTCTCATGCACAGGACTCGCACTCGGGATTGTGCTAGCGTGTTTTGAACGAGCTTCAAGTTTTCAGTCTTTGTGGTGTTTTGAACATCTTTGGTTCCAGCATTTGTAGGTGACTTTCAGGTTAAATCTGAATCTGTTTATCCTGAAACCGAATACCGCTTTTGGCTTCTCCATTTTGCATGCTGATATCTTTCGCTTTTGTCCTCATTCCTACTACAATACTGCATTCTGACTGTTTGCCTTTGACCTTGTCAGCGTTTGCTGCTTTGATGTCATTTGTTTTATCTCCTATTGACCTGTGTGTGACCACTCTCAGAGTTTCTGAAACAACAGTACTATTCCCTGATGTTCTTTGGTGGGTGTAGAGAAAGTTGACCATAAAGAATAACCATTGCTGCTCTCAAAGGATCATGCACTTTTTTGGTCTTAAATACAGATTTCTTTTAGTTACATTAATTACCATTTCCCACCACTGCCTGTGTATACAGAGGTATTTGTGCTTCTTGATAGGAGAACTATAGTCTGAAAGTAGTAAATTTTATTGCGCAGAAAAAAATGGTGTTTGTCTGATTATGGTGGACCTGAAGGTATATCAGTATACACGCGTGTTATGCGTGGGAATTAACCATCTTACGCTTCCATTTGATCAATCAACGCGGTTCACCAGAACCAGAGCCTTCACTGCCCTTTTCAAAAGAGAGGTTGTTCATGTATGAATTGTTGGTTGAAACAATACCAGATCAAGATTTAGTTATTTACTTAAGAGATCCACACCGACCCGAGTGTATGTGCACAGGATTAGACTACTGTTTTGTCGTTAGAAGCAAAAAATGTAATACTTTGTATGCTGTAATAGACTGTAACTGCGACTGCAGCTGAAGGAAAGAAGAGTAAATCTACTGTGATTCTCTGGTGCTGAGATTCCTTAAGGAAATGTTTGATAGAAGACTATATAATTCGTTTTATTTCGCTTTTTTCAGCAGTTCAGCGATGCACAGTTGGGGCATAAAGTATGGAAATCCATAAAGACTATGGAGTGATTCTGTAGTCAACATTTTGAACACGTTGCCTCTGTTGCTCACACACTAATCTGTGCATAGCCCATGTGCATGTGAATACAAAGTTCTTGTGTACTGACTTTTATTGGCTGGAAGATTCAA
>CM031598.1:92605723-92608223 GCA_018398815.1 Conus ventricosus
TGCGTTTTTTTAGTAGAAATATGTCCTCTTGCACAATGATACTATGAACCATGCTGATTATGTCTGGAGAGGGAAACACGATCACAGCCCCCTGTGTTAGGAGCAGCGATCGATGAAAGTTTTCAATAACTGATTTTTTTGAGACAGTTAGAACACCATAGCACCAGCCCAAAGGATCCCGCAGCCGAAGGTCGGGGAGCAGACTCGCGCCTGCGCCAGATCTGTCATTGCTGCCAGCGGTGTATAGTCAGCGGAGTTACCCACGTGAAAAGCAACACGTTTCACTTGGTGTTCTGTTAAGTTTCTTCCGTTTAAAGAACGGTTGAGACATGTGAATATCAATAAAATTGAGAACAGAAATGTCTATGTACATTACTTGTAATCAGGGAAAAATACATATAAGACTGATGTGGTTGCAAATATTCCTATGAGGGTGCAAAAAAATGTATCACCGGTCGTGGTCATCACGCGTGCGAACGGCTGTGCTAGAGGGCTGTTTTTTTTTTTCTTTTCTTTTTTTCTTCTTTCCCCTGATGGCTTGTGTTTCATTCTTGATGTACTGATTTTGACGTCTCTTTGTAAAATCAAGTTTCAGCGCATTTGAAGTGGCTTTCTGCATAATGCAGCTATTTGACTGTGACTAAACAACCTTTTCACAGCTGGGGAGTTTACATACATTATTGTTTTATCCAGTTTTATATCCAGTGTAAGTTTTAATGATTACAAATCGGTTTTTAAATATTAGAAATATTCAAGTTGTTCTTCTTACGATAAAGACTGCATTCAGCCAGAATTCCAAAGCGATTCTTGTATTTTTAAAATTACTGCCAGTGTCTGTTTGACCACAAATGCCACAGTTCTTATTTACAAGAACAATATCAATTATAAGCTCGCATCACAGATCACGTCATACCCACTATTTTTCAAAAACTTATAAACACATATTCTTTTGTTATTAGACCTTATCCCTCTCACATTCAAACAAAAAACATTAAGAGAAGATAAAGCCATTTTAGGGAGGTAATCAAAGGAAAGTCCACGAGATGCGCCGAAAACCGTTCAAACATTCATCACCCATGCCCATCCCTTGTCACTGTCTGTCTGTGACTGAACGAGCAGTGGAAAGCTTGGCAGTTTTTTCACGTTTGTCAGATTGACTGGGGGAATCCCTCTCCGTTGAACGCGGTCGTTTCGGAGTTTGCGATCGAGAACGTGTTGCAAAATCCAGTTTAAACTGACGTGTCAAAACCGGCTCTTTTCCCTTATCCACATCTTTTCCTCTTGGATGGTCTACCATCCTCTTCTTTTTTCTCTGTTCCCCATGACGGCCAGAATTGAAGTCTGACTGACAGTCCTCCACCACATCAGTCTTTCCTTCTTTCTCACTCTTTTCTGACCTGTCTCTTTCTCGTTGTCAGTCGCATCACAGTCAGTGTCATTGACAGAAAGGGGTGAGTCAGTGTCAGATGTGTGTCCAAACCTTGTAACCAGTGGCAGAGGGTCCCAAACGGACATCACTGTCGGTTCCTCACTCGCTTTCTGAATCTCACAGACGGGATCCCTTTGTGCCGATGACCGGGTAGGCGACAGGCTCTGCAGGTAACCACAGTTTCCTGACACTCCGTGGCCCAGTGACCCAGTTTCAGGCAACGATTACACTTGTTACCCTAGTATCTCTTTTGGGCTGTTCCTTGTGATACAGGGTAGCCATAAATCCTGCAACCTTCACAGATCTATCAAGTAGTTTGTCTGGGATATCTATGAAAATAAATCGCCTTCCAGTGTAGAATCGCGTCAATTTTCCGTCTCTATTCCTCATTTTCTCCAGAATCAAGGGAGAGCGTAAGACAGCTCCCAGCCTGACAAGAGCTGACTCGATGTCTGCCCCAAGAGAGAGGGATATTAGAAATCCACACCTTTGCAGCAGAATGTTCAGTGTCGTCCTGTCCTCTGAGTGCAAACAAAGCACAACAGCACCAAGTGACAAACCCTCAATTAGCAACTTGCTGCGTGCAGCCCTCGTCGATGGGTAAAGTCTCCACAGTCCCAAATTTCTTGAGCACCCACCATACTTTCTCTACCACAAATGTCGAGCGCTTGAAAAGATCGCTCGTGTTCATTTTCAAAAGAGAGTGGTAAGTCTCTCTTCCACAAGAACACGGGTTCAACGTGAGAGTCCGCCATTTTGAAAATACAAGATTCAATGTTGAAAAGAAAATATATAAAAAATACCACAAATATAGCGAAAATCCGTCCAGCCAAGACACACAGAAATTCAACAAACCTTTATCACCTAAAACTATCCCACAGAAACACATCCAATAAAAGCAGGCAGAGAAAAAAAGCGAAACGGTAGCACACGAAGAAAAAAGCGGCTGTCGACTTCGAAGTCTCGCTCTCGAATCACTCGATATTACTCTAATTAGCAGTCAGTCAAATGGGCCAAAATGACCACTTGTCAATGACACTGACAACTGGTCAACCATATCGTAAATTGTTA
>CM031598.1:92613223-92618223 GCA_018398815.1 Conus ventricosus
CTTTCTATATGTCGACGTGTGCGTTGGTGTGTCTATGAATATGTGGTTACGTTTTATGTGCATGTACACGTGGTCTGCGTTTGCGTGGTCTCCGTTTGTGTGTGCCTCCGTTTGGTCTGTCTTTGTGTGTCCATGTGTGTGTGGTCTACATTTGTATTTGTGTGTGTGTGTGTGTGTGTGTGTGTGTGTGTGTGTGTGTGTGTGTGTGTGTGTGTGTGTGTGTGTGTGTGTGTGTGTGTTGTTTAGTTTTACGTCTTTTCACATGGCGTGTTTTTAGACGATTATGATATTTGTAAATGATATACATCAAGATGACATTGATATTATTATACAAATGAAAACAATAATTAAAAATAAAGCTTACATCATTGGACATGAAGAACATAAACAATGTTTGCTTAAAAAAAATACTGAAATATCATACTAATGTACCGATAGGACTGCAAAGTAAATATTTTGATACATTAGCCAAAAATGAATGAATTGAAGTTAGAGTCTTAAAATCACCAACTGTAGGATTATTTGGTAACTGAAAATTGGGTAAGTACTGCTGACAATTAAATAGTACATGAACTGTCAAAAGTTTTTCTCCACATATGCATTTTGCAGTATCAACATATTTACATTTTAATGAATTATATTTAAGTCTAAAACACAAACTGGAAATTTCCCTCGGAAAAACATTCAACAAAGGCATGCGTAAGAGGTGTGCCGATTTACATTATAACCCCACGGGCTTTGGTGTCTTTTTCTAAAAAATTATAGCATTCCTTTACAGACAAAGGAATATGAACGTTTTCACAACGAATTCTTTGTCTTGCACCTCCTCTAGCTACTCTGTCTGCCCATTCATTTCCATAAATACCACAATGTGATGGAACCCAAGTAAATGTTACACTGGAACCCTTTTGAATTAGAAAATGTATGAGATGATAATTTCAATTACTAGGTCACATCTGTCTCTAGACTTCATGGATTTCAGTGTAAATAAGACAGACTTAGAGTCAACACAAAAAAGTATTGGAAATATAAACCATAGGAAGATTAACAATGTATCGCAGAGCCATGAGAATGGCTACCAGTTCTGCGGTGAAAATAGAATGACCTGCACCAATATGAAACGATTTTTCTTTCTTTAGTCCAGGTATACAAACCCAGCACCCGCCACATTAGTGTCAATAAGAGAACCATCGGTATATACCTTCAAATGGTTAGAATAATTTGAATGAACATGAGATCGAAAAGAAAAAGCAAGTAGGTGAGGGTTATCACTCTTTTTAGATCGTCATTGGAAAAGTCAAAATCTGCTCTGTTCAGTTCCCATGGAGGAATTGGAGACGTAATCGAACGCTTACCTATATCTTTAGTTTTCAGATCTAATCTACTGTGAATATCTGAAGTATAAGTGGCTATTGTTGTCAAAGATTTTATGGCCCTTGCTCTTTTTGGAAATTGAAGATCTGATCTAAGTACATTTTCATTCACGTTGACATTTTCAACAGCACTGCTTCTTATAATGTACTTAGCTGAAGACAGTTCTCGATAATTGTTCAAAGGTAGAATACCAACCTCACCATACGTAGCAATAGTCGGAGTGTGGACAGGAACTCCCAAAGTTAATTTGTATGCCTTAGAGTCAATACTTGTATTTTCTTCATAAGATATTTAGGAGCAGAAAAATAAACTTCTTGACCGTAAGTCAGCTTTGATCTAACCAAAGATGTTGCAAGAAGAGTCAAACTTTTTGTTTCTTTACCCCAATTTTGTCTGCTTATAATTTTAAGCAAATTTAAGCTTTTTTGAGCTTTTGATAGACTGTTTTTAATGTGAAATTTCCATGATAATTTCGATGTAAAATAGACACCTAAGTAAAAATACACCTAAGTAAAAATAAATTACCCCATATTCCGAATTTTCATTACCCACCTGTGTACAATCAAGATCAGTCTGGTAAGATCAACACAGCAAAATATATTCATCGAAATATTGATTACCATCCTATGAAATCTCCAGTGCCTTTGAACATTCCTCATTTAAACTCTTCCGCTGCTATGGTAAAATTCAACAGCAACCTAGTTGTTAATATTGTTTCCGTCTATCTTCCAAAAGGTCCAGATAATGATAATACAGAATGGTTGCGAAACTTACCTAATAAGGAAAAATGGCTCATAGGAGGTGATTTTAATGCGCATTCAGCTCTCTGGGACGATGGTTGTGTGTGTGTGTGTGTGCGTGCGTGCGTGCGTGCGTGCGTGCGTGCGTGCGTGGTGTGTGTGTGTGTGTGTGTGTGTGTGTGTGTGTGTGTGTGTGTGTGTATGCGTGTGTGTGTGTGTGTGTGTGTGTGTGTGTGTGTGTGTGTGTGTGTGTGTGTGTGTGTGTGTGTGTGTGTGTGTGTGTGTGTGTGTGTGCGTGCGTGCGTGCGTGCGTGTATATGTATGGTCTACGTTTTTGTGTTGATGTATATGTAATCTACGTTTTTGTTTAGCCCATGTTTGTGTGGTCTATGTTTATATGTTCACAAATACGTAGGCGATGTTCGTTTGTCTATTACTGTGCATTCTGCTTTTATGTGTCCATGTATGTGTTATCCGGGGTTTTATGTCTATGGATGTGTGGTCTATGTCTGCATGTCTATGTTGGTGTTGTCTCGGTTTGTGTGGTCTAGAAAATTGTCTTCAACGTTTCTTGGTATTTTGAGTCCATGAATGTGCGGTCTACATTTGTGTGTCCATGTATGTGTGGATCTGCATTTCTGCTTCTGTATGTTTGCTCAGAGTTCATTTCTGAGTGCGCATGTGAGCAAGTTCGTTCATGAACATGTTCACGTGTGTGTGTGTGTGTGTGTGTGTGTGTGTGTGTGTGTGTGTGTGTGTGTGTGTGTGTGTGTGTGTGTGTGTGATCTTGGTATTTTAACTCTGTGTAAAATCCATTTGAAAACTTCAAGGTCTTTCTTTTTCCTTTTGCTCCACTATGAGATAGCGTTTGACGACTGCGTTATTTCGAGTTGGCTGGGAGAAGGAAGCATATGATCTCCTTCGTTCTTCCTTGTTCCTTTATATTTTCTTTTTTTTATATGTCTTTCCTTTGCTTTAAAAATTCCCGCTCAGTCTTTTAGTCTTTTTTCTCACTTAACATTTGTCTCTCTCTCCCTTCTTCTCTTTTCCTTTTTTTTTCTTTGTTGTCCTTCGTCTTTTATACCGTCTTTCCTTTTTTTCTTTCTTTAAGTATGTTGTTTTACGTATTTGAGATATATCATAATCATCTAAATACTTTGTGGAAGAAAGTGTTCTTCAAATTATCAAATGTCAAAATTCAACTAGTATAGTTTTACTCTTCTAAAGTTTGGGGCTTTCCAGCAGAAAACAATCCAGTAGAGCTTAAATGTTCATTTGCTGGCATTACGAATGTCAATGTATGTAATCATACTGCAAAGAAAACGATCAATAACAATCTCTCGAGGTGTCCCGTGCAGTTGAATACTAACTGGTTTTGATCATTGAAAAATGGAAAATGTAAGCTCACCAAAATGAAAATATCAGACAGTAAGAATCTTAAATTATGCAGGCAAGGTAAACTGTCTTTTATAATTGAGAGGTATGTTACAACAACAACAAACTAATTTTGTGTGCTGAGAAGACATGTTAATCTCATAGGCAGTTGTGTGCAATGAGATTTTATTTCAATTCTATAGATGTTAACATGACAAATTATCATGGCTATGTGAATTCGTTCGTTTAAAATTCAGTACAGGAATACTTACTATCATCCGAAAAGTGAAAACAAGCAGATCTCGTGCTTTCTGGTGGGAGCAAAACAAAAGCTACAATATGCCGAAAACTACAATAGACAAAAGCACTAACTTCGTTATTGCTAACATCCCTAGACACTTTACAGGTAGAAACCGCGAACTTGAAAGCTGTTGAAATATCCATGTAAACCTTGATCCTCCCCTCAGCAGTGCGATGTTGACTAATAATCAGGTCTTGCGTGATCTCACCTCATGTACGTTTCTTCATCCGTTGACGTCCTCCTTTAATCATAATCAACCAACGGAATCGCCATCACAACTTCTAGAACAATCAATTGCAGTGTCTGCACAGCACACGGCCAGACTCGGGAAAGGTGATTGTCTGTGCCTGATACTGAGGCTGCTTTTCCACTAACGGTCTGGGAAGCTGGCCTGCAGATCAGATTGTCTGTGCCTGATACTGAGGCTGCTTTTCCACTAACGGTCTGGGAAGCTGGCCTGCAGATCAGATGGAAACGAAGGCTGATTGATTTGTGACTGTGCTGCCTGACTGGAGGGCTGATTCCGTCAGTCTGAGTGCTGTCATTGACGCCATAAACTTGACCTCTGCGTCTGTGTGCTGAACGTGGTAATTGTCTCGCTGTCTGAAGATCTTATTTACAGGACTCACACTCCGATATTTTGTGGGCGTGTTTTGAATGAGCTTTAAGTTTTCAGTCTTCATGGCATCTTGAATATCTTTATGTGCCAGCTTTTGGAAATGACCTTAAAGTTAACCATGCGCCTGCTTGTCCAAACTTTGAAGGCAATTCTTACTTCTTCATCTCGCATGTCGATGTCATTCTCTTTCTACCTGATTTTGAAATTTTCAAGTCTTTTCACCTCACTGCAGTCTCACTTTTGTCATTGTATTTAACAGTGATTTTCAGCTTGACTTTGTTTTCATTGCTCTCGACAGTGATTTCGTGCTTGACGTCATTTGTCATGTCTCCCATTGACCTGTGCGTGACTTGTCTCAGAGCTCAAACAGTGATACGGACAGGAGGTGCTGCCTACCTCTCTCCTCTCTCCTCTCTCTCTCTCTCTCTCCCTCTCTCTCTCTCCTCTCTCCTCTCTCTCTCTCTCTCTCTCTCTCATCTCTCCTCTCTCTCTCTCCTCCTCTCTCTCTCTCTCTTCTCTCTCTCATGTAAGCAAGTTGAAAAGGCAAAATGAGAAGAATGTACTGTGATAAATGTAAGCTGAGTAGAAACCA
>CM031598.1:92623223-92625723 GCA_018398815.1 Conus ventricosus
GAGAGAGAGAGAGAGAGAGAGGGGGAGGAGAGGCATTCAGACAGACAGAGATAGAGACAGAGACAGAGAGAGATGTTTATTTCATATGTAGGGCATTGCCTCCTAATGGGCTGTAATTGTGTTTGAAAGACCATTTGTAATGTTAACTTTGCATTAAAAGGAAAGAGAGAGAGAGAGAGAGAGAGAGAGAGAGAGAGAGAGAGAGAGAGAGAGAGAGAGAGAGAGAGAGAGAGAGAGAGATGTTTATTTTACATACAGGACATGGCTGGGTTTTTTTCTTCATTATGTAATAGCCTGTAATTAAGATTGCTAAACCTATTATCATTTTAAATGAAGTATGTTAAGGAGCAAATCGGAGAGACAAAAACAAAAAAACGTTGTTAAAGAGAGAAAGAGAGACGAAAGAACGAACGAACCACCCAACCAACCAACCAACCAACCACCCAACCAACCAACCAACCAACCAACCAACCAACCAACCACCCAACCAACCAACCAACCAACCAACAAAACTTTATTTTTCCGGGGTAACAGGATAAGCAAATTATACATGCTTTTCAAGAGAGAGAGAGAGAGAGAGAGAGAGAGAGAGAGAGAGAGAGAGAGAGAGAGAGAGAGAGACAAACAGACAGACAGACAGACAGACAGACAGGCAGACATAGATAGCAAAGATTAAGTATAATCGCTAGATGGGAGCGACAGTCAAGACAAGGTTAAAAACACAACTCTTCAGAAATATGTAGCTCATAATGCAGTGACTTTGTTTAGGGACTGTTAGGCATAAAGCTATTTGGGTAGGTCTCTTTTTTGTCCGATTTGCATGTTGTAGCAGTAGTTGAAGTGGTGGTAGTAGCAGTAGTAGTAGTAGTAGTAGTAGTAGTAGTAGTAGTGGCAGCAGAAGAAGCAGCAGCAGTAGAGGAGGAGTAGCAGTAGTAGTAGTAGTAGTAGTATAGTAGTAGTAGTAGTAGTAGTAGTAGTAGTTAGTATGTCCATGTGTGTGTGTGTGTGTGTGTGTGTGTGTGTGTGTGTGTGTGTGTGTGTGTGAGGGGGAGGAGTTGTTGCTCTTATTGTTATGTGTATGTGTGCGCGCGCGTGTGCGCGTGCACGTATAATTATGTTGTATTTGATGGTCTTGTTCTTGATCCTAAGTAGTAGTAGTAGTGGTAGTAGTAGTAGTAGTAGTAGTGGTAGTGGTAGTGGTAGTGGTAGTAGTAGTAGTAGTGGTAGTAGTAGTAGTAGTAGTAGTAGTAGTAGTAGTAGTAGTAGTGGTAGTAGTAGTAGTAGTAGTAGTAGTAGTAGTATACACATGTATCGTGCGACTCCCACCCCATCTGTGACAGCTTCTCATCCACAGTCAGACCAAGGAAGGACAAAGACGTACATGTGAGAGGATCACTCTCTTGTCTCACTTTCCCACTATTTCACTCTTTCCCTTCATTGGCGTCCTCTCAGCTGGCACAGGTCACTGTCCATTTCCAGGCACCCTAGTCTGTGCGTGCCATGAGAGAAAACGTTCAGTTGGTGGGACTGTGCCCTCTTTGGTAACCACAAACGCTGGCTTGTGGACTGCTGTTTAGCAAGGTCTGCTTGCACGTAGCCAGCACCCCACGCCTAAACCACCATGTGCGTGATTCAAGCTTGACAGTTTGGCACTTTTAGTAGCAGAAAACAAAGGACAGGCTGCCAACCTGTGAGCAGAAGGCAGAGACTGAGAGGAAGTGCTGAATGACTCCAGTATGTGCAGGAAAACTCTGACAGCGCAAAGTCAAAGATGATTATCATTTTTTATAATTTTGTTTGTCCTTTGTTCGTTTTCTTTTCTTTTCTTTTCTTTTTTTTTCTTTTTTGGTGGCTGGATGGAGGGATGGGTCAGGGGTACAACCAGCATCATCTTGTTGTTTCTCTATTCTCAATGGCTACCACTCTCTTGTGTTTCAAATTTATACTCTCTCTCTCTCTCTCTCTCTCTCTCTCTCTCTCTCTCTCTCATCTCTCCTCTCTCTCTCTCTCTCTCTCTCTCTCTCTCTTTTATGTTGGGAGGCTCAGTCTTGTTTTCATCTTTCCTTGTCTTTTTAATCTTGGTGCTGTGCATCTACATCTGTTTCTTCTTCCTCATTCTCTGTTGGTCTGTTGTTGTTTTTTTCTTTTCTTTCACTGTTTCAGTCTGTATGTTCATTGTGGTTGTGTGCGTGTGTTTTGTGCATTTTCTTTTCTTGTTTCTGGTTCCCTTTCTTGCAATGGTGCATCTTGTTACGCGTCTCTCTCTCTCTCTCTCTCTCTCTCTCTCTCCTCTCTCTCTCTCTCTCTCTCTCTCTCTCGCTCTCTCTCTGTCAATCTTGAACTTCAAGCAACATTTTCAGAACCACATTTTTCTTCTTTAATTTTCCACTGTTTATTTCAGTAAAATAAAACAGGATCCATCTGCTGTCCTTTTTTTTTTCTTTGCTTGTTTGTCTTTGCTTTCTTTATCTTTTTTGTACTTTGTTATTTTGGGTGGGTT
>CM031598.1:92640723-92645723 GCA_018398815.1 Conus ventricosus
CTGTGGCGGAGGGAAGGGTGGGGGGGGGGAGAGATGAGTCCAAATTGGGCTGTGGTGACGGGAGGGGTGTGTGTGTTAAAGATGCTGAATCCATTCAACCGAAAACAATACACGGCGCAGTCCTGGTGAATGAGAGAAATATAGATGAGATTAATTCACAGACAGGATGAATTTGCATGTCTGCTGAAATACAGGGGATGGAGAGGCGGGGGCGGGGGAGGGGGAGGGGGAGGTGTAAGTTGCTTAAAGTGATCAACTAAGGTCTGACCTTGTATTGTGTCCAGGTATGTCTACATTTCTGTACGTCCATGTCTGCGTCTGTATGTCTGTGTATATAAGTCTACATTTGGATGTCTACGTGCGCGTGCTCTATATTCCTGTAGTCTACGTTTGCGTGTTCATATATGTGTTTGTCAGTGTATGTGCATCTATGCATCAGTTGTCTATACTGGTGTCCTGTGTATGTGTGTATCTTCTACATGTGTGTATTCCTGTATATGAATATAAGTTTCTGTGTCAATATATGTGTGTTCTGAGATTTATGTGCATGCAAATTGTGGTCTATGTTTATTTGTTAATGTATGTGTGGTATACATTTCTATGTTTCTGTATTGTCTTGGTTTCCATGTCTTGCATGCATGCTTTCTACTTTTGCAATGAATACGTTTGTATGTCTGCGTTTGGAGCATGTGCGTATACGTATGCATAGATAGATAGATAGATAGATAGATAGATAGATAGATAGATAGATAGATAGATAGACAGATAGACAGATAGTCAGGATATAGACGTGTGTGTGTGTGTGTGTGTGTGTGTGTGTGTGTGTGTGTGTGTGTATGTGTGTGTGTTCATTTTTTCTGCGATAGTGTGTGTGCGTGCGTGCGTGCGTGCGTGCGTGCGTGCGTGTGTGTGCATTTTACCTCTGTGCAAAAGGCATTCGAAAACTTCCACGTCTTTTTTTGCAGCGCTACGTGATAGCGTTTGTTGATGACTGCTGGGTCTGTGATTTCACGTTGGCTGAGGGAAAGCAAGCATATGATCGCCTTCCTCCTCCTTTATTCACTTTATTTTTCTATCTTTGGAGGGATTGTTTTTTCCGTTCTGTCTTTCGTTTCTTCTGGCTTTTCCTTCCCTTTTCTTTCTTTCATCTCTCTTTTTTCCATTGCACTGTCTTTCTTTTCTTATGGGGTTTCCCCCTTGTCTTTTATCGGTTCTTGTTCCTTTTGTCTTCTTTTTATTCTCCTATTTTTGTCTTAATTTGGGATGTAGTTGAATATGTTATAAGAAGATAAATACTAAAATACAATGTCCATGAAGATTTTTTTTTCAGACAACTCAATATCAAATTCAGTTCTTACCGTTCGGGACGTTTCGGACTTTTTAGAAGAAAGTTAGCCAACGGAGAAAAAGTATATATTTGCTGGCGAAAGATATCTAAATGTTTTTGGTTATATCTCAAAGAACATGATTAATGGCTATCTTACGAGGTATCCCTTTGTCAATCATGCCGTTAAGTACTTATTTTGTTCATTCAATGGGAAGATTTATTTTTACTGAAACATGCATATCAGATGTTGGTAATGCAAATGACACAAAATGGGTTTTTTATTGACAAGTATGTTACATAAACAAGGACTGGGGATTTGTTTGGTTGGCCCATAGTATGTCGACGATCGGTGTTTTGTTGTTAATATTTAGGCAAAGTCTTGAGAACGTATTTAACATACGAGATATTAAACACATATAAACGCAAAAGATTCTGTTTATATTTTCGTGTCAAATCTTCAATTATTCCTGACACTTTTCAGATTGCGTGCAACAAAAAGCGTAGATGCAACCATTATGAAATTTCAACATTCCGGTTGGAAATAACCGTAATAGTTTGTTTAAAAAAAAAGAAACAAAACACTTTTAAATGGGAGATGATTTTTTTTCTGAGTACGTAGGCTGATACTTCCGCAGCCACCCCCCATATAGACAGGCAAGGATTAATCCTATCTACCCAACAAAGGGAGTGAAGTTTTGTGTGATTGACCGTTTTTTATCCCGTCATTAAGGCAGCCATACTGTGTGTGTGTGTGTGTGTGTGCGTGTGCGTGGGGTCTGTGTGTGTGTGCGTGCGTCTGTGTATTCGTGTGCCTATGAGGGTGTGTTGAGAGAGAGAGAGAGAGAGAGAGAGAGAGAGAGAGAGAGAGAGAGAAAGAGAGCATCGTTAGCCACCAGTGTATCGTCTTGTCCAAAGCGGCAGTGACATCAGATCAGGTGAGAGCGATAGATGATGAGAATCACACACGGCGCTTTTCATCAAAGCGATGGTCGTCAGGTTCCGTGCCAGGAAACGTTTTTGTGTTCATCTTCAACGTTGTTTGGTGTTTTATGATCGTGGATAAAATGCAGCTTTGGCTTGGTGTCAGAGCTGTTCATTTTCTCACGCGCGTTTCGTGGAAAGAGGCCGGGTTAGGACTTTCAGCCAAAAGGTTGAAGACGTAGACTGCGGGGTTTATTTTGACACCTTGAGTATATTTTGTCCATTCCAACCAGAAATCACGACAGAGAGCTAGAGAAATGGGGTGGAAGCGAAGGAGTTTTTTTTTTTTTTTTTTTTTTTTTTTACTTGTACGTATACTTGAGCGTGTTTGCTTCTGTGTCTGTCTCTGTCTGTTTCTCTGTCTGTTGTCTGTCTGTCTGTCTGTCTGTCTGTCTGTCTGTCTGTCTGTCTGTCTGTCTGTCTGTCTGTCTGTCTCTTCTCTCTCTCTCTCTCTCTCTCTCTCTCTCTTGCATGCGAGCAAGCGCGCTCGTGCTTGTGGTGTGTGTGTGTGTGTGTGTGTGTGTGTGTGTGTGTGTGTGTGTGTGGTTATGTGTGTGTGTGTGTGTGTGTGCGTTTTGCGTGTGTGTGTGTGTGTGTGTGGTTATGTGTGTGAGTGAGAGAGGTGGAGTAGGAATGAGGGTAGGGAAACAGCTCACAAGACGCAGAGAGAAAGGAGCTGTTAGGCATAAAAGAAATTCGAAATTTCCCTACAAATCAATGAACCAGCGAGAGAAATACACAGACAGAAACATGCAGACAGATAGACGAAGCGAAAGAAAGACTCTTGTTCTTACAAGCACAGAGAGATCAGTAAACCTGAAAGTCATTCAATGAATACCTGTGAGCCAGCAAGTCTAATCGTGTGCTGCTCGTGCATTGTAATTTCATTACCGCAGAATGCACACCAAAACCGAATTCAAAGCGCAAAAGACAAGGGCAAAAACCCTGTGCTTATTTCGTCATCTGACTTTCAAATGATTTCTTGACAGATAATTGCTCCGAGTCTTGCAGCAAACAACGGGTTAGGCATTGACACTTCTGTGTTAGGCTATGATCGGCGAGGATCCATTTCGTTCTTTTCGGGTTGCCTCCCCTCAACGAGCCGCTAGTGCGGCAGGCACAATTGAACGTTGTCCTGGAACATACAGAAAACAGAACTTTACAGCGCAGCAGGACCCTTCTGGAGAAGCTTCTTCCATTTCTGTGAAATATCTAACCAAATGCTGCTTTCATAGTTGGCTTCCCTCCTTCCCCACTGTGTGTGTGTGTGTGTGTGTGTGTGTGTGTGTGTGTGTGTGTGTGTGTGTGTGTGTGTGTGTGTGTTGTTGTGTTGTTGTTGTTGTTGTTGTTTGTTGTTGTGTTGTTGTTGTGTGTGTGTGTGTGTGTGTGTGTGTGTGTGTTGTTGTTGTTGTTGTTGTTGTTGTTGTTGTTGTTGTGTTGTTGTTGTGTGTGTGTGTGTGTGTGTGTGTGTGTGTGTGTGTGTGTGTGTGTGTGTGTGTGTGTGTGTTCAGTTCAGTTCAGTTCAGTGGTTTATTTAATGTCTTTTCATCGTCAGATGATATTAGACACTTTTAAAAATGAACAAAAACACCTCCACACCCTACATGTATACATGATTATCATCCATGTAAGTACTTTCAAACCCACATCTGATTTATGCATATTTACATAAATGACGTACCCTAGTGGTGTGTGTGTGTGTGTGTGTGTGTGTGTGTGTGTGTGTGTGTGTGTGTGTGTGTGTGTGTGTGTGTGTGTGTGTGTGTGTTCTTGTGTATGCGACGACTTGAAGGTGAGAATTGAAAGAACCCATGTGCCGTGGCCATTGTCTGAAAAGAATACAAGGAAAGCAATCACAAATCAACCAACGAAGAGAAGACAACTCTGCCATCTTCAGGTCATCCAGTGTAATATAAATCTCTGAGTGAAAAGTTGTAAAAGCAAAAGTTGTCTCCGTCAAAGTCTCCTGAAAGACGACACTGGCTTTCACTGCTACCCACAGAATACTACTGAACACAGAAAGAGTTGCACGGACCGGAGCAATACTCTGCCAAGACAGAGGCCATTTAAAAGTCAGATGACGAAACGAGAGTGGGGTTTCCTCCCTGTCTCCAGGTCTCAGAATTCAGTTATGCTTTGCTTTCTGTGATGCTGAAATGGATTTGCATGCGAAACACACGGCTGGACTTGCTGGCACCCCGAGATCATAATTCGACAATTTTGTTGTCCTTCCTCGTCTCTCTGTGTTGCTGCTTGTGCCTTGTTCTGTGTCTCCATTGTTCGTCTTATATTTTTCTCCGTCAGATTTATTCCAATGTACGCACTCTCTCTCTCTCTCTCTCTCTCTCTCTCTCTCTCTCTCTCTCTCTCTCTCTCTCTCTCTCTCTCTCTCTCTCTCTCATTCTTATAAAATTGTCTTGTCTCATTTCTCCTCTCTCTCTCTTTACATGTCTGTCATTCTCTCTCTCTCTCTCTCTCTCTCTCTCTCTCTCTCTCTCTCTCTCTCTCTCTCTCTCTCTCTCTGTATACATGTTTGACAGTAAGGGGATAGAGCACATAATCTTGGGAGAGGAAAAGAGAGAACCGATATAGGAGTAAAGTGGATGGGAATTGGGAAAACATTCAGGGAAAAGCGTGGAGCATAAAGGAGTAACTGTCAGAATTAAAATTTTCTCGGCATTTATAAATGTCC
>CM031598.1:92653223-92658223 GCA_018398815.1 Conus ventricosus
AAGATTTTGAGCCGAAAAAAATCCGACGCTATGAACCCTATCGCTTTTTTTCGCCTCTTTCACGTTGTGCTGCTTTCACTTCACTTTCCGTACGCTAAATTAGGAATCCCTTCGCTGATGGGCAGACAGAGGTAAGGGGGAAAAGAAAAAACAAATAAAACTATGGACGCCATGGCACTCCCTCCATTGCCATTGCTTTCTCTATTCTGGAACCTATTCATTGTGGGTGGATAGAGAAGATTCAAGCTCCCACTCTCCATCCACCGTCCCCCCCCCCCCCCCCCCCCCCCCCCCCCCCCCCCCCCACTCGTTCAAACAGAAATCCGACCCTATAAGTGGCTCGACCTCACAACCGAAGGCTCCAAAACCTACTGTTCTATCCCTTTTGAGTTCGGGCCCTTCTGACCATGTCTTTAACTGGAGATGAATAGAAGCGATGACGTGGTACAACGAGGACACCTCTTGATTCCTGGTTGACTGGAGAATACACTCTCTGGTGTAAAAGAAAAAAAAAGCACGGAAAAAAGGGGGGAAACAAAAACTCAGATCATGTTGAAAACAAAAACCAATGCTGTGTATTGAAGAGATTTACCAATAACAAGAAAGGCCTGTTGACCTAATGGACCGTTCGAAAGAAAACAGACAGCCTACGTGTGTGTGTGTGTGTGTGTGTGTGTGTGTGTGTGTGTGTGTGTGTGTGTGTGTGTGCGTGCGTGCGTGCGTGCGTGCGTGCGTGCGTGCGTGCGTGCGTGCGTGCGTGTGCGTGTGTGTGTGTGTGTGTTCATATCATCGGCCAGTGTGTGTGTGTGTGTGTGTGTGTGTGTGTGTGTGTGTGTGTGTGTGTGTGTGTGTGTGTGTGTGTGTGCGTTCATATCCTCAGCCAGCAAAGCAGAGACGGTGAAAGAAGGAAGTTGGAGTGTGCTATATACTACATCATCTAGAAGTCTTCCAGTGGCAGATTCAGATACACTGCTAATGTTAAAATGAACATGTTAGCAATGCTTGTATTCACAATGATGATAAAGAACGCTTTGACCACAACTGAAAAAGATTGACCAAAACAACAATTTTTATTTGTGCTGAACAATGTTTTGAGTCTGGAATGTGGATAGGGGCAACATGCTGATTCGCCCATTTTCAAGTTGACCTTTTCCAATACACTTCTGGCCTTTTCCCTTCGTGGCATGTCGCCCAGTCAATGTTTCGGGTGTCGTCTCTCCCTCAAGTAAGCATCCTGACACAATCCAAGATTGTCGTTTTTGTGAATGAATTCGTTTTCATCCTACTGTTTACACAGCGTTCACACACACACACACACACACACACACACACACACACACACACACACACACACACACACACACACATACACACACACACACACACACACACACACACACACACACACACACACACACACACACACACACACACACACGCACACACACCACACACACACACAGAGGTCAAAGTAATGTTAATTTTAGTACAAAAATGACAAAGACAAAACTGGCAATTTTGTTGTTGTTGTTGAAAAACAGATCTTCAGACATGAATGAAGCACGAAACAATACTCCCCATATCACTGTCGGCATGAAAAAGAGTGAAATAAAATTGAATCTGTGAAAAAATGAAAGCATGAATGAATCGAAAAGATAAGCAACTGAATAATAGGGGAAATCAATATGAACAAAAAGAATATTTGAAAACATAACTGGATTGTATCTTTTTTTAATTGTAAGGTTAATCAGTCCCTCAGTGAGTGAATGAATAACCGAATATGTAAACAAATAAATAAATGAACCAATCACTACGGGAAGGTTATCACCACAGCCGCTTGAACACAAGAACAAGTTGAATGCTTGTGTCAAGGCCATTGAACAAAAAATAAACAAAGGGAGATAACAAGAAAGAAATATCCAAGGGAAATGATCTCTGCTGATTTCAGGTCTGTCGATGTAACTTGAAACTGCCAGTATAAAGTTGTGAAAACAAAAGTTTTCTTCGCCAAATTCTACTGAAAGGCGAGACTGCAACACAGTGAATACTGATGAATTCCAAAACAGTTGCAAGACTCGAAGCACTTCTCTGCCAAGAAGTCATTTGAAAGTCAGATGACGAAACGAGAGCAGAGTTTCCTCCCTTGACTTGTGAACCAGAGGTCAGTGAGGGTTTGTTTTCGGTGGTGCTAAAATGGATTTGCATAAGCAGCACACGGCTAGAGGTGCTGGTCCTCCGATTTTATAAACTGACACTTTAGTTTTCCCTCTTTGTCTCTGTGTGTCGCTGCTAGTGCCTTGTTCTCGCTCTTATTATTCGTCTCATCTCTTCTCTGTGTTAGATTGCGTATTTCTTATTCGACCTGTGTACTCGCAAGTGCGTCTCTCTCTCTCTCTCTCTCTCTCTCTCTCTCTCTCTCTCTCTCTCTCTCTCTCTCTCTCTCTCTCTCTCTCTGTGGGTGGGTGTGTTTGTGTGTGGTAAGTAAGCGGCCTTTATGTATATGTGAGTGTTATATGTAAGGAACCAGTGGAGGTAGAAACGGGGGTAGAGAGGAGGTGTATATGAGGGCGGGGTAGATGTAAAGGCAGATAGAAATGGTCGGAGGTGATGAGATGGTGTAAATAGATGGGTCGGAGTAGTGGTGATTTAAAAGTTGGAACGACTTTCTGGGCTGTTGCAAACATTAGCAGATCCAATCTTGATCGAATGATTGCGAGGGAGATCTTTTATACCTTTACTGTATTTGAAGTCCATACATTACAAGAGGGCCACAGATCCTCCTTTAACTCTTTCAGCCGAATAATAGCAACAAACATGCATTTTCTGATAGATGAAAGAGACACCACTGGCAATTATCAAATTCGGCCACAAGCGCTTAACTTACTTTGAACGCTGCTGTAGAAATAGAGTTTCTGTCTATTGACATAAACTGACAATTTGTAGCTTACAGGCCGTCGATGTGAAATTGCACAATTTGTGACCCAAACTCACATTTGATTGTACCTGACTTAGAACCAAGGAATACATTATTTCTTCCCATTATTCTTTCATGTGCTCTGTATGGATTTTTCTTCCTTCTGATGTCGTTAAGTTTGGTGGCAATAGCACCTTTTCTTAACACTTTTCACTCCCTTTATGTCATTGTAAAAACGATTTGCTGCTACATTTTTTTTCGCTTCTGAGTGTTTTTATTAAGTCCTGAGGCGAAAATCTAATTTACGGGTGTCTCTGCTTTTTATGTACAACACTTGAGCTCACGAATGGCAGCACTTTTTTTTTTTAATTCTCGCCTAGAAGAGACATAGTGGCGCTAGAATTGGGAACGGGTGATGTAGAAAGGGCAGGAGGAGTGATGAGGCCAGAGAGGTGGGAGGAGGGAGCAGGGGCCACAGTCTCTCTAGGTGTTTTATCGAGGAAGCTTGGTTGAATGTTCTCTTTGCAGGAATTAAACAGAATAGAGCGATATTTGTCTACAAATGTCTTCTGCCAATATGGAACAACAAAAGCATCTCCATCAGCTCAAAACTCAGACTGATGCGATCCTTAGTCATGGCAATCTTCCTCTATGCTTCCGAATCATGGACACTAAAAGCTGACCTCGAAAAAAGGATCAAAGCAGTTGAAATGGGGTGCTGTAGAAGACTCCTTGGCATTTCACACAGAGATCACATCACCAACGAGGAAGTAAAGAGACGCATCGAGAATGAACTCGGTCCCTATACAGATCTCCTCACTTCAGTGAAACGACGCAAGCTGAAGTGGCGTGGACATGTCACGAGGTCATCAGGCCTTGCCAAAACAATCCTGCAGGGCACAGTACGAGGAGGCATATGAGCGCGCCCTAGTGCAGATGCATCAAAGTCTAGAATTCTTAGGGATCTTTAAAATCTAGGTTTTCGAAGTTAAACTTTCTGTCAGATTGGCAGAACCAAGTCCGTGTTGGCACCACGCCGTCGGACATCCACGAGCAGGAGTCTGATACACCCCAAGACATCCTTTCTCCTGCCGTCTTCAATGTCAAATTCATCGAACTGTCAAATCTGTAAACCAGATATCCAAGTTCTCTCTGTTTGTTGATGATTTTGCACTTTACGCAGTTGGAGCCACCTGTGCTAGCGTACCAAATCAAATACAGCTTTGCATGGATAAGATCAGTGGTCCGAAGAAAATGAGTTTACTTTGTCAGGCACCAAAACTCGGTGAATCCACTTTCACAACTTTGGACAGGACTGTGTTGACCTGAACTTCGCCTGGATGAATCCATCATACAAACTGTAAAGGAAGCCAAGTTTCTGGGAATGATATTCGATCAAACGTGAAACTTCAGATCACACATCCAGCACTTCCAGCACTTAAAAAACTTCTTGTCAGATCAGAACGCAAGAACTATTGTAAAAGCTGTAGTAAGTACGGATTGGGGAGCTGATAACCATAATAAAAACAAAAACCTCTTTACCATCTGTACAGGGCTTTGAGCAGCTCAGAACTGGACTACGCTGGTGTCCTTTACCGTTCTGCCATACTCGACCCGAAAAATCAAGACCGCATCCTGCATCAAGGGTTTCTAACTGTCTGGTTGCATTCCGCACATTCCTCTCTCCACACAGTCTGCAGCCTGAGGCAGGATAACCATCTTTCTCTCCGCTGCATGAAACTTTCTTCGAACTATGGTTGGGATCTTCTACCTCAAAACCTTTTTATGACTGTGCTTTTTGACCCAAGAAATTTGAAAGCTTCCCCAGTTCCATTACGCCCTTAGGAATTAGTATTCTTCTGAGTTTGAACAGCGCAGGCATTTCCTACTGAGACACTAGGGAATTTTGGTCTTTTTTTAACCCTAAGTTTCCACTAATGCAAAGGGTGTTTACTGAAGAGGGGAATGGATGCCTCTGCTGCGTTATGTTCAACAACTTCTTCTTGGAGATGTTATAAACGCATTCCCACTGACAGGTGCATATCTACACTGGTGAGCTGACCACAGCCTTGGACGTGGCTCTTGT
>CM031598.1:92663223-92683223 GCA_018398815.1 Conus ventricosus
GCTCCCTCCCCCACTCACTTTGTGTGCTGTCCCTGACATTGCTCCCTCCCCACTCACTTTGTGTGCTGTTCCCAGACATTGCTCCCTCCCCCACTCACTTTGGACCCTTCTGTCTCCCAGCAATGCAATTTCTTTCTTTTCGTTTTTCTTTCCTTCTTTCCCCAAGGCGAGGGCAATATGTGTGGTGTGTGTGTGTGTGTGTGTGTGTGTGTGTGTGTGTGTGTGTGTGTGTGTGTGTGTGCGTGCGTGCGTGCGTGCGTGTGTGTGTGTGTGTGTGTGTGTGTGTGTGTGTGTGTGTGTGTGTGTGTGTGTGCGCGCGCGTGTGTGTATGTGTGTGTGTATGTGTGTGTTGTGTGGGTATGTGTGTGAGTGGGAGTACGTAGGGGTGGAGAGAGAGAGAGAGAGAGAGAGGAGAGAGAGAGAGAGAGAGAGGAGAGAGAGAGAGAGAGAGAGACTGTGTGTGTGTGTGTGTGTGTGTGTGGTGTGTGTGTGTGTGTGTGTGTATGTGTATACGGGCCAGCGTGCTCTTGCGAGCGCGCGTGTTTTTCTGTCTGTATGTGTGTGTATGTCAGTGTGTGTGTGTGTGTGTGTGTGTGTGTGTGTGTGTGTGTGTGTGTGTGTGTGTGTGTGTGTGTGTGTGTGTGTGTGTGTGCTTGCGTGTGCAAGTGTGTGTGTGTGCGTTCCCTTTTTCTTGCTCTCCTATCTTTGTCTTTGTCTCAGTCGCCGTCTCTCTCAGTGTGTGTGTGTGTGTGTGTGTGTGTGTGTGTGTGTGTGTGTGTGTGTGTGTGTGTGTGTGTGTGTGTGTGTGTGTGTGCTTGCGTGTGCAAGTGCGTGTGTGTGTGTGTGCGTTCCCTTTTTCTTGCTCTCCTATCTTTGTCTCTGTCTCAGTCGCCGTCTCTCTCTCTCTTACTCCCTCCCTTCCCCCCCTCTCTCTCTCTCTCTTTCCAATTTTCCATGCTTTCGTCTTCATGATAGAATTAGCCCAATGATTGGAAGTGAACGTCAGAAAAAAAGCATTATGTATACCTTAAATTTTAAAAGCCCACTGGATTTAAACGAAAGTAAAGCAACAATCAGCAAGAAATGACTTTCTGAGAAAAACAAAAAAGAACACGTACAAATGTTGAAACAGATACACATAAAGCTACAACCGTCAGAATGCTCAGACACACAGGAATGTGCCCTATACACTTTTGGTATCTTATAAGATTTCTCCCAACACATATGCTTGGAAGGGAAAAGCTGTAACCTTCAAAACAAATCTTCATTGCCCATGTGTACTCTGGCACAGAGCGGAAGTGACGTCAGCTCACGGAGAGAATAATGGATGACTGGCATTCAGACAGTAGTTTTCATTAAAGGCGATGTTGATGGATGACTGGCATTCAGACAGTAGTTTTCATTAAAGGCGATGTTCCCCCGGAGATTAACATGTTGGTTTGTTTGTATGTGATTTCAGTTTAATTGTGTAACTTTCATTATTGTGGTTTGTGGCAAGAGGGCGGACAGGGCTTTTCAGACAGATTAGGACTGCAGTCTTTGTGTTGTTTTTTTCTCTTTTATCTTGAGAGATAGAGAGAGAGGGGGGGGGGGGCGGAGAGAGAGAGAGAGAGAGAGAGAGAGAGAGAGAGAGAGTGAGGGAGAGAGAGAAGACAGGTAGACAGACAGACAGACAGAGAAAGACAGACAAACAGAGAGAGAGAGAGAGACAGACAGACAGACAGACAGACAGACAGGCAGACAGAGACAGAGATACGGATACGGATACGGGTATTTATTTCATTAATAGGTCATTGACCCTCATATGTGTGTGTGTGGGGGGGGGGAGGGTGCAGCGACCAATCATTCCAACTATAACGTTTCCAATTGTTCAAAAATTCATACATCTAGCTAAACAAACCAGATCGTAACTTAAACGCTTTGTGTAAGACAATGGACAGGTGTGTAATTGTTCGTTCATTATTTGATGCCAAAAGTAAACTTAGTTGAAAGAGAGAGAGAGAGAGAGAGGAGAGAAGAGAGAAGAGAGAGAGAGAGAGAGAGAGAGACAGAGAGGAGAGAGAGAGAGGGAGAGAGAGAGAGAGAGGAAGGAGAGAGAGGAGAGAGACGGACCGACCGACCGACCGACAGACAGACAGACAGACAGACAGATTAGACAGATAGACAGATAGACAGAGAGGCACTGTAAGTGAAAGTCAAAGACGGATTGGATTTATCACGAGTTTAAAAAGTCTGCCTTCTTTTATCCACAGTGAATCAGAATCTGCAAGCAATGGCAGTCCATGTATAATAGTAATTTTCAAGACAAATACAGGCAAACGTACACACCCACACACACACACCAATAGACAGGGTCCCGACGAGTCTCAACACTCCTCTCCCGTTCTTGGTTTTGTTTTGTGTTGTTTTGTTTTGTTTTTAACTTTCCTTTCAAAGCAAAGATTTGGAAGAAAAAGCCGTCACCTGAAAAAAATGTCTCCATTCCTCTGGCACACTGGCACCCTGGCACTTGACGTTAGTTCAGGGTGAAGTGATGAATTGACGGGAATTCCACCCAGCTGTTGTCATCAAAGGCGATGACTGTCCTTATATCAAAAGAAAGAAAGAAAGAAACTAACAAAAAACATTGATTTTCAGGTTGTTGTTTTCATTATTGAGGATTGCGGGTGGAGAGCAGACGGGGCATTGGAGACGGATGGTCAAGACAGCTGTCTTTGTGGTGAGGTTTGAATCCTTGAATAGTGTTATCTTTCACACACACACACACACACACACAGAGAGAGAGAGAGGAGAGAGAGAGAGAGAGAAGAGAGGAGAGAGAGAAGAGAGAGAGGAGAGAGAGAGAGAGAGAGAGTATACAAACGTTTTATTACAATTTAGGTCTAGGACTCTATCTGAAGGGGATAGTCGGGCTATAAACTATTCATCAATCATGCAGTGGGGATGATTCTGATAATCAGCCATTTGTCATAAACAAAACATTAATTGATTTCTTTCCCTAACAATAATGACACATATCTTTTTAAAAATAGTGAATTCGTTTTATTTCTTTGTTGGTGAACAATCCAGCTTTAAAAACGTATTCTAATTGTTATATGCCATAATAAAACATTGAAACTACAAAGGCATGGCCATTATAACATTTAGGTTAAGTGAATTTTGTCCTCAAAGCACGAAAAACTGGGCACCGGAGTGTAACGCGTCTTGCATCTTCCTCAACAACATGAGAGAGAGAGAGAGAGAGAGAGAGGAGAGAGAGAGAGAGAGAGAGAGAGAGAGAGAGAGGGGAGAGATGAGAGAGAGAAAAGAGAGGAGATAACGAGGAAGGTGGTTTTGAGCGTGCGGGAGAGTAAGAGACTCTTGCAATCAAATTTGAAAGTTAGAAGGAATCTTCAGAATAAAAACTTGGTTTCCACTTCTCTTGTGCCTATGACCAATGATGAATGTATTTCGGAAGGTTTGTGTGTATGTGTGAGTATGTTTGTGTGTGCTCTTGAAAATTTGATCATTCTTAAATTTCTTGTTCCTGGTGTTGTTGATAGTGGAGGTGGTGACGGTGGTGTGGTGGTGGTGGTGCGGTGGTGGTGGTGGTGGTGGTGGTGGAGATAGTGGTGTGTGTATTGAGGTGCTCGCGCACGCGCTCGCGCCGCGCTCGCGCACGTGTGTGTGTGTGTGTGTGTGTGTGTGTGTGTGTGTGTGTGTGTGTGTGTGTGTGTGTGTGTGTGTGTGTGTGTGTGTGTGTTGGTGGTCGTGCTTGTTGTCTTGTCTGTCTGTGTGTTTGTGTGTGTGTGTTGTGTGTGTTTGTGTGTGTGTGTGTCGTGTGTGTTGTCTGTGTCATTTGCCTGTGTGTCTGTGTCTATGCATATGGATTTATTCCCCATCTTCTCTCTCTCTCTCTCTCTCTCTTCTCTCTCTCTCTCTCTTGTCTCTGTCTCTCTCTCTCTCTCTCTCTCTCTCCTCTCTCTCTCTCTCCTCTCTCTCTTCTATTGAATGTAAGTGGAGATCAGATATATGATTTGTTTTCACTGCAGGTGTAAGAGATCTGATGCTTTATCAAGAATCTCAAGGAAATGGCTGATGGTTTCCAAAAACAAAAAAAATTCCACACACACACACACACACACACACACACACACACACACACACACACACACACACACACACAACGCACGCACGCACGCAGCAGCACGCACGCACGCACGCACGCACGCCGCACGCACGCACGCACGCACACACACACACCACACACACACACACACACACACACACACGTACACGCTCGCGCGCGCGACACACACACAGCGCGCACACACACACACACACACACACACACAACACACACACACACACACACACAACACACACACACACACACACACACACACACAGCGCACTACACACACACACACACACACACACACACACCACACACACACACACACACACACACACACACACCACACACACACACACACACACTCACTCACTCACTCACTCACACATACACACACCAACAGACAGCGACGCACAGGGAACGTGACCCGTTCTTTTAACTTTCCTCCCAAGGCAAAGACTTGCAGCGGAAAAGCCGCCACCTGAAAAATGTCTCAATACCTTCCACACTCTGCGTAAAGCGGAAATGACGTCAGTTCAGGGTGGGAATGATGGATGATGGAACTCTCAGTTAGCGGTTTTTTTTTTAATTTTTTATTATTAACCACGATGTTTGGCCAGAGATTAGCGTGTTTGTTTGTTTGTTCGATTGATTGTTTGTTTATTTATTTATTTGTTTGCATTTTACTTACATCTTAAGGTTTATAATTGTATCACATGGATTGTGAAAAGAGGACAGATGGGACACCCAGAGATTAGCGTCTTTGCTTGTTTGTTTGTTTGTTTGTTTGTTTGTTTGTTTGTTTGTATTTTACTTTCATCTTAAGGTTTATGGTTTTATCATCTGGATTGTGAGAAGAGGACAGATGGGACCTTAGAGGCAGGTAGTTGTCTTTCTTGTGTGTGTGTGTGTGTGTGTGTGTGTGTGTGTGTTGTGTGTGTGTGTGTGTGTGTGTGTGTGTTGTGTGTGTGTGTGTGTTCCCTTTTTCTTTTTCCTCTTTTGGGTGGAATGCATGCTGCCAAAATTTCTTTAAACCTCTTAAAATAAGAAAAAAAAAAAATAACAAAAACCCCAAAAACGTTTTTTTGAGCCGTTTTTGTTTTCACTTTTCCCTTCCCCCAAAAGAAACATAAAAAAAAAAAAAAAATTTAAAGGTGAAACCCCCAAAACGTATGCACAGGGCATATTTATATTTGTGTATGTGTGTTTATGTCTAGGTCAATATGTTTTTAAAAACGCGACTGGACGTGTTTTTGGGCTTGATAAAGCTTTTAGACAAAACCCCCAGAACGGGGGCCCTTGTCAGACATCTGGATAAAATTTTTAAATTTTTGAAAAATTGAGCAAACACGTATTGAAAGGGGGGGGGCCAGGGGGGGGGCGGGGGTCGCGGGGGGCCGTGCGTTTTGGGCGTGCGTGTGGGTTGGTGCGCGTGGCGGGAAAACTGTGAAATTTTGGGTGAGAAGAAAATGTTGATTTTTTGGGATTGTAACAAGGGGAACCATTTAGTTTTATGTTAGGGAAATGTTAGTCTCCCTCCTTTGTGTTGTTAAAAAATGTTTCCGATGGTTTATTGAGAAAGTTTTTGATCCATGCTCCTTCCCCAAGTAAACAAAAGAAAAAAAAGTGGGGTGTAACACACGTAGCCCCGTGCATTTTTTTATTTGTGTATGTGTGTATATTAGATCTATTGTATACACGGGGATGGATGTGTTTTTTAAATTATGATATGTATTAAGAAAAAAAGCCCAGAACCGGGGCTTGTCGGAATTCCCTGGATATGTTCAAGTTTTTATCATGAGCAGACATGTATTGAAAGGTGGGGTTTATGTGTGTGGGGGGGCGCGCGGCCGGGGGTTGTTGAAACCCACTTTGCGCGCTCGGTCCGTGGGTTTTTTTTGCGGGGTTTTTTGGGGGGGGTTTTTTAGCGTTTGTGCAATTTATGTGGGTATGCAGAGGAGAAGGGGGGGGGGGGGCCCCCAAGCGTGGGCTTTCCCGGAAAGGTTTTTGGGTGTGGGGGGGGGGGGGGGGATTTGGTGTGTGTGTTAAAGTGGGTTTCGTGTTTTTTGTGTGTGTGTGTGGGGGGGGGGGGGGGGGGGGGGGGGTGCGGGGGGGCCCCCGAAGAAATTTGTAAATTACTTTTGTAAAAGGGGATCTTTTTTTCCTTTCTTTTTTCCTTTTAAAATAGGGTTTCACTCACAAAGGTAGGTCACCATTTGGTTTTGTTTGTTTTTTTGGTTTTCTTTTTGGGCCACATAACCAAAGAAAAAAACTAGAATTTAAGGCTGTTTTATCATTCCGCAAAACAAAACCTTTTAAACCCATAAACGTTCAGCTCCCTCTGTGTTTGTCTTTTTCTGCCCCCCTTTTTGGATTGTAAGTCATTTTTTCCCTCATGTTTAAATAAACATTTGGGCCCCTTTTAAAAACCTGGAAAGAATGCCCTTTCACACTTGAACTCTCGAAATCTACTTTGGGTTTTGTGGGGGTTTTGATAAAGTTGTAAAATTTTGATGTTTTTTTCCGGGGTTGGGGATTGGGAAAGATAATTTTTTCCCTTTTAGCTTTTTTTAAAGGGAAAAAAAACTTGCGACTCCACAATCAAATGAACCCCAAAAACTGTCGGTATCTTGTTTTTTTAAATTCCTTCTTTTTTTTTTTTTCCCCTCTTTCTTTCGTTTACCCCTTTTCTTTTTTCTTTGGGTGGGTGTGTGTGGGGGTGTGGGGTGTGTGTGTTATGGGGTGTGTGTGTATTGGGGTGGGGGAAGGGGGGGGGGGGGGTTTTTGTCCGGCCCGTGAATGAGCGGGTTTTAAACCCAGCTGGAACGGGAAGTAGAAAATTTTAAGGGGAACTCCCCACTTTGTATTTTGCTTTCCTTTTTTAAAAATTTGGTGCTGAGATAGTAAGGAAGATTTGGCCCCCCTTTTTCCCCCCCGTTGAGCCCCCCCCCCCCCCCCACCCCCCCCCCCCCCCCCCCCCCCCCCCCTCCCCCCGGGGGAGAAAAAAACAAAAACCTTAGGGGGGGGGGTTGGGGGACAGGCCCTTTTTACATTCCGGGAGTTTCTCTGTTTTCTCCCCCTGTCCCTCCCTGTCGTCGCGGGCCTTGCCCCCCGCCCTCTTCTTCTCTTTCTCTCTCTTCTTCTCTCTCTCCTCTTTCCCCCTCTCTCTCTCTCTCTCTCTCTTCTTATTTTTTTAAAGATCTCGTTTTATTATCGTGATCATAATTTTACTACCGGGGGCCTTACTCCCTGCTACTGCAGCTGTACAGTGCTTTAATTTATTTTTACTACTGCGGGTGCTGTTGCTGCGTGCTGGGGGCTTCTTCTTTTTGCTATACCCACCGCAAACAACAATTGGGGTAGCTGTCCCTGTGTTTGTCACTACTACTGCTATGTGCTGCTGCTGCTGCAATTGCTGTTTTCATACTATCCGTTTTTCAGGGGAAATTGTTTGCCGTTATTGCGGTTTTCTCAAAACGGATTTGGATGTATTCCAGTTACGGCCCTCCCAAAAACGGTTTTAATTTTTGGGCCCGGGGAATTTTTTTTGCCCCCCAGTTTGTGGTGTTTAGAGAAGGGGAGGTGGTGGGTCGGTGGGGGGCGTGGGGGGTGGTGGGGGGGGGGGGGGGGGGGGGCGGACGAGGGGTGGGATGGGGGGGGGGGGGGATGGGGCCTTTAAAATCTAAAGATGTTTGATGATTTGTTTGGTTGTTAATTCAAAAGAAAAGGGAAGGGGTTTTTTAGTTCAAAAAAAATTTTAATGTTGCTTTTGTTGCTGTACTTTTTTATGTTGCGGTTTGGGGTTTTGTGGTGTGTGGGTGTTTTGGAAATGTGTGTGTGTGGGGTGTGTGTGTTGTTGGGTGTGTTGTGTGTGTGTGTGTTGTGTATGTGTGTTTGTGTGGGGTGTGTGTGTGTGTGTGTGTGGGGGTTTTGTGTGTGTGGGGTTTTGGGGTGTGTGTTTTCTTATTTTTTTTTTTTGGTTGTTTTTTTTTGGCCCTTTTTTTGGCACAAAAATAAAAAAATTGTATATATTTGAATGTAAATTTTTCAAGATTGAATGGCAAAAAACCGGGTTCAAGGCAGACTTAAGTGTAAAGAAAACTTTTAAATTAAAATTTTTTAAATTGTTTCATTGGTTTTTTTAAAGACTTTCTCTCGTTTTGTTTTTATTTTTATACGTATACCCCCGTGCCCGGTCCCAAAATTAAAGAATATTTACATCTGAAAAAGAATGTTGTTTGGGTTTACAAAGATGGGCAGGTAAAATTCATACCCAAATGGCGGTCCAAATTCACTTTGGGGTAATTTGCAAGTCATGATTACGGAGGGTTGGGTTCAAATGCATGTTGTTGTAAAGTATTTTCCCTTTTTCCCCTACCATTGTGACATTGAAGGGTTTTCCTTTTTGGTTGTTTTATTCCCCCTGTGGCATTTTGATGATTTTTTATGCCCTGGCCCTAAAAGGGAAAAACCACCAGGGAAATTCAGTGGTAACAAGGAAAACCTTGTTAACAATTTCACCCATAAACTGAAAAGGTCTGGGAAAACTACCCAAGAAAAGAAGAGATAAAATTTCAATTTTTAAAGAAAAAAAACAATACTTATATATTCCCTACAAAAACTTTTTAAAAGTAGGGGAAAATGTATTTTTGCGGAATGGGGTATGATGCTTTTTTCCTCATACAGATCCAAATTTCTCGAGGAAATAGCATTTTTATTTTTTAAAAATAATTTTTAATTCAAAATTTAAAAAAAGGTGGGGGGAAAAGGGGGGCGAAGGGGAACTTTAACATCATTCATTTACAACGGGTGAAAAGGAATGGGGAGTGAGTGTTTTTGGGCCAAACAAAGACGACCCAAAATTTTTTGAGGAAATCACAAAAAAAGAAACCCAAAAGTATAACAATAAAAAACGTTTTTTGTGGGGGGGATTTTTAAAATTGGGACTAGAAAGGAAAATTGGGTTGTTTCAAATTTTAAACAATAAATAACCCCAAAAATAAAAAAGTTAGTTGGGGTTGATAAAAAGATTTGTTTTTAGCAGATATATGGCGAGGAAAAACCCCAACCCCGGATTGTTTGGAGATAAAATGGGGTGGGCCTTTCCCCCCTTTACAAGAGTAGGCTAGACTTTTCCTTCTGTCGAATATTTAATTTGGTATTTTGAAGATTCGAAATTTTTACCCGGCTATAGATTGGGCCCCTTCCCCTTTATTTCCTCCCGCTTCAATTCGGAAAGAAGATTAAACAAAAACTCTTTTGGGAAAATTTTAAAACTTTTCTATTAAAAAAATAAAGAAATTATTGCGGAATAAAAAATTTTAAAAAAAGAAATAAAGGGGTTTCACAGAAAAAAATGAGGGGAAAAGATATTAATGCTAAAAAATAGCCAAAATGAAAAAACCCGTGACAGCCCCCAGACCCCTTTAAAATAACCGGGGTTGATAGGGTCTTTTTGCTTTTTTATAAAAGAAGATAAAAGTAAATCCAACCCCCCATGCCCCAAATTAAAAAAAGGGGAATCACCCAAAGTAAAGAAAACAGCCTTTTGGAAACTATCCAAAAAAATTTTTGAGGTAAAGAACTTAAAAACAGGGGGGAATTTTAAAGAATTTGAAGGAGAGTAATTGAGGGAAATTTATTTCACTAGGGGAAAAAGGCATGAATGGGGTTTTACTAAAAATCAAAAGCAAGATTTGGGGGTTTCTGGGTGGGGGGAAAAAGGGTTTGTAAATTTTCTGCGTTTTGAAAAAGGGAACTTTATTTGCAAACCAAATTTTTTTAAATACTGGGGTTTGGCAGGGTAATACACGGACAAACCGAAAAACTTTTAAAAAATTTCAGTTTAAAAAATTTTTTTTTTGGGATCTATACCCAAAAAAAATCCCAATGTGAAAAGCAATTTTGAAGATTTGGTTTAATAAGTACCGAAAATAACAGAGAAAAAAGACCCAAAACATTACAAGGTTTAAATAAAAAATAGAAGAAGCAGGGATTGATTTAAAAATAATTTAAAAAAACGGAAAAAAACCCTGGAAACGGATGGGTTTGGAGCTGGTTTTTCAAATGTTTTTGGGAAAAAAACCGGCCCCTGTTTGTAACTCGGCCCCTAAATGAAAATTTTAGAGAAGGGAAAATATCAAAACCCGAAAGAAGGTTTTTATTTAAACTGTAAAACCCCAAAAAAGGAAAAGCAAAGGAAAATTTTTAAAAAAAATGGAGAAACCCATTTCACTTTTAAAACCTTTTTAAAAAAAAATTGGCTCCCTTGTATTTTAACAGGGAAAAAAAAAGGGTTTCCCTTTCCCTCACGATTTGGGGAAGGGCCGAAGGGTTTGTCCCAAAAAAGTCATAGGAGTAAAAAAATTTGGTTAATGTTTTTGACATAATTTCACTATCTTTAACATAAAAAAAATTCCCCCGGGGTGTTAATTTTAATTTTCCTTTGAAAAGGGTTCCCCCGGGCTTTAGAAAGGGTTTTTAAGGGAAAAGTGCTAGAGGCCTTTTTTTAAAGATAAAATGTAAAAGGATAGGCCCCATTTAAAAAAAACATTTTTGTCTAAGTAATTCGTTTAAAAAGGGCCCAAAAATTATGGTTCTCAATAGGGAAAGGGGTTTTAGGCAAGGAGATCCCGTTTCACCGTTATCTTCGGGATTATGTGCAGTAAAATTCTCCTTAATTTATCAAAAAAAGGGGAAATTGTATTGAAAATTTCCCAAAAAGGGGGAAAGAACACAAAAATTTTCACAATTTTGCCGACGAAAATCAATGATGAACCAAAGGGAAAAAGAAAACATTTGAAAAATCTATCGAGATTCTCGACAGGTTTGGGAAAACCCTCAGGGTTTTTCTTAAACAAAGAAAAAAACACAAATAAAAATTTTGGGGTTTGGGAAAACAAAAACCCTAGGAAATAAGATTATGGAGCTTTAAAGTGATTTGGAATCCAAAAAAAATTTAAAATATTAGGAATTTGGTTTTTCTCGGACTTAAACACCGGGAAAAAAAAAAACACAAGGAAAGAATGATAGAAGTGAAGGGACTATTTAAAAAATTTTGGCCCAAAGAGAATCATTACCCCCTTTTGGAAAAATCGCAGTCTTTTAAAAAACATTTTAATTCCGTTTAAAACTTTCCCTTTCCCATGGTTTGGGTGCTTCCCAAAACCACTGCACATTTGTTTTTAAGGGGAAAAAAAACAAGGGCTTATGTTTTGGTTTGTAAGGGGCTAAAAAAAAAAAGAAAGGTTAGTCGAAAAAAAAAGTTAAAATTTAAAAATGGGACAGGGAAAGGGGGGTTGAATTTTACCTGCATAAATGCTTTCAAACATGCATTTAAAAAATTTAAAATGGATAAAAGGCTGAGACAAAAAACAACAGATGGGGAATGTTGATTTTTTCCCACCCAAATTTTTGGAACATTTAGGGAAAAAAATTCCCCCCAAAAAATCTGTTTCAACCCCCTCAAGACAAAATTTTCTGGAAAAAATGTAATTTATGTCGGGATAAAAGTTCTTTTTAAAAATAAACCCGAAAATGTTTGAAATACTTGCAGAAAACCCAAACCTTTCCCAAGGGAAAATTTTTAAAATAGGAAAAAAAATAATTTAAAAAAACAAAAATGGCAACAGAAAAAGTATTTAGAGTATCTTTATTTGTTCAAAACAAATGGAGAATTTACTTTCCCCTTGGGGGAAATTCCCGAAAAGTATAAAAATCGAAATAAATTCCTTTTCTTATGGTGGATGGATATTATGCAAATTTTTAAAGGTTAAAAAATTTTTGAACAAAAGGGTTTGAGAATGAGATAAAGATAAAATTTAAGCAAAAAGTAAACCCCGCCCCTAAAAAAAAATAAATTCTGTAGTTTAAAATTTCCCCCAAAACTTATTACAGAGTTATAGTAAAAAATAAATGGGAACCAAATTTTTGTGCAAAATGGGCAAAGGGAAGGGGTGAATTTGCAGATACCCTTTGGAAAAAAAACTTTAGAAAAAATTTTATCCCAAATTTAAAGGGTATTAAGCTAAAATGGATGCAAAAGGGGAAAAAGGCATCAATTTAAATTTCAATAAAAGTAGTTTTTGAAAGAAAAGGGAAATAGTAGAAAATTTTAATTGTAGTTTTGTTTAAGAGGGAAAAAAGACGCATTTTAACCCTAAATTAAAGTTTGGAGTGCATACCGTCCAAAAGAGTTCGGGAAAAACATTGCAAGAAATTTAAAAAAAGGAAATGTTTAAAAAGCGAATAACCTGTCTTGACTGAAAAAAAATAATATTTTGGGGCAGAGGCAATTTCCCCCAAAATGATACTAATTCGATTCCCTTTTAATCTGAAGAAACAAATACATTTTTTGCTTTTAAAAAAAAATAAAAGTAAAAACCCTTTAATTTAAAAGTATTTCTAAAAAAAATAAAGAGGGGATCAAATTTTAAAAATACATAGCAATTTTACAAATTGGGTTTTGCTTAAAAAATTTTAAAAATAATTGGTCAATTATGAAGTATTTTTTTGAAAATTTATAATAAAATATAAGATACCTGGATTTAATACGTGCATGAGAGGATATGTTCAGGGGTGTGTAGGGAATTTTATATGGTATTCAAATTCATTTAGTGTGGTTTTAGCTGTGGCCCCCAGTTGTCTGGCTGGCGTTCCCCGGCTGGGACCCGTAGGCCAAATCGGCAACTTAGCTGGTAGGTTGGTTGGTCGGGGGGGCCGGGTTTTTTGGGGGTTGCCGGTTTTCTTTTTGGTAGGGGGCTTTAAAAGGGACATAATTAAATTTCTTTTGATTGGGTTTAAAAAAATATGAGACACAGATGGACGGGGGGATTTTGGTGCTGGTGTTTTACACCCACTGGGAAATGCTTTAAAATCTTTTTTTAAATTTATATTTTGGGAAAGGAAACATTGCGTGAACCCTAAATTTTTATATTTTGCGTTTTTTACAACCCGCCCACACATGGGGGGCCACACGGAGGGAAAAAAATTTTTTCATTTTTATATATTCAAATAAAATTTTGTATTTTTGTTTAAGTAATTTTGAAATTTATAAAAAGAGAGAAAGTGGAGGGGTGGGTGGGGGGGGAGGGGAGGGGGGGGTGAAATGGAAGGGGGCGGGGGGGTTTGGTTGCCTTTATGTGCTTGTAGTTTGGGAAGAATCAGGGATTGTGCTTTGTGAATTTTTTTTGTTTTTGGGATGTGTGTTAAAATTTCCCAAAAAAAAGAAAAAAACCTTTCCCCGGCATACTTTAACTCTCATCAAATTCCCTTTCCCTTAGGAAAAAAAAAAATAAAATGTTTCTAATTGTTTCAGGATTATTTATTAATATTGTTAAAATGTACAAATATCATTAAAAAAAAAATGTGTGTTAATTTGCATCGGGGGAAAAGTCAGAAAAAAGAAAGATCAGTTGAGAAAGAAAGGAGGAAAAAAAGAGAAAGGGGGGAAAATATGGGAAAGGAAAAAGAGAATGAGGAAAGAAATTTTAAAAAATGTATTTTAAAAAAAAAAAAAAAAAAAAAAAAAAAAACGTTTTCCCTTTTGGGAAAAATGGGGCACCCTTCAGCAGACACCAAGGTTTATTTGAAAAGGGGTCGTTGAAATAAATATCCCCCTTTGCTGTCTCTTTTCCCCCCAAACGACTTCCCATCGCAGACTTTATTTTCTCGAAAAATGACTTCCTTTTTTTTCCATGTGTTGCAGTAGGTGTCATCATATCAAGATATGGCCCAGTGGGCCCTTCGTTGTTAATGCTTGATAAAAGTTTTACAAATAAACCGAACATTTGCAAAATGCTTATTGGGTGTTGGTGTTTTTTCTTACTGTTCAATCATATCAAGACTAATATTTTCTGTGGATGCCAAGAGAAGTCTGAAGTCATAGACATGGCTAGAGGCATCAAAGGCTTGTTTTCCACAGTCTGAAGTCATAGACATGGCTAGAGGCATCAAAGGCTTGTTTTCCACAGTCTGAAGTCATAGACATGGCTAGAGGCATCAAAGGCTTGTTTTCCACAGTCTGAAGTCATAGACATGGCTAGAGGCATCAAAGGCTTGTTTTCCACAGTCTGAAGTCATAGACATGGCTAGAGGCATCAAAGGCTTGTTTTCCACAGTCTGAAGTCATAGACATGGCTAGAGGCATCAAAGGCTTGTTTTCCACAGTCTGAAGTCATAGACATGGCTAGAGGCATCAAAGGCTTGTTTTCCACAGTCTGAAGTCATAGACATGGCTAGAGGCATCAAAGGCTTGTTTTCCACAGTCTGAAGTCATAGACATGGCTAGAGGCATCAAAGGCTTGTTTTCCACAGTCTTGTCCTCGCATAAGCATTTCTGTGTTTTGTATTGACTCTGAGTTGGTTTGTAGGTCCACCACCCCACCTCGCTTCTCCACCTCCGTTTCCCAGTTCGTCCATGTCGCCCCACACTCTCACATCTCTCTCTCTCTCTCTCTCTCTCTCTCTCTCTCTCTCTCTCTCTCTCTCTCTCTCTCTCTCTCTCTCTCTCTCCTCTCTCTCTCTCTCTCCCGTTGTGTGTGTTGTGTGTGTGTGTGTGTGTGTGTGTGTGTGTGTGTGTGTGTGTGTGTGTGTGTGTGTGTGTGTGTGTGTGAATATGTCTGCTATTCCAAGCTCTGAGTGGTTCGGAAACCTACATTTTATCTCACAAAAAGAAGAAAAACATGACTCAGGATTTGACAGGAATTACGACTCTGTATATTTATCAGAAGAGTACAGTAATGTTAGACGCGATTTTCTTTACAGTGTAAGTGATAAAAACATCCTAAAATTATGACTAGGACCATATCAGTGTTGTTGTATTTCACGTATGTTGATTTCGTATTACATATGCTAAACCTGACCTGATAAATCCTAAAACGATACGGATATGATTTACAATGAAACAAACATTACAGCTAGCAGTACCAAGCGACTGTCCGCGATGTACAGAAACGATTTGCAAGACACAAGTCGTTCAATGAATGCAAGAAGGAATCTTTGCAACATGGCCCTGATGCAAAGACTAAAAGGGAGACCACTACATTCAACATACCAACCCACAAAGTACGACAACTCTGCACCATTCCCAGGTCTTTCGACGGTAACACGAACCTCGTGAATGGAAAGTAGTAAAAAAAGTTTTCTCCATGAAAGTCTCATGAATGGCTACTCTGCCTTTCCTTAGTGTCTTGTGACAACTACTGAACACTAAAAGACCAGCACGACAGGGAGCAACACTCCGCAGAAAAAGTCATTTGAAAGTGCTGCAGAGTTTCCGCCCTTGTCTCTTGATATCGGAAGTCAATTAGATTTTGGTTTCTGCAGCAGAGAAATTGATTTGCATGAACACATGGCTAGGCATGCTGGCAGACATATTTTCCATTCAAAAATTGCTTTTTGAAGTTTTGCTGATGTCTGTGCTTGGTACTTAAATGGTCATTGGTTTAAAATCTGCATTTGTTTCTAAATGATCAACCGAGTTGTAGAAAAAAAAGAAAAGAAACATCACCGAATCCAGTCTAGGAGGCGTCGCAGAAGTTAAGAAACACGATTTTTTTCTAAAGAGTAAAATTAAAGGGAGTAAGATGAAAGCAGTCACCAAAGTCTCATGACAAACCTATTATAAAACATCATAATTATTTCCTTCTGCCTAATGCTGCTCTTCACAGGGAAAAGAGTTAAAGACTTCAGGTAACTACTGTTTCCCCTACTCCTGGTATGAAATCAGGGTACAGGATTCTACATCTCTCCATAATTATCCAGGTAACAGCAGACCTATGTCTGGGCCGTTAAGAGCCACCAAATGTAAGACAGAGGACAGTGAGGGGCCTTACTGTGTCTTGTGTGTGTGTGTGCGTGTGTGTGTGTGTAAATCAAGAATCAGATAGCAATAAATGGCTGTTTACAAAAGCACGTACAAGTGCAAGCTTACACACACACACACACACACACACACACACACACACACACACACACACACACACACACACACACACACACACACGCACACACACACACACACACACACACACACACACACACACACGCACGCACTAACACACACGCACACACACACACACACACACACACCACACACACACACACACACACACACACACACACACACAACGCACGCACGCGCGCGCGCGCACACACACACACATACCACACACACACACACACACACACACAATCACGCACGCACGCGCACGCACGCACGCACGCACACACACACACAACCACACACACACACACACACACACACACACACACACACACACACACACACACACACACACACACACACACACACACACACACACACACACACACAAGGGGGAAAGGCTCCCAACTCCTTTCCCGTTCTTTTCCTGTCCTCCTAATGGCAAAGTCTTGAAACGGAAAAGCCGTCATGTGAAAAAAATATCTCGGTTTCCTCTCGCAAACTGGCGTAAAGCGGCAGTGACGTCAGTTGAGGGTGAGAGTGATGGAGGATGAGGATCCCAGCTGGCGGTCTTCTTTACACGCAGTCTTCGCCAAGAGACTGTCATGCTTGTTTGTTGATGAGGATCCCAGCTGGCGGTCTTCTTTACACGCAGTCTTCGCCAAGAGACTGTCATGCTTGTTTGTTGATGAGGATCCCAGCTGGCGGTCTTCTTTACACGCAGTCTTCGCCAAGAGACTGTCATGCTTGTTTGTTGATGAGGATCCCAGCTGGCGGTCTTCTTTACACGCAGTCTTCGCCAAGAGACTGTCATGCTTGTTTGTTGATGAGGATCCCAGCTGGCGGTCTTCTTTACACGCAGTCTTCGCCAAGAGACTCTCATGCTTGTTTGTTGGTTGGTTGGTTGGTTTTTCCTTTTAGAGTTGTTTTTATCATTGTGGCTAATGGAAATGGGGGCAGAAGTGACCTTAGAGACAGCTGGTTACGACGCCGGTCGTTCTTCCTTGACCTGGATATGGTTGTGTGTGTGTGTGGTGTGTGTGTGTGTGTGTGTGTGTGTGTGTGTGTGTGTGTGTGTGTGTGTGTGTGTGTGTGGTGTGTGTGTGTGTGTGTGTGTGTGCGTGTGTATGTGTGTGTGTGTGTGTGTGTGTGTGTGTGTGTGTGTGTGTGTGTGTGTGGTGTGTGTGAGTGTGTGTGTGTGTGTGTGTGTGTGTGTGTGTGTGTGTGTGGTGTGTGTGTGTTCGTTCTTTAATTTAATGTTATCCACTTTACAGTGATCTTAGACAAAAACAAGAGACAAACGAACAGGCATACAAACAAATAAAGACAAAACAGAAAAACACATGTAAAAGGGGCCGGTGTGTGTGTGTGTGTGTGTGTGTGTGGTGTTGTGTGTGTGTGTGTTGTGTGTGTGTGTGTGTGTGTGTGTGTGTGTGTGTGAGTGCGTGCGTGCGTGTGTGTGTGTGTGTGTGTGTGTGTGTGTGTGTGTGTGTGTGTGTGATGTGTGTGTGTGTGTGTGGTGTGCGCGCGCGCAGGGGAGGGGGGGGGCATAAATGTCATTAAATGGGGGCATAAAAATGTCATTAAAAGTGTATGGAGTGTGGAGGTAGTGTGGTATACTAATCTTTGCATGCATAGTCTATTCAATTAATGAAGATACCAATAAGTGACCATCACTTTAACCCCATTCTAATCTGCCGCATAACGGTAAACTGCTTTAGCCTTGATTCATATATGAACATTTTTAAAGAAACAAAACATTTTTTAACATTGAATAATAAGAACAAATAACCCGAGAATCAAAGTAAATGTCCAATTGGACTCTTAACAATTGCCCTAACAACTTCTATAGCCTCACTTCGTTCCCAAAAACATCCCAAAAATTCGCGATTGATGGGTTCAAACTTAATAACCAAGTAGGTAAATATTTTTTAGTATTTATGCAAAGGAAGATGACATGGAATAGTGTAATATTTTGGCCACAAATACAAGTGACATTTGTACAATATTTTGTTTTGTATGCATCAAGTCTGAGTCTAAAGATCAGACTCTTCAAAAGTCGTTCCTGGTGGAGATTATGTCCCGTTTTTATATTTTACAAGCTTCTTAAAGAATTTTCCCTTGTTGTCCTTTATTGTTTGGACACTCTTTTTGTCTTCTATCACCGAATCCATGACGCTTTACCTAAAAGGCTATAATTTTTCATGCAAGTGTGTGTTGTGTGTGTGTGTGTATGTATGTGTGTGTGCGTGCGTGCGTACGTGTGTATGTGTGTATGTGTGTGCACGCTTGTGTGTGTGCACGAAACTCTATGTGTGTATGTGTGTGAGCGTGCGTTCGTGTGCGCGCGCACACGCGCGCGCGCATATGTGTATGTGTGTGTGTGTGTGTGTGTGTGTGTGTGTGTGTGGTGTGTGTGTGTGTGTGTGTGTGTATGTGTGTGTGTGTGTGTGTGTGTGTGGTGTGTGTGTGTGTGTGTGTGTGAGTTCCCCGTTTTTTTTCTTCTTCTATCCTAGTAGGTAGTTTCAGTTAACCACCTTTCATTGACTTGTGACACTTTTCTTTGACATTTTTGATCAACAAACAAGAACAGGTTTTCCTGTATGCTGTGGACACACTTTGGTTCCATTCTACAGCGTCTCTGACGTCTATTACGCTGTCTTGCTGTCTATTGTTTTCACGAAACGACTTCCACTCGACGTTTTTATTTTCTCCATGATTGATATTTTTTCTCTTTTTTTTTTCTTTTTCCCATGTGTGTTTCATGTATGCATCATCATAATGAGAGATCTCTCCTGCTAGGTTATACGACTAATATTTAACTGCTTGTGTTTACGGTCATCTTTTATCTTTGGAAGCTCAAAAGCATTTTTGACTGGACTTTTTCCATTTACAAATTCATTTTCGTATTTTGTGTTAACTTTGACTTGGTTCGCAGGGTACCCCACCCCCCCCCCCCCCCCCCCCCCCCCCCCCCCGCTCCCTGACGCCCCCACCTGTTCCATTCACCTGTACGCCCGTTTTCCCCGCCTCTTTGTCTCTGTCTGTCTGTGTGTCTGTCTCTCTCTCTCTCTCTCTCCTCCTCCTTCTCTCTCTTCTCTCTTCTCTCTCTCTCTCTCTCTCTCTCTCTTCTCGTTCTCATCGTTGTGTGTGTGTGTGTGTGTGTGTGGTGTGTGTGTGTGTGTGTGTGTGTGTGTGTGTGTGTGTGTGTGCGCGCGTGCGTGTGTGTTGTGTGTGTGGTGGGTGTGTGTGTGTGTGTGTGTGTGTGTGTGTGTGTGTGGTGTTCTTTAAAGTTCTCAATAGTTCGGGAGCCTACATTTTATTTGATAAGAAGAAGGAAAAATATGACTTAGGCTTTGTCAGGAATGAGACAATTTGTGTCACCCCCAGGACTTCCAACGTAACACAATCATATATATGAAAAGTCCCGAAAAGTTTTCGCCTGAAAGTTTCGTGAAAGACTACTCACTTTTTCATTGCGAGCTCGTGAATACTACTGAACACCAAAAGACCAATACGACAGGGACCAAACAGCCATCAAGGAGTCATTTGTAAGTCAGATGACGTAAGAGGAGCAGAGTTTCCTCCCTTGTCTCCTGATTTCGGAATTCAGTTAGGGTTTGCTTTCTGTGCAGTGCCATTAATTTGCATCAGCAATGCACAGCTTGCCTTGCCGGCACACAGATTTTGTAAAATGACTTTTTAGTTTTTTTGATGAGTCTCCTTGGTACTAACATGGCCTTTAGTTCGGAGTCTACATTTTCTTCTAACTTATTCATCGGGTTATAGAGAAAAGAAGAGAACATCATCGATTCTGTTCTGGGAGACTGCGCCAAAGTTAGGAAACATTTCTTAAAAGTATGAAAGTGAAAGGCGATAAGGTGATGAAGGAATGCAGTCACCTAACTCTTACTGGTAAGCCTATTATCAAACACCTTATTT
>CM031598.1:92688223-92698223 GCA_018398815.1 Conus ventricosus
TGGGGAAGAGAAGCGTGAAGGGGGAGGGGGATGGCCCCAAAAAAGACGATCTTCAGCACTTAAGTAATATTCCCCTATTTTGGCTTGGGTTGTGTTCACAATGCCACGGGTGAAACCAAAAACCATACCTTCCCTTTGGCGTTTTGGGTGGGAAAAAAAAAGGGAATGGGAGGGCGGTAAAGGATTAAAGGGGGTGAGAAATTTTTAATAAACTGAGTAAACAAAAATGATTGTGAAAAATCAAAAAAAAAAAAGTTTAAAAACCCAAAGTTTGAAGGAAAAAAAAAAAAATAAAAGAAAGAAAGGGAATTTTTGAACTCACAACCGCAACAAAGTAAAAAAGCGCACAACACAAAGTATCAGTCGGGTTTAATAAAAACTTTCGAAATATAAAAGACTTTTTTTTTGGACTGATTTAAAAAGGGCAATGGGGCCCTGAAGGCAGGAAGTTTTGGGCCTAGTGTGTGCGCAACTCTGCCTCCGGGGCCCAACGTTATCTTTCCTTTAAAAAAGTAGAGAAAAAGGGGCAAAAGGCGGACGAGGTGGAAGTGGGTGGCTAAAAGAAGGGGGGGGGGGGGGGGGAAAGGGGAAGGAAAAGTTCGACACTTACAGGTGCAGTTTTTAAAGGGGAAAAGGAATGCCCAAAACTAAGGGGGAAAAGTTTTGGGTTTTCCCACTCGGCCCTGAAAAGTCAAGTTCATTTTCGGAGATGTCGGCATAAACGTTTTTTGAAATTGCTTCTGGGTATTTTTCGTGTCTTTGTCGTTTTTAGTGTTGTTATTCTTGTCGCCCCTTTTTGTTATTGTTGTTGTTGTTGGATGCAATTGTTGGTGTGTTGTGATGATGTGGTTTTGGGATTGAACGCTTTCCTTGACGAGAGCTATGAATAGAAGCAAACACGCTATCTTTTTTTTTCCAAATTTTAAACCGCACCTTTTGCTTATGGTAGCTTTTGCCTTTTGTTGAATCTCTGTCCCACTGTTTTAAACCACCAAAAATTTTTGTTTGAAAAAAAGAAAGTGATGTCATCCATTGTTTTAGCCCTAAAAAGTTGGAAGGAAATTTGCCCCATTACCCACTCGTAAAGGAAAAAAAAAACAAAAAGTTCTTTATATTCTTTTGTTTGTTTTTCCCCTTTTCTTTTTTCCCCCCCAACCATTCGTTGCGCTTGTGCTTCACACACACACACACACACCACCCACCCCCACCCAAAAAAAAAATATATATATATATATAAATAATATATTTTTTATATAATATATATAAAATTTATATATATATAAGCGCGTGGGCGCACACACCACATTCCCCCTCCATTCCAGGTTTTCCCCTCCTCTTCTCTTCTCCCCCCTCCTCTCTCTCTCTCCTCTCTCCCCTTTTCTCTCTCTCTTCGGTGTAGGATTGGACTCCACATTTTTTCCATAAAACGATGGAAAGTGATTAAGGGCAGGATATTTTGAATTCAGACGCATCGAGGCGTTTATCAAAAGAGCATGGCATGGTAGAATATTGACCAACATTTTCACAACAGAACACGCCTTAGGGATATGCTTGGGACAATGTTAGTGAGCAGAACCACCGGTGCTAATGGTGATGCATAATTTAAAAGTTTTTGAAACAGGAGCAATCATCCCAAACTGAATTTAGAAAGAGGAAGAAAGAATCATCCCAAACTGAATTAGAAAGGAAGAAAGAAAAAAGATGCAAACAAGAGATACTGTTAAGTTAATGAAATCACAGTGAAAAAAAAAAAACAAAAAAAAAAAAAAAGAAAGAAAGAAAAGTGAAAGTAATGAAGGAAACGAGGAAGAAACGTTCGCTGTATGCATGAGGCTAAAAGGGAGGCAACTACATACAACAAGCCACAAGAGAAGACAACGCTGCCACTTCCAGGCTTTTCAAGGTAACACAAATCCGATGAGTGAAAAGTTGTTAAAAGTTTCTCCATTAAACTCGCCTGAAAGGCGACGTTGTCTGTCGCTGGTAGGTCGTGAATCCTACTGAACACGGGAGAGCAGTAAGACAGGGAGCAGTAACTCCATCAAGAACTCCTTTGAAAGTCAAATGACGAGAGAGGAGCAGAGTTTCTGCCCTTGTCTCCTGCTCTCAGAATTCAGTTCAAGTTTGTTTTCTGCAGCAGTGAGATTGATGTACATCAGCAACACAAGGCTAGACGTGCTGGAAAACATTTTCCGTCAATTGACTTTGATCTTTTTTCTGTTGTCAAACTTTCTTTATTGGTCAGTCATTCTCCTGTTAAACGGAGTGACTGAACTACAGAGAAGACAAGGTGTATAATGGATTCTACTGAATGACCTCGGAATGTTAGGAAAGCATTTGAAAAGAATGTGAGAGTGAGAATCGGCAAAGTAACAGTGGATAGGCTCTTTCCATATTTTCCTAGTTTGTATTTCACGTTACATCATGTTTTTTTTTCTGTCAGCCAATTTTCAACTTTTTTTTTCCATTTTACGGGAAAAATGGTTTTACCCTTGCTTTCAGTTTTAAGAAAAATGCCAAAAATCCGAAAGTTGGGGGGGCCCCAAAATTAACGAAAGATGTTTGTTTGGTTTTCCCCTGTCTTTAAGAACCAAAAAAACCAAAAAAGGCAAACAACCACTTTTTTTTTTTTTCCTCTAAGCCCTTTTTTTGCAGTGGGAATAACCGCAGCCCTATCAAAAACAATAAATCAGGGGAAATAAGACCCACCCCGCCTTCCAAAACACTTTTTAAAAAATATTAAAAAATAATTGAATTAAAAAAAAGCTTGCTTTATGTTTTAGTTTGAAGAAATGAAAAACGCATTCAACGCAGGGTAATATTCTGCCTAACAAACTTGTGCTTGAGTGGGTGAAGGGAAAAATAAAATAAATCTTTAAAAGAGCCTTCACAAGCTTTATTCCCAAGGGAGGAGACTCCCCCAAAAGGGGAGGAAACCACTAACATATAACCTGGTCATTACGATTTCAAACTTGGGGGTTTTCTCCTCAGTGACCGCGGAAAGGGGTAATTTGACTCCTCTGCTTTTCATTTTTAAAAGAATGCAATCCCAGAAAAGGTTGGTTGCAATACCGTAGATGTTTTTTGGGATTTTCAAAAAAAAAACCCAAAAAGGTCCCATCTAAGAAGCAAAAAAAAATCAAAAAGAGCAAAACAAGCTACATTTTCTTGTAAAAAGTAGAAAATAAAAAAAGAACCTCTAAAACAAAAGGGCTGGGGGCAATTTTGGAATGAACCCGCAAGGGACAAAAAATACAACAAACAATAAATTCCAAGATAATACCGCCCCTTTTCCACAAATTTACAAGCGCTTGGTGTTCATACGCAAAAAATTAAATACTGAATATATTAAAAATAATATAATAATTAAATAATTTTTTTTTTTTTTGCTAAAGGGCTCTTTTTAAGAAGCATTTTTTTATTTTTTTTTTTCCCCATCCCCCCATTTGAGCTCAACCTTGTAAATTTTAAACCTTTTTTTTTTAAACACACACACACCACACACACACACACACACCTTAAAAATATATTTAATATAATTATATATATATAAAAAATATATATATATATAAAATATATTTTAAAAAAAATATATATAAAAAAATATAATTATTTTTTTTTTTTGGGGTGTGGTGTGTGTGTGTTTTGTGTGTGGTTTTCCAGCCGTTTGGGAAAATCAATTTCTTTTAGCCCCACTTAGCAACTTGACATTCGTCCCAAAGCAGTTCCCCAACAGGAAAAGGGTAATGGCGGAAAGATCAGCCCGGAGGAAACTCCCCTTTGGATTTCAGCCTGGCCTTCCCCCTGCTAATGCGCCCCCACTTTCAGTCGTTTGGGTAAGGCACACCTCTCGGGCGGGTTTAAGACATAATTTACTATGTGATAGTGAATTTTAAAAAAAAATTTCATAGCCTATGCCTAGGGCTGTGAACTGTTAGAGTTTAACGGCCAGGTTTCCCCTTTAGGGAAGAGGGAAGCCTATCCCTCTTTTTTCGATTTTAAATTTTCCCTCTGCATTGAATCAGTAAATTTAGTGCTGGAGGGACAATAACGTTTTCACCAGGGCTAAACTCACTCGTTAAGCTCCCAGACAACGCTCTAAACCCTTCGACAAAGACCCTCTGGTTTTTCTTGTCAATACTCAAAGGTTTTGAGGGGTAGGAAAAGGGTTTTCACGTTTTTTTTTTTTCTTTTTTTTTCGTTTTTTTGTTTGTTTGTTCGGTTTTTTCCCCTTTTTTTCACTACGAACTTCTCTTAGGGGACAGACAATTTCGTTCATATTTGGGTTTTTGTATCAGGGATTTCTCAATTCTGAAAGCCCAAAAGGCATTTGAAGAGTTAAAAATCGCTGTGATTTTTATGCACTAAAAAGGGAGTGCCAAAGGGGAATTTTTTGCTGATTTATTTGGACAAAAACTGTACAGCTGCGAGTACAGAGACCGAAATCAATTGCACGCAAGAGAGCAAAGGCAAAGGGAAAAAAAACATAAAGAAATAGTCCACAAAAATGGATGCCCTGGGGGAAAGGTATATTGAAGCAATTTGCACTTTGAGGATTTTAAAGTAAACTGTATATCCTAAAAAGTTAAACGCCAAAGGTGAAACACCCCTCAAACACCCTGACGAAGGGAGACACAAACACTGTTCCAATCGAAAAATTGGGAAGACCTGCAAGACAAAATTCGCTTTTAGAAAAAAAATGATTGACGAGACGAAGAGGTTAAAAAAGAAGAAACCACAAAATTTCGTCTCAGGACTCCTCACTTTTGCCACAAAACATTTGAAAGCCAAAACCAGGGAAAAAACCCTTTAAAAGAAAAGAAACCCCTTTGGGGAGCACTCACCGAGAATATATACCAAAACCCCTGAAAAGCTATTTGGAAAACCAGTTTGTTTGGATTTGCAGCTCCAAAGTAGACCACGAACTGGGATGACAAAGAAAGTGGTTTTGAAAGCCAAGCCCAAATCTTCGTCTGACCTATGGGAAACCCCCTCGTGAAAAAAAAATGTTTTAATGCCCTTTATTCTTTACACATGACTTTTAACTTGAAGATCAGCAAGATTTGGACGGCAGCTGAAGGAGTGTACATTCGAAAAGAGCAACATTTTAGGGCCATCAGCTAGAACAGACCCGTATCATTTCTGCATGTTTAAGGGGAAATCATCTACTCTATAATGGCAGCACTAGTATAGCCGATGAAAATCGGCCAAACAAATGGATCAGTGTTGCACCTAGTCTCACTGACGTTGCACTCTACTGTCGCCACGCAAAGGCAAAGCTTCCACTGAAAGTCATCCTCCAATACACTGTGGCACGGCGATTCATAAAGTAAGCTTGAGGATTTGAAATGCATGGTTACGAGATCAATCAAGCCCAAGCTCAAGACTGCAGAAAATAGAACGTCCAAGAGGCAATGGGTGAGGTAACGAAAAATGTCAAGATCAAGGAAATATCAAGACATGATTATATAAACCCAGCTGACAGGACCTGGGATCAAGAGAAATGAAAACCTGGTCTTGGCAAAAGAGAGAGCAAAGGGAGGCCTGATAACAAGGAGATGAGAACGGAAGAAAATGCCAAGAGAACACAGAACGCAGTACAGCAAGGCTAAGAGGGGCACTGACCCTGAAAAAAAAAAAACGTACTCCAAACAAATAAAACATTCGAGGCGGATATCTTTTTCTCTGAAGACATTCTGCTGTCAGGCTTCCTTATTGATAAGTCTAATTGTGTGTGTGTGTGTGTGTGTGTGTGTGTGTGTGTGTGTGTGTGTGTGTGTGTGGTGTGTGTGTGTGTGTGTGTGTGTGTGTGTGTGTGGTGTGTGTGTGTGTGTGTGTGTGTGTGTGTGTGTGTGTGTGTGTGTGTGTGTGTGTGTGTGTGTGTGTTTGGTGTGTGTGTGTGTGTGTGTGTGTGTGTGTGTGTGTGTGTGTGTGTGTGTGAGAGAGAGATAGATAGATAGATAGAGAGAGAGAGAGGCAGAGAGAGAGAAGGAGCGAGCGAGCGAGAGAGAGAGAGAGAGAGAGAGAGAGAGAGAGAGAGAGAGAGAGAGAGAGGAGAGAGAGAGAGAGACGGACAGCAAGACATGGGGTGGGGGATGTAGGAATAGTGTGTGGGTGCATTGGGAGGCTAGACGTGGTATGGAGAGATAAAGGATTTTTTTCTAGGTTTCCTTTTCACTTGATCTCAAACGGTTTCTGGGCCCAATGTTTCTATCAGTAATGACAGTCTAAACACCTCTCCTCTCTCTCTCTCTCTCTCTCTCTCTCATCTCTCTCTCTCTCTCTCTCTCTCTCTCTCTCTCTCTCTTGCCGCTGTCACCTCCACCACCATTAGCTGGGGTCGAGGAAACGAAACATGAACGTGAATGGGACATCATCGAAAACGATCAGTAAGGCCTGTTAACAGATCAACTTCTGTTTTATCCAGTGCGAGTCTCGAGTACTTTTGTAGATGTCGGAATATCATATTGCCAAGAACATAATCCAACCCATTTGACACTAAGCGGCGCGAAACAACGGTCATTCTGAGGTCTTGGCTACCTTCAACAAAACCCAGAAAACCAATGTACAGTAACGGTATCGCAAAGATTCATGTATATTGAAGAACTTAACAATGTCTGATAGCTTGATATACGAAAACACACACACACACACACCACACACACACACACACACACACACACACACACACACACACACACACACACACACATGCTCGCATAACTTTTGTTGTACTGGTTATTAAACAGAAGTAACTCTATCGTCAGAAGCTTCCCTTTCAACATGTCTGTCAGGAGCAAGCTGCTCTGAATCCTCTATATCTATCTATTGAATGCAGTGGAAGCATTGACACTCGACAATACTGATTCCACTGAACATTTTCGCATTCCAAACCAGAGTGCATATACAAATATTTTTGACTGGAACTGAGCAAGGGAGTAAGCATGTGAACAAGATCCTGCCAGAAAATGGCTAGTCTTTGTCGAAGAATTCAGACCACACTCGCTTTTTCGAGCTATTTCGTATGTTGTCCGGAATGTTTTCATGAAGGGTATAGAACGGGGGGAAAAAAGAGGAAATTACATTGACCTGAACTCTTATTCAGCTTTCCCCCGTTTAAAATCCGCTTCATCTTCTATGCAAACAAAATCAGTGTTGGCTGTAGGGGCTGATCACAAAGAAAACCATTTTCAATAGAGCTGGTCTGGAAGAAATGACAGGGGAAGATAATGCCTCTCTTCCTACTGCAAAATAGAGTTACCTTTTTTCTCGGTTTATAGGACAAGGAAACAGATTTGGTGAGTCAAATATTTTGTTTTAAACACACTCCAGGATGACGATCGCAATATCAACAGTCTGCATTACAAGCGCACCGTTTCACACCCATGTTGCGATTCTTTTTTCTCTCTTTGATTGAACTGTTAAGCTGGCAGGTGGGACAACATTGCTGGTGACATGCCCACCACGAAAATGGCGGGGTCACTCTCGCTAAGCGTGAGATTTTACACAGATTATATCCCTTGTAGCTTTCCGAACATCGTCTATGGCATTAGTCATTATTTTTCTTACCCTTGAAACGTTAGGAGTATCGTTTTCTGGTTGGTGTATGGGATAACTGGTATTTTATTCTCCTTGATATGGAGCCCAGGAAAGGAGTAGACCGGGTTGGGGTGGTGGTGATGGGGTAAGATAGCCGGAGAGAAGATGATTGCAATGTATCAGATGTGACAGAAAAGCAAATGCGTTATCAAGAGTTATTTTTTCACCCCCATCCAAAATTATTCTACATTTTCCTCTTTGTGTGTGTGTGTGTGTGTGTTGTGTGTTGTGTGTGTGTGTGTGGTGTGCACTTGTCTGCTTATATGCGACTGCGCGTATGATAGGCTGTTGTCAGCTATTGCTGGAAGACATTTGGCATCTGCACTTCTAGATTTGCCAGTAGTGAAATTGTTGTTCATCGACGACCATTCTTGCTATTTGTTTCACCGGCGAGATCGGAGATCGACTCCAATCAGCGGTTGTTTTTTTTTTTTTGTTTTTTTTTTTTTAGGTTCCTTTGGCTTCGTCTAAGATTCTAGTGTTCTATGGGCTCAAATCGGAAGCTGGAACCACACAGACAGGTTCTAAATGGATGCGTCTCTGAGATATTGACCAACTGGACATGTATCTGTACATCTCCGAGCTTGTTAACACGGGATATCCTATGAAAGTGAACATGAAAATCCGTCCTGACTTGTAGTTTCAGACAAAGAAGTGATCTACTCAGGATCGTCTTCTTCGTTCTCATCCTTATCAATCATTGAAAAAAATATTAAATTGTGCCATAGTCTCATTGTGATCACAGTATCGATGTCCTCCACACGTTCATGCCTGATGACATCATCATCATCATCGGTAGTGGCAGGAACTGACTGTTTGTTGGATGAACGAGGTGGATCACTTCGGAGGCAATAATCACCCACTCACGCTGGCCTCTCAGAAGCAGTACGGTGTCTCCACCGCCAGGCAGTCTCTTGACCTCTTCTTATTGATTACTCTCTCTCTCTCTCTCTCTCTCTCTCTCTCTCTCTCTCTCTCTCTCTCTCTCTCTCTCTCTCTGGACTGTGACGCTTGGAAAAAAAGATGAAACAGACTGCAACGTCACTGGAACATACAACAAACAAACAAGCACACAACAAGTGTAAAGTGACGTTGTTTTATTTACAAAGACACCACAAACCTTATTCTGGATATTTCGGCGAAAGCGCCTTTTTCAACAAACACAGGACAAAAGAGAAAAGAGATCAAAAACAATACTTCCCTTGCACAGCACAATCCACAAATGAAACTAAAAGGCAAAATGTATTTGTGAGCACAATTCAAGGGGAAGAGAGAGAGAGAGAGAGAGAGAGAGAGAGAAGAGAGAGAGAGAGGAGAGAGAGAGAGAGAGAGAGAGAGAGAGGGGGGGGGGAAGGAATCAGGTAAAGGTGAAGGTTGGAGACAGTGAGTACAAAATGATCAGCTGAAAAAGTAGGAATAGTTGAGTAGTACGGAGAAGGGGGTGAAAGGGAGGGGGCAGGGGGGGGGGGGGGGTGGAGAAAAAACTGTATTCAAGTGTTGTGGATAAAGATAACAAATCAAACGTTCATTGTAAAAACTAATGGGTGGTTTTTGGAGAGGGAGTAGGGGGAAAAATATATGGGGAGGGTCAGGGTGGATTTGCCGCCTATAGCATCAAACCCAATTCTGACCCTAGAGTGTAACGCTTGGGTTGAGACAAAACGAGCGTAAGTCTGGCTTTTTTCTGGGAGCCAGAATAAGCATGGAAATAATGCCTTTGTGGGTATGGGTATGTCAGATGGAATGCGGGGGTTGTGGAGGGGATGGTGGAGGGGTACAGGAATAGATGAAATGTCAGCACATAATTATAATCTCAAACTACTGAGGCCATAGCAGTTGTTTATAATGCTTTTCTTTTTTATCCAGTCCCAAGAACAGTGTGTGAGGGACAAAGAGGTGAAAGCGATTTTTCAAGCACATGACGGCCAATTCATCGCACTCGCATGATATAATGGAGCAGCTGGGATTTAGGGCAAGTTTGAAGTGGACATGGAGTGTAGAGGTTCATTTCAGCAATTACGTGGGGACGTTTCTGAAGAACCAGAGACTGATTATGTAAAACTTCAGAGGAAAAGAAGGATGTTTGAAGCATGATTTCAAAATTTCAATTCTAATAAAAAACGAAAGAGTAATTGCAATGAAGATAAGGGGACCAAGGTATCTGTTGCCTAATTTTTCTAAGGTCTTGTATACAATCACAATTTCAAGATCAGAAGGGATAATCTGATAAGGGAAATGATAAAATGTTCAAGGCGTGATTTGATTAACTATGCAAAACGCAAGTAACAAAGGAAAAAACGAAAGGAACATGGAATGATGAATATTGACCGTGTGTTATTCCAGTGCATCTCTCTCTCTCTCTCTCTCTCTCTCTCTCTCTCTCTCTCTCTCTCTCTCTCTC
>CM031598.1:92723708-92736450 GCA_018398815.1 Conus ventricosus
CTGATAAAACTTATTAAAACTTAATTAGAACTTATCAAGAATTATTAAAAACTTGGGGATAACTTGAGAATGACTTAAGGACAACTTAGAAGTAACTTAAGTAAGAACTTGAGAATAACTTGTTAAAAACTTAGAGGAACTTGAGTGTGTGCATGCGTGGGTGGGGGGTGGGGCAGGTGGGGGTGGGGGGTGTGCATGCGTGGGGCAGGACAAAACAAACAACAAACAACAAACACAAAATAAACAGTCCAGGGGTGGGGTGGAGGGACGTGCGTGCGTGGGGTAGGCCAAAACACACAAACACCAACAAACAAGAAGTAGAACTACCAGGCTGTGCCCCGCGCGCAACCTCAATCAACCCCAAGTGATCACATAGGGTCGTTTGGCCTAGTTTGCCGCTGAGCTTTGCTGGTGCTGCCGCGCTTTGTAGTCAAGCGATCACATAGGGTCGTTTGACCTAGTTTGCCGCCGAGCTTTTGCAGGTGCTGACGTCATTGGCGGCAAGCGATCACATAGGGTTGTTTGGCCTAGTTTGCTCTGCTCCTTTTTTCTCAACCAGGCTTGCAACTGGCTATGGCAGAGTTACAGCAATTACTGCTGTAGCCGAGCTTTTATGGCGGCTCTAATCGCCAGTAGTAGTAATCCGTCATTGTATATTTGGAGCATTTATATGAAGATAGTGCTGGCCACACACTACTCCTCTCCATACTGGTAGATGTACTAAGGTCTGCCTAACCCTATCTAGTTTTGCCAGAACATTCGAAAATCGCCACCCAGTTGCATAAGTTTAATAATGGTTTGGCGTTTGCTACACAGTTCATTTTTACTGATTCCTAGCTTGTGGAATTTAGGATAGTTATAAAAACACACAGAAAGTTGAATGAGTTTCCTAGCATACGAATCAGACATGTTCACCTGCGTCTTAAGAAATAAACCCCATGTTTGATGCGTTTTTTGTTTTTTAACATGACTTGGGCTGTCTCAAGCCAACGCCCAAAAAATCAACGCGTGATGGATTGTTTTTGCTTTGGCCGGCTTTCAACAATGCAGCGCCATTTATTAAATAAGGAACCATCTCATCGATAGTTAAACACATATTGAAATTGGCTATATTTTGTTTCAGCAATATTGCCTTCAACGTTTTCATTTCCTTGAACCAACAAACCTTTAAGATAGTCGTCCATTTCCAAAGCAGTCGGTTCACTTTTTTCTTTTTCTGTTCCTTCTAGGAAAGCAATACTCTTTTCGGTTTCGGCGGCAACGAACATGCTTCACCTCGTTCTTTTTTCAACAAATACTCTGACATGAAAGTATGGTAAAACTTGTGGTGTTTAATGGCAAGAGCCTGCTCTTCAGTGAAACGGGTAGCATTTTTTAGAATAAGACACCAAGCACAGTACACAGCGAAGTAAAAGCGTCCTTGCAAGTCCGGAAGTCAGTAGAAGAATGATGAAACCGGTGTTGGAAACTAGTCATGTGAGCGCTTTAACAGCGCCCTCAGGCGGCAGAGAAAAAGCTGATGTAATATATTGCAATGCGCAAGCCCAGCGTGAGGGAGTGGGGTGAGGGGAGGAGCGGGGCTGCAGTATTGATTTTTTGGCCTCTCAGTTTGTCGGCAGGTGTGAGGCGCGCGCGCGCGCGTGTAATGAGTGTCTGTCTGTGCCCATGTGTGGTGTGTGTGTGTGTGTGTGTGTGTGTGTGTGTGTGTTCTGTGTTTGTGAGTGGGTGCATTTTTGTGTGTTTGTGCATGTGTGTGTGTAGTTTGAAGTCTTACTTGTCAGAGAACGTAGATATACCAATCCTGGGTTACTTTCGCCCGAACTGGGTGAGGGCGGAAGTGGCCCAGGATTGGTATATCTACGTTCTCTACTTTCGTCAATACCAGTACTCACCGCCGGAAAGACCCGTTACTCCTCAGCAAACGTTCCGAGGTCGTGGACAACGACCACCACGTAGACCTTTTGGGCCAGTTCGTGGACAGAACAGAAGTTCACAAAATCAGTCGGCTGCCGATCAGACAATGCGATGTTTCTTTTGTGATGGAAAGTTCCATTTGAGGAAAAATTGCCCTTTAAAACCCAAATGATTCAAAACCCGCATTAGTCTCCACTGATTGTGAAGAAGGCCTTGTTTTGGCACCAGATCAATCTGTTGATGGACTGGTGTTAGAAAACGGAGCCATCAATGGTTTGCAGGCTTCGGTTTTGCGAGACACTGGGTGCACTACTGCTGGTGTACGGAAGTCTTTCGTGCTTCAAGACCAGTATCTCAACACTGTCCAAAAAGTGTAGGTCGTTTGGAGGCAAGATTGAAAACGTTTCCGCTGGCGAAAATTTCAGTCGATACACCGTACTACTCGGTTTTCTTACCGCCTGTGTTATTGATAACCCAGTCTGCGACTTGATCTTGGGCAATTTGCCAGGTGTCGCTACAGTACATGGTGGTGCTGGAGGATCGTTTGTTCCTTGTCTTGTGAGTACTAGACCCAGACGTCATAGGCAGGAAAGGCTACAAAGCCGCTAAAAAGTCTCAAAACTGGATGAACTCCAGATTCCCCCCAGATGATTTAAAAGAAATGCAGGGAAAGACGAGACGCTGACGACAATACTTTCTGCTGCCTAAAACAGACTGTCACTGACGTACCAACGGACAAACCAACGTACATACTGGACTCTGACATTCTCTACAGGTATGTACCTGGACAGGACAACAAACAAGTTGTGGTTCCAAAACCACTTAGAGAAACAGTACTGCACACGGCTCATGATGCATTGTTCGCTGGTCACTGCGGAATCAAAAAGAACATTAAAGAGAGTTCTTGATTCTTTTTATTGGCCGGGTGTCACAAAGGAAGTTACGAAATACTGCCGCTCATGTGACATCTGCCAAAAGACATCTCAGAAAGGTCGCGTCCCATGTGCACCTTTGCACAAAATGCCTCTCATTTCCGTTCCATTTCGGAAGGTAGCAAATGATTCTTGTTTGGACCGTTACAACTGTCTTCTTCAGGATATCGCTATATCTTGACTTTGGTGGATACAGCAACAAGGTATCCAGAGCGATTCCACTGAAGAAAATTGATACAGTGTCTGTCGCTGAAGCTTTACTTGCAATTTTTTCCAGAGTGGGTCTTCCAGATGAAATTCTCTCGGATTGTGGAACGCAATTCATTTCTGATCTCATGAGAGAAATTTACAGACTGTTGTCAATCTCTTCCATTTCAACCACGCCATATCATCCCCAATCGAATGGCATGGTTGAACGTTTCAATGGAACGTTGAAGTCCATGTTGAGAAAGGTTGCAAGGCAAGAGCCCCAGGAATGGGATCGTTTCATACCGGCTTTGCTTTTTGCATACAGGGAAATGCCGAACGAAACGCTGGGATTCTCTCCATTTGAGCTTCTTTTCGGACACTCACCAAGGGGTCCTTTGGATCTGCTGATGACACAATGGACGGAGAAGACGGACATACCTGACAGTAAAACTGTTTACCAATACGTTTATGAACGCATAATCGTTTGAAGGATGCATGTGAGCTTGCTCAACAGTCAGCTGATAGGAAAACTGATGTGTACAAGGTCTTTGCAGACAGAAAAGCAAAGGCACGTTCCTTCAGCGTAGGGGAATAAAGTTCTTGTACTACTCACTGATGAACATAACAAGCTTCGTGTTATGTGGAAGGGTCCTTTTCAGGTGGTCGAAAAAAACTTTCTGAAGTAAATTTTAAGATCAAAATGGCAAACACTGAGAAGGTATTTCATGTGAACATGTTGAAGAAGTATGTTGAACGTACAAATGTTGCCATCAATCAGTCGGTTGAGTGGATATATCCTGTGTCAGAAACTGATGTCAACATGAAGACATTTCAGTGATGAATTTGTACCCAATGTAACGTACAGGGACAGATCAAGGGTTATGAAAACAGCAAATGTAGGAGTGTTAACATCTACCAGTGCAGATGATGTTGTACCCCTTTCCCTATTCTGTCTATCAAAGGTGAAACCTATGAGGATGTGGTTCTGTCGAATGATTTGTCTACAAGTCAAACAGAACAGCTCAAAGACATTTTGAAAGACTTTCAGGATGTGTTGACGGATACCCCAGGTACAGTAACTGGTATTGAACCCCATAGTATTCAGTTAACTTCTGAAATACCAGTGCGAACCAGACCATACCCCCTCCCATTTGCAAAAAAAGAGGTGGTTGAGAGAGAAATCAATGTAATGCTGGATTTAAAGGTGATAGAACCTTTACATCTCCGTACAGCTCACCAGTGGTATTGGTGGACAAACCTGATGGATCGGTGCGTTTCTGCATCGATTACAGAAAAGTAAATAAGATCACTGTGGTCGATGCCGAGCCTATCCCAGACATTGAAGAACTTCTGTGTCAGCTCTCGGAAGGAAAGTATTTTGTGAAAGTAGACTTGACTAAAGGGTACTGGCAGATTCCAATGGCTGAAGCTGACAAGGAAAAGACAGCGTTTCAAACCCCTTTTTGGTCTTTTCCAGTGGACGAAAATGCCATTTGGTTTGCAAAATGCCCCAGCTTCTTTTGCCAGAATGATGCGAGCCCTGAAACTCCATGAATATGGTGCAGTCAGTTTTTTTGATGACATTTTGTTGGCTGCAAAGTCATGGAGTGACCTCCTTTCTAACTTACGAGCTGTTTTTTGCAGACTCAGAAGTTTTGGTTTGACTGCAAGACCATCAAAAATTCGTGCCGGTTTTCAAACTCTCGAGTTTTTGGGTCACTATTTCAGTGGGGAAAAATGATGCCAGAGGGAAAGAAAGTGGAAAAGATTTTATCCTTACACAAACCCACTACAAAGAAACAGATCAGGTCACTCATCGGATTGTTGTCTTACTATAGACGATATGTACCCCACTTTGCATCCCTGACGGCCCCTTTGACTGAACTGACGAAAGGGACGAAGAACAAAAGTATTGTGTGGTCTGATGAGTGCCAGAAGGCTTTGGAGTGTGTTCAGAACACCCTCAACTCATTTCCTGTTCTATTTGTTACCCTCCCTCTCAGAAGTCTTTATTTTAAGAACTGATGCCAGTTCTAAAGGAATGGGAGCGGTACTGTTGCAGGAAAAAGTGCTTTGTTACATCCAGTGCAATACGCCAGTAAGAAGTTCTCAAAGACACAGGAGAAATACTCCCCTATTGAGAGAGAGTGCTTGGCTATTGTATGGGCATGTGAGAAGTTCGCCAGGTTCTTGACTGGAAGAAAGTTTCAGTTACAGACTGACCATAGGCCACTGACGTTCTTGAAATCGTCAAAGACTAAGAACAGCAGGTTATTAAGATGGTCTTTGGCATTGCAGGAATTCCAGTTTACTGTTGAACCAGTGCCTGGAACACAAAATGTCATGGCAGATTTGTTGTCACGTGCATGAATTTTTCATGGACAAATGTAACTGTCTTCAAGGGAAAGACTATTCCTGTTTTTGTCTTTCTTAATGATTACGGTGTGATCACTTTTGACGTGCATTGTATGCTAACTGACGATTAAATCAATGGTATTTATGCTAATTTGCTTATTGAAGTGACTATATGTTTTGCAAGCAAACAACTACTTGATGTTGATGTAATACATATTTATTCTTTGGTAAACAATGGAAAAAATCAAGTACTATTTATGTCTAATTTGCTTGTGAAGATGAATATATGTATTTTGTGATGAGCAAATAACTCTTTAGAAATGTATATACACATGTTTTGATTGTGCAATGAGACAAACCAATTGTTTTCATTTGTCACTGTCAACAATGGAAAGCAGGTGACTTTTCAATGGACTATAACACTACATGTGGGAAAAAGAAACTATGTTTAAACTATGTTTATTTTGTTTACATGTCTATTGAGAAACATGTACACTTGGAAATATTCTCATTTTCATGAGGGTTTTGAAACATATGATGTGAGACAAAGATCAAGGGAAAATGTGCTTCACATCTTAATGTATGAACACAATTTGTGCTTTGAATTGTTAATATCCCTAATTGTTTTATCCATGTAATTTGTGAAATGTATCTTATGAAATATGGTGATCAATTATGAATGTTTTTTTTTAGAAAGATTGAAAGTTTGAATATGCTATTTATGGTGGATCATGGTGATTGATTCTATACGTTGATTATTAATTTGGTGAATCATGTGCGATGGTTACACATTTTGAGATTCATGGTGAAGATGTGTTTAAGTGAAGTTGTATATCCTTTAAAAAATTTTCTGGAGAAAATTTTTTTCATCCCAGGATGGGGGGTGTCATGTGACGTAGCCTCACATCAAGGCATGTGACGCTCCATCACATGTAGTTAGTGATATGAATCATTTCCCCATGCCACAACTAAAGGAAGAATATTCATGTGGCTTGACTAGTGTAGCGGGCGTCCCCAAAATAATTGTGAGTATGACTCATTCAAGGAACAAATGTGGTCATTGGGTGAAAGTGACCACTGAGTGATAGTTTAACAAGGGCTGGTAAGGTAAGGTGCTGGTCATGTGTTTTGAACACTGAGTATGCACTCACTAGGAGAAGGGGGGAAAGAGTCAGTTTTAAAACCCCGCAGATGGCCTAGAGACTCGAACCTGTCAGGACGGTGGTCCTCGTTGCTGACAGTCATTACCAGGTGAGCGATAGATAGTTGGGGAAAGCTACAGGGGGAAAAACTTAAAGAAGAGAGAAAGAATTCATATGTTGAATTGAGAAGCAGGTTACTTACACGAACCTTATTCGTGTTTCAGCCCTTCACCCTTCACCCTTTACCCTTCGCCCTTCACCCTTCACCTTTCACCCGTGAGGTGGTTGAAGATGGCCCATGGTGTGGGGGATACACCCATAGTTCAGCCCAGCCAGTACCAACTCCAGGGAGAGGAGTTGAAGCTCGCCGTTTCGCAAGAGACAGAAGAAGTCGCGGAAGAGAAGTCGAGACTCGTATCTCCAGGACGGGAGAGTTCGAGGGGGCAGTATATTGTCTCAGAGAGACAGGGAAAGGAGAAAGCAGGGAAGCTTTTACTTGAGGCAGGCAGGTCCTCAGTGATTACGGGAGTTATGTATTCTCCTGGTCCGGAAATTTTTGGGTTAAAGGAATGTGAAGGCCATGGCTTTATAGAAACGAAACTAGACTGTTTTATCTCTCAGTGTAAAGAGAGATACATGTGTGAAGACTATTTTTCTCTCAGTGTTAAGAGAGATACATGGGTGAAGATTGATTTGTCTCTCGGTGTGAGGAGTGATACATGTGTGCAGATTTATTTGTCTCTCAGTGTGGAGAGAGATACTTGTGTAAAATCTGTTTACAAGTTGTGGTTGTGACTTAGTAAAGTGTTTTCCCTGAAGGAGAGGGGGAGAAGAAAACATTCGGTAGTGCTCCTTTTGGGTGATTGGAAAGATTGCGTGTGCGTATGGAGTAAATGCTGTCATGAATGCGGGTATGCAAAAGTGACAGTGTGGGCAGACTGAGTATTGACACACTGTAGTAGAGAAATACAATCAAATACACAATATTAGAGAAACATCACTGGAAACCAGAAAAGAGAAAGAAAGACCATTCTGCACCGCGGGAGTGCGCCAAGTTCCATTCTGAACATGCTCTGAATCTGCCGCGTTGAATCTCAGTTGTGGCTCTCCTCTACGGTTTTAAGAGAAGAAGGGAAAAGTAGCAGATACTAAGAAAGAAATGAAGCGAGAAAGAAAAAGGAGGAGGAAAATGGTGGCTGCCAAGTGTCTGGCATGAAGGGAGGTAATTGGCTGCGGGGCTGTGGTCTGGGACCACACGGACGAAGGCCTCAAAGAGGAGTTGTGTTGCAGCCACAGTGGCAAAACCCACCATTAGCACGTGCTCTTGAAAAGGAGGAATGGAGGGGAGAGGGGAGGGGGGGGGGGGGTGTGAGCTGGAAGTGGAACAGAGGGAGGGGGCGAGGGAGGTAAAGGTAAGGGATGGAGGGCTTTTGTTTTCGCCGCCTTGGGGGGCAGACGTCTCGTCTGCTTGTTTTATGTTTCCTGCCACCAAAAATATGGGAGACTGAATCACTGAATGCTGCTCTGCGTGGCGTTAACGGGACTAAGAATCCCTAGATTCATTGAAGATGAGTCTTGTTTCATTCCAAATCCCCTTTCAACAATACTATACACCAGAATTCTTGCCTTTTTATTTTTTGATGTTTAAGACTTTGAATAGACAGAAGGAATTCATTGTATTTCTCACCATTGAAGATCATCTCCTGTTCTGGAGAGCTTGATGTTTTGTGGTGTATTTCAGTATAACTTTTGCAATGAAAATAGAAACAGACATCCACGTATTTTGAAAATGAAAATGAACCAACAAAGCAACAACAACGACAAAAACAAAACAGCAACAACAACAACAACAACAACAAAACAACAACAACTTGCACTATTCATCAGCAAGAGTGACTCCCGGAAAACAAATTCATTAGTGTGTCTGTGAAAATAATCCGGAATTTCTTTTTTGTTGTTGTTGTTGTTGTTTTGGTTTTTTGTTTGTTTTTTTTTGTTTGCTTTCTGGCTTCTTTGCTTTTTCTTCGTGCTTTAACATTTTCATTACTGGGTATGTTTTTCCAATGATATCTTGCAGAATTTTCTGTTGATGACTTACACACACACACACACACACACACACACACACACACACACACACACACACACACACACACACGCACACACACACACACACCACGTGCATGCACGTGCGTGGATACCCATACGCAGAGAGAGAGAGAGAGAGAGAGAGACAGAGAGAGAGAGAGAGAGAGAGAGAGAGAGAGAGAGGAGAGAGAGAGAGAGAGAGATAACGCAGACACACAGCCAGGGTGTGGGGTAGGGTTCATACAAATACATGCACACAGGGACATCACAATCCAAACTGAACACAATATTTGAAAAGTAAATGTTAGCCAGGGACGGGAGAAGGAGCAGGGGGTGGTTGGGTGGGCCAGTTGATGGCTTTAAGACAGGGACGGGAGAAGGAGCAGGGGGTGGTTGGGTGGGCCAGTTGATGGCTTTAAGACAGGGCCAGGGATGGGAGAAGGAGCAGGGGGTGGTTGGGTGGACCAGTTGATGGCTTTAAGACAGGGCCAGGGATGGGAGAAGGAGCAGGGGGTGGTTGGGTGGGCCAGTTGATGGCTTTAAGACAGGGCCAGGGACGGGAGAAGGAGCAGGGGGTGGTTGGGTGGGCCAGTTGATGGCTTTAAGACAGGGCCAGGGACGGGAGAAGGAGCAGGGGGTGGTTGGGTGGGCCAGTTGATGGCTTTAAGACAGGGCCAGGGACGGGAGAAGGAGCAGGGGTGGTTGGGTGGGCCAGTTGATGGCTTTAAGACAGGGCCAGGGACGGGAGAAGGAGCAGGGGGTGGTTGGGTGGGCCAGTTGATGGCTTTAAGACAGGGCCAGGGACGGGAGAAGGAGCAGGGGGTGGTTGGGTGGGCCAGTTGATGGCTTTAAGACAGGGACGGGAGAAGGAGCAGGGGGTGGTTGGGTGGGCCAGTTGATGGCTTTAAGACAGGGCAGCTGATGCATTCAGAAAAGACACAGAGCTGGAGGAATAGAGCGGTCGAAGACGGTGGAGACTTTTCCAGAGCAGCGACTTATACTCACCGTCAGCGTTGTTTCCCCTTCACTGAGTTTGTACTACACATCCGGGCAAGGGCGGCTGGGGCAAGGTTGGTTTCCTCCCTTTACAGAAATGGCGTCATTTCGCTCGTGGCCCGGTCGTCTCCTGTCTGATGCTGGCCTGATATGGCATCTGATCAGGAGAGGCTCCGTGGAGCGCGGCCTGGACTTACCATAGGATCCGGTGTTTTGCCTTTCTTTTTCTTCTCCAACAAAGACGGGTAAAGGATTGGTTGGAATGAATGGACGAACTTGCTGATTTGGAAGTAACTCATGTCCTTTCTCACTGATTTATTTATCAAATCTGGTCGTGTGTCATTTCATGCCTTTCTCCCTAGCGAAATTATTTATCGGGCAGTATACCCGTTTTGACTCTTTGACGATATTTTGTTTTGATACTATATCATCTCTTCTCTTCTTGACGAAGTTATTGACTCAGTAAAATGCCATCTATCTTCGTGGCGAAATCATTTATTGCCTGGAATTTCATTTTCCGTTTTGGCAAAGTTATTGAATAGGTCGAATTTAATTTGTCTTCTCGACAACTTATTTTTTGTTCAGTGGAGGGACAGGTCTGTCTCTCTGACGAAGGTAAGAGTTTGGTTAATGTGCTATATCTTTATACCCGACGAAGTTTTAATTTGGTAGTGCCATGTCTGTCTTCTTGTCAAAGTTATTTATCTGGTAGTGTGTCTTGTCTGTCTTCTCGACGAATGATCTGTGTAGCATATAAGGTTGTCACTATGATGAAGTTATCAGTTTTATTGGATGTAGAGTTTACTGCGTTTATGAAATCGTAGTATAAAGTGGGGTCATTTCCTTGGTTTGTGTTTGCTGGTCAGATTTGTTTATTTGTTTGTTGTTTTGTCTGGCCTGTACAAGTCTTATGGGTCGAAACGCATTGCTTTGCTTATGTCTTGTCTTTATTTGGTGGTCTGACAGATTAAACTTTATTCTGTAGCTTCATCCATGGTGGCTCGACATTAAACTTAAACATACATGGACAAAACTATGTACTTGTTTATCGCTTTGTGCATTAATTGAAGTTAACCTTTTGCTCCCCCTTATCTTATTTTGACATACTCTCAGTAATATTTTATCACATTGGCAAGAAGCTCGACTTGGACATACAGATGCAAAAGTTAGCAACACAGTCCAAGTGTACTATTGATATTAGATTGGATATGTTTAACATGTAAAGGTTGTTCCCCAAATTTATAACCAAGTATTTTGACACATCAACGTCTGAATCGACCATGCATAAACTGACAGGAGACAAACATCATTAACATATCTGTATCACGGACGTTTCTTTCGCATTGTCCTTTCAGGATAACCAGACTAATGCCACTAAAGGATGTGTATTCTTTTTTCTTTCTACAGTGGAAACGAGGGTCTGGAAAGAATGCGACAACAGAACCTTTATGTCTGTCTTTATTATGATGTTCCCTCTCCATGACCGAGGTCTTTTATCCTTGACGGTTAATCCATTGTACCTAAACATTTTAGTTTCGGATTTGTTTTTTTTTCCTGGTTCTGCTTATTACTCTGCATTTATTTTCCCTTGTGTATTTCTTTCTTTCTATAATATCATTTTCTTCACTTGTCTTTTTCTTTATTCGTTATTCATTCATTGACTTATTCATCCCGCGTGTTCATTTGCTTGACGTCGCGTTTATTACTTATTAATCTAATTTACTGACTTACTAACAAATGTACTTCTTGGTTTAACAATTCCTCGGGGGAAAGGTGAATAATAATTTTTAAAAAATTCTTACGTATGTCGAAACTGGTAAAATGAATATACAGGTAGTTTTACACTTGCATCAACGGTCGTCATTTGGTGTATTTCCTAAAGTAGTAGTCCATTGTAAGACTAAAAAAAATATTGTTGATGTAGCTGCGTAGGTGTTTTCTTTTTCTCCTTACTTTTGGGGACCTTTCGATTTTTGTAGAGTGGTCTGTCTGGGAAAGAAGAAACCTTTGCGTTTGAAACCTTCATCCATTTCAGTTGTTTCGCAACAACACATGTCTCTTTTGGAACCTTTCCCCACGATCGCACGAAGAAGTCCGGACGTCTATTTTCTGCAGTGGGGAAAGATTTTCGACCGTTACCGGAGTCCACCATTCTTCTTCTGGGTGGAAAAGTGAACGAGAGAGGAACACCTGTGCTCATCTTTCTTGCACTTAGTTTCTGACTATCACTAAAAGCGCCTGTAAAGCACAAAAATGATCTCTCTCTCTCTCTCTCTCTCTCTCTCTCTCTCTCTCTCTCTCTCTCTCTCTCTCTCTCTCTCTCTGAGGCCGTTCGTATCTCTCTCTCTCTCTCTCTATCTCTCTCTCTCCTCTCTCCTCTCTCTCTCTCTCTCTCTATAAAATATTTATTATTATATATATATATGTGTGTGTGTGTGTGTGTGTGTGTGTGTGTGTGTGTGTGTGTACATACATTATAATTATATCTGTGTGTGTGTGTGTGTGTGTGTGTGTGTGTGTGTGTGTGTGTGTGTGTGATATCATGTTTATTGCGCAGCTAAGTACGGAGTGCACAGGAAGGCTGTAAGAGCTGAAAGAAGCTGGAGAGGAAACGGCAACAACGCAGTAAACCAACAACAGTCCGTACACAACCAGAGTCACCTGGAGCTCTTCCTTTTAGACCCAAACAAACAAGATGACTGGACTAACATGTAATGAGAGATGTGGTGGCGGAGAGAGCGGAAACTGAGGGTGAAGGAGGAAGAAGAGGAGGGATATGGGTTGAAGACAGGAAGACATCAGCAGAAAGAGTAATACGTATCAAAATGAAACGCACATCGCCATGATGTCTCTCCCTTCCATCTACGCTGGCACTTTTTTTGTGAAAGGATGGTGCGTGGCGTTTACGCCACCCTGGAGAGAAGCACCAATAAGAATGAGCACGGTAAATACGTTATTAGACAGCAGGAAAGAACATGGAAACTGCCCGTGAAATAAGATTTTAAACCAAAGGGCAAACACTGAGGGTAATCTGCTGTATACTCCCGCGCACGGTGTGGGTAAGCATATACACACAGACAGAATTTGAAAGCGAGTGCCTTTAATTTGTTCTCCCCAAGCGGCCCC
>CM031598.1:92742450-92747450 GCA_018398815.1 Conus ventricosus
ATGGGCATTCTTTCTTTGTTAATTGAATGCACGAGCAACACGCATCTAGACATACTGGCTTAGTGAAAAGACGTCAGCACTCCATCTCGTCCTCTTAATTTCTGACTTCTTGAGCGACATTTTGCATGCTTCCAAACCATCCCAGACAGAAAGTTGAGCAGACGTAGTAAAAAGAGAAAGGACTGCATGTGTTAAACAGAATCCCCCCCCCTCCCTCCACAGGTAAGGTGGACGTTAAGGACACCATCTAGTTACCACTAAATCACAGCTTTCTCTCTTCTTGTTACGGGAGGTTATGTCTTCAGCTAGTTACCACTAAATCACAGCTTTCTCTCTTCTTGTTACGGGAGGTTATGTCTTCAGCTAGTTACCACTAAATCACAGCTTTCTCTTTCTTGTTACTGGAGGTTATGTCTTCAGCTAGGCCTGTCGGTTGTTGTTTGTCTGTCTGTTAACAAGACTGAACAAAAACTGCCAAATTTTTTTACAAAATATGGCGGGAAGATGAAATGTGTGCTGAGAACGAATTTACTTAATTTTGAGTGGATCGTCATACGAATGTGGATCAACAAATAGATCCAGAATCTGTTGGATGTCGGCAGAGATTTGCTCTCTCTCTCTCTCTCTCTCTTATCTCTCTCTCTCTCTCTCTCTCCTCTCTCTCTCTCTCTCTTACACTGTTGGTCGTCACTGTGTACAACCGAGAAGATGACACGTGTTTTTTCTTTAACGTTATGATTTGTTTCTATCTAATTAGGAGTCTAGGGACACAGCTTGTGTTTTCTGGCTTTGTCTCTTCCTAAAGTCACTCAGCTTTCAACACAGCTAACATGAGGACAACACTATAAACTGTATCTTCGTTACTGATGAAGCACAGATATATTATATCGGCTTTGCATGAATAAAGTTAGACTGTTCCCTTTTATACGTTTGCTTCATAGAAACAGTACAAAAGTAGCAAACAAAACAATATAAAAATTGTAAATGAAGTTCGACATTTAGAAACAAGTATAACTTAAAGCCAAAAAGAAAAAACAAATATAAAAAAGGGGGGGGGGGGGGGGGGGAAGAAAAGAAAATATGCATCCACTTCGAGTCCATCCTGACTACTGATGAATCTGGCGCGGCAAGTCTCTCTTGTGCTGAAGAAGTAGAGGAAAGAAAGAAAGAAAGAAAGAAGAGAAATGGTGGCTAAAGAAAGAACGAAAGAAAAAAAAGAGAGAGAGATGGTGGCTGCCAAGTGTCTGGCATGAAGGGAGGTCAATGGCTGCAGGGCTGTGGTCTGGGACCACACGGACGAAGGCCTCAAAGAGGAGTTGTATTGCAGCCACAGTGGCAACCTACCATTAGCACGTGCTCTTGAAAAGCAGGGGGAATGAAGGCAGTGGGTTGGAGGAGGGACAGGAAGTGAGGGGAAGGAGGAGGTAAAGGGGAGAGTAAGGGTGGAGGGCTTTTATTTCCGGCGCCTTAGGGCCCGACAGACGTCTCGTCTGCTTGGGTTATGTTGGCGGCCACCAGAAATGCGGGAGCTTGAATAAATTAATGGATGTTGTTTTATGTAAGGTTAACATGGATAAAACACACCACAATTCATTGAAGATCAGTTCCGTTTAACTCTATACACCATTGCAACTCGCGTGACATAACCGAGGATCTTGCTGCCAGGTTTGTACGTAGCAGACTTTAAAGAATTGATTGTCTTTATAGGGAGTAGGAGGTCATGGTTATTCATCAAAATGGAAAATAATGTTAAAGACTTGAGAACATATATAAAAAAAATTTTTAAGTTGTGCTAAAAATGTCTCATCACACACACACACACACACACACACACACACACACACACACACACACACACACACACACACACACACACACACACACACACGCGCGCACGCACACACGCACGCACGCACGCACGCACGCACGCACGCACGCACGCATGCACGCATGCACGCACGCACGCACGCACGCATGCACGCACGCACGCACGCACGCACGCACGCACGCACGCACGCACACACACACACACACACACACACACATACGCACGCACGCACGCGCACGCGCGCGCGCGCACACACACACACCACACACACACACACACACACACACACACACACACACACACACACATACACACACACACACGCACACACACACATGTATATACATATTTAATTAACATTGAATTAAAGATCTGACAAAATATTTCGGAAGGTGCCGAAAGGCTTAGACAAATACTTGCACCATTGAAGAGCTATAGTAAACAGCAATAAATGCTTAGGTTTTATATTCATGGTTTAATGTTGTTATCACTATGACTATATTCCTTAATAATGCCTAAATTGTTTATTCATATACACTATACATTCATTTGTTTTTGGTGAATTGGTGCTCAATGTTCAAGGAACGGTGTGTACTTACATCAGGCACTCTGAAATACAGTGTTTTGTGTTGCATTGTCATACCAAAAAGTAAATCCAAGCAACTCACTCCCCGCCCACCCCCACCCCCACCCTTAAATGACAAGCGCTGTCAATGCTAAACAATAAAAATTTGTTCTAATGCAAATGATGTATGTCCAGTGCTCTCTGACCTGTAGGACCTCTACAGATCGGGTAATACAACGCTAGCACAACTTCAGTTTGACTGAACAAAATAACCTATTCAAAAAAATCTGTCTGTGTGTCTGCCTCTCTCCCCCTCTCTCTCTCTCTCTCTCTCTCTCTCCTCTCTCTCTCTCTCTCTCTCTCTCTCTGTCTCTCTCTGTCTCTCTCTCTGTCTCTCCTTCTCTCTCTCTTTCATATATACAGTACTCGCATTAACACACATATGCACAGAGAGAGTAGCGTATAAGAGAGAGAGAGAGAGAGAGAGAGAGAGAGAGAGGAGAGAGGAGAGAGAGAGAGAGAGAGAGGAGGACATTCGTTCAACTTCAAATGCACGCACACAGACACATCACTGGCCAAAATGAGTATAATGACAGGGAAGCAAGTGTCGGTGGAGGATGGGAACGAGTATAGTACCGGCGGGAGGGTGGGGTGAGTGGGTGACTTGGAAACAGGCAGAACTAGTGATCTTCCTGACGTTGAAAGAAATAAAGAGCTTGTGCGAAGGAATGGTCGAAGACGGTGGAGACTTTTCTAGGGCAGTGACTTACACTTACCATCAGCGTGGTTTCCCCTTCATTGAGTTTGTAATACACATCCGGGCAAGGGCGGTTGTGAAAGGTTGGTTTCCTCCCTTTCTAGAAATGGCGCCATTTTGCTCGTGGCCCGGTCGGCTCCTGTCTGATGCTGACCCGAATGGCATCTGATCAAGAGAAGCTCCGGCGTGGGGTTCGGTCTGAATTTACCATAGGATCTGGTGTTTTGCCTTTCCTTTTCATTCTCCAAGAGGGACGGAAAAAGGATTGGTAGGAATAAGTGGATGAAGTTATCGATTCGACAGTATTTCATGTCTTTACTCCGTGATAAATACATCAATCTACGTGTCATGCCCTTCTCTCTGACGAAGTTATTTACGTAGTGGTATATCAGGCAGGCCTAACTCCCTGACGACTCATTGATTCAGCAGTGCATGGGGTCTGCTTTCTTCACGAAGTTGTCGATTTGGCAGTGTGTTATATGTTTCTTTTTGAAGATGGTGTTGATCGATTGTATCTGTCTTGTTAACAAACGTATCAGTATGACTGTGTGTTATATTTATCCGTATAGCTAAATTGCTGATTTGAAAGTGCCATGTCTGTCTACTGGTGGACGTTTTGTTTAGTAACGTGTTAGATTTGTCTCTGTAACAAAGCGATTTTGTTGTGTGGTGTGTCTGTCTCCTTGACAAAGATGTCCATGTTTTGCACGTCTCTTTCCCTGATGTAATCATTAATATGATGGAATGCAGTATCTATCACCTTGATAACGTGACAGTAAGAATGGGTGTCAGATCCGTTATTAGTTACGTTGGATGCATTTTGCCTTTCTTATCATCTGATAGAAGAGCACACACAAAAAGTGTGAAGTAATGCAGTTTGAATGCACGACACAAAACAGGACAAGAAATGTCCGGCAATATGCCTTCGTCAGCGACAAAAAAATACAGACATAAACATGCACAATACTCCCCTTGTGAAGCCTTCACAAACATAAACATGCACAATACATAAACAATACATAAACATGCACAGACATAAACATGCACAATACTCGCCTTGTGAAGCCTTCAACTTGTGGGCTTCACAAGGGGAGTATTGTGCATGTTTATGTGTGTATTTTTTGTCGCTGAGGAAGGCATATTGCCGATTAATTTCTTGTCCTGTTTTGTGTCGTGCATTAAAACTGCCTTACTTCACACTTTGTTTTGTGTGCTCTTCTGCTTTTTTGTCGTGTTCCAGTAACGGTGCATTTTTGTTTCATTTATCATCTGATAATTTACTGGTCGATAAAAGTTATTTCTTTGGTCCGTTCTTTCGGCGGTATGCTCTCTCTCTCTCTCTCTCTCCTCTCTCTTTCTCTCTCTCTCTCTCTCTCTCTCTCTCTCTTCTTCTCTCTCTCTCTCTTGTCTATCTGTCTGTCTGTCTGTCTGTCTTCCTGTCTGTCTTCCTGTCTGTGTATACGTCTCTCTCTCCACCTCTCTCTCTTTCTCACTCTTTCTCTCTCTCCCTCTCTTTCTGCCCCATCTCTCTATCCGCCTCCCTCTCTCCTACCCCCTTCTCTCTCTCTCTCCCTCTCTCTATCTCTCTCTCAAAGTAATCTTTTTACTCTCTCTCTCTCTCTTTCTCTCTCTCTCTTTCTCTCTCTCTCTCTCTCTTTCTCACTCATTCTCTCTCTTTTTCTCCCTCTCATTCTCTCTCTTCCCTCTCTCTCTCTCCCTCCCTCCGTCCTTCCCCTCTCTCTTTCTCTCGCCCTTTCTCCATCCCTACCTCTCCCCTCTCTCTTACTCTCTTTCACACACACACACTCTCTCTCTCTCTCCACACACACACGTACATAAATCAAGTACAG
>CM031598.1:92752450-92757450 GCA_018398815.1 Conus ventricosus
AGCATGCTTTTTTTCATCTCCATCAATTTTTGGATGCACGCAATAGCATATATCCCATGCCTGACCTTTAGATCGGTACTGAAAAAAGGAGTACTAATTAATGAATAAATAAAACAAAACATGACAACTGTATGTACTTTTCTATAATTTTCTTCATTGGGTAAGAAAATCACTTTTCCTAACGCCAACCGTATTCAGCACATATCACTCAGTTCATCTTAATGTATTCTCCAGTCTGTGTTCGCTTCCTGTCTGTTAATGCTTTGAACAAACAATATCCACCTGAAGATTTTTTTTTTCCGAAAATGTGTTTTTTTTCCTTTTGTCTGGTAAAAGCACCTTTTCATTTTCTATTTCACCTGAAACTATCTTTTTCCAAAGAGGTGGATCATCATCGTATGATCAGCTTGCGTAGTGGTCTCAGGCTCCAAACACTGAACATGCCTACAATTTGTCTGTTTTTTTAACTTTTTCTTTTTCTTCCTGCTGCAGTTGCCATTTTTTTTTCTTCTTTTCTGCCTCTTGTTTCCCCTCTTTCACTGCGACGAAGATCTATGATCGTCGTCTGGAAGAGCAAGGAGAACACTTAAGATCTCAGACACAGCCACGCACCGGATCTGGTTCTTTGAGGTAAGTGATAAAATGCACCATGAACAATGATTACAGTGATGATTTGTCCCTCGAACATGCCATAATGCACAATGATGACAGTGATCATTTGTCCCTCGGGCATACCATAATGCACAATGATGACAGTGATCATTTGTCCTCGGGCATGCCATAATGCACAATGATGACAGTGATCATTTGTCCCTCGGGCATACCATAATGCACAATGATGACAGTGATCATTTGTCCCTCGGGCATACCATAATGCACAATGATGACAGTGATAATTTGTCCCTCGGGCATGCCACAATGCACAATGATGACAGTGATGACTTGCCTCACGGGCATGCCACAATGCACAATGATGACAGTGATAATTTGTCCCTCGGGCATACCATAATGCACAATGATGACAGTGATCATTTGTCCCTCGGGCATACCATAATGCACAATGATGACAGTGATAATTTGTCCCTCGGGCATGCCACAATGCACAATGATGACAGTGATGACTTGCCTCACGGGCATGCCACAATGCACAATGATGACAGTGATAATTTGTCCCTCGGGCATGCCATAATGCACAATGATGACAGTGATAATTTGTCCCTCGGGCATGCCACAATGCACAATGATGACAGTGATAATTTGTCCCTCGGGAATGCCATAATGCACAATGAAGACAGTGATCATTTGTCCCTCGGGCATGCCATAATGCACAATGAAGACAGTGACAATTTGTCCCTCGGGCATGCCACAATGCACAATGATGACAGTGATCCGGAAGAGAGGTGAGAACCAATTATCATACCAAGAGACGTCATCTCTGCCATTTCCATCACTTTCAAAATAACACAACCCTGTGAGTGGAAAGTTTAGAGAAAAAAAGAAAGGAGAAAGTGTTGCTTCCATTAAGAGGCGACGACCGTTTTTCACCACTACCTTAGTGAACACTACCCAACACCAGGAAGAATGTCAAGACCCCGGAGCAAGCATCTGTCAAGAAGTCATTTGAAAGTCAGAAGACGAAATGTGACTAAGGTTTCCTCCCTTGTCTCCTACGCTGCAAATTCAGTTTGGGGAGTGCTCTCTGTGGCAGTGAATTACACATGCACGAGCAACGCACGGCTGGACTTGCCGGCTCACAGACTTTCATCAAATGACTTTAAAGGTTTCCTGTCTGTGCCCGTTACTTCATGTGACTTCGTTTCTCTTCCTCTGTCTGTCTGTTCATCTCTCTCTTGCTTTTCTCGGTACTCTGGTTCTAAAAATGATTTCGATTTCGTCTCATGTCCTTCTGACTGAATCTTTTGACATGCGTACCCCACCCCTGCCTATCTGTGTGTGTGTGGTGTGTGTGTGTGTGTGTGTGTGTGTGTGTGTGTGTGTGTGTGTGTGTGTGTGTGGCGGAGCGCGCGCGGGGCATGTATATGTGTATGCGTGTATGTGTGCGCGCGCGCGTGTGTATGTGTGTGTGTATGAGAGAGGAGAGAGAGAGAGAGAGAGGAGAGAGAGAGAGAGAGAGAGAGAGAGAGAGAGAGAGAGAGAGAGAGAGAGAGAGAGAGAGAGAGAGAGCACGCCCGCGCGCACTTCAAACTTCAATACCACATGTCGGCGGTGGAATGTGGCAGACGGCCAGCAACTGGTGAACAGGAGATACACATGTAGCCAGTCCAATGGACAGACAGTGGTACATGGCCTCAATATGCGCAGTAGATCTCTTACTAGTGAGAGGCGAAGATCCTCTTCCTCCTCCTCTCTTCCTCCTCCTCCTCTTCCTCCTCCTCCCCCCTCCTCCTCCACCTCCTCCTGCCCCTCCTCCTCCTCCTCTCCTCCTGCCCCTCCTCCTCCCCCTCCTCTTCCTCCACCTCCTCCTCCCCCTCCTCCTCCACCTCCTCCTGCCCCTCCTCCTCCTCCTCCTCTTCCTCCTCCTCCTCCTCCTCCCCCTCCTCCTCCACCTCCTCCTGCCCCTCCTCCTCCTCCTCCTCCCCTCCTCCTCTTCCTCCTCCTCCTCCTGCCCCCACTCCTCCTCCCCTCCTCCGCTTCCTCATCCTTCTCCACCTCATCCTCTTACATATTTTTATTTTATAACAAAAAGGAGTCGGATATTTAATACAAAAAGTGACTGCATAATGATCTAGCAGGCACTTTCAAATTAGTCCTGTGTTGAGATTTGAAGGACAAAGAAAGACACGGGGGGAAAGGTTAAAGAAAGCAGTAACCTGTTATGATAGATGGCGTCCTCCACAAAGGACAGAGACGTTAAGGTGTTAATCCAATCACAGGTCAACCAAAGCTCTCTATTTCTTGTTCTTACCTGAATACAGGAGGCTATGTTTTTACCCTGTGTGTGTGTGTGTGTGTGTGTGTGTGTGTGTGTGTGTGTGTGTGTGTGTGTGTAGGCTATTTGACTACGTGTCCAAAATAACTCAAGAACTGCTCAACTGATTAAATGTTGTTGTTTTCGTTGTCTCGTTCGTCATTTCTTCAGATGGATTCCCCAGTCTCATCGACGAAGGTGGCAGTACGTCGCAGGTCCTCCAGTCCTCCGTAGAGCTTTCGGGCCACTGGTATTGGGTCGGGCCAGTTTTTCTCTCGAAGCGCTTGGTGGAGCGGGCAGGACTGCAGCAGATGTTCTGTTGTGTGGCTGCCTGTTCTGCAGGGGCACTGCTCTGTGTTGCCGATGCGCAGTTTAGAAAATAGGTGGTGTTTCAGGCGGTTGTGGCCTGTCCTGAGCCTGTAGATGACTACCTGCTCTCGTCGAGTCAGCAGGTAGTACGGGTCTGCTCTGTTGTGGCGTGGATGCTGCTGCTTCCACTTTGAATCTGGGCCAAGGACGAAGTGATTGGATTTCAGTGGAGACCAGGCACACAGATCTGGATCTGTGGGCATATCCTGGATCTGTTCAACTTCGGTGGACGCGCACGCTCTTCTGGATGTTGTTGCTCTCCAGTGTTATTGTTGTTGTTGCTGTTATTGTTGTTGCTTTTCTTTTTTCCATTTTGTGTTTAGCTTCACTGCCGAACAATCGAGAGTCGAAACGCGTTGCTTCTCTATTACCATTTGTTCATTCCATTCGGTAGGTTACCAGAATTACATTCACTTACTTCAGTTCAATCTCCATTTATATTGGATTTGATTTGTTTACCTTTCTCCTTTCTATTTCCTTAATGTAAATAATCGGCACTTGAACAAAAAATATCTTACAGCGAAATAGAATGAAATTCACAGATATGACAAATGTAAGTGAAATGAGAAAGAAAGTAATCAAGAAAGAAAGAAAGAGGAGAAGAAAGAAAGAAAGAAAGAAAAGAAAGAAAGAAAGAAAGAAAGGAAGAAAGAAAGAAAGAAAACTCTGTGTCCACTTTCATTCTGCACTTGCTATGGATCTGCTGTGATAACTTCAGTTACGATTCTCGTCTTCTATAGACGAAAGGAAGGAAACGCAGGAATTTAAAAAAAAAAAAGAAATGAATGAAAAGCGAAAAGAAAGAAGGAAAGAGAAAATGGTACTGTCAAGTGTCTGGCATGAAGGAGGTCATTGGCTGCAGGGCTGTGGTCTGGGACCACAGGGACGAGGGCCTCAAAGAGGAGTGGTATTGCAGCCACAGCGGCAACCTACCATTAGCACGTGCTTTTGGGGTTTGGGATGAGGAGAAGGAAGGGGGGGGGGGTCGAAGGAGTAAACACTGGGAGGGGGTGGAGGGCTTTTATTTTCGTTGCCTTGGGTGCTGACAGCCGTCTCGTCTGCTTGTTTTATGTTTCCTGCCACCAGAAATGTGGGAGATTGCATTACTGAGTTAGATTAACATAGCAAGGACATGAATGTGTCAGTAAAAGTGAGTTATATTCAGTCAATAAATCATTAGAGTAATAACATATACCGAAATGCTTGTTGCCGATTTTGTGCATTTATATCTTTGAATCATTGACTGTCCATATAGAGAGAAACAATTCATAGTATTCCTCATGATGGAATATTATTTACAGTATTAGAGAGCTTGAAGATGAGTATTATGACACATTTATGTACATTTTGTTTTTCATGAGCATAAAAGCAGACGTCCAATTTTTCAAAGAAAATTCTTTCACTAGTTGACAAGAAGACCAATTCCCAGAAAACAAATTCATTAGTAATTCTCATTTTTCTTTCAAGCTTTAATGCTTTTGTTACTAAATACTTTTTTTCCTAATGATCTTTTTACGGAACTGAGAGAGAGAGGAGAGAGAGAGAGAGAGAGAGAAGAGAGAGAGAGAGAGAGAGAGAGAGAGAGAGAAGAGAGAGAGAGAGGGTCCTACAAATACATGCTCCCAGAAACATCACTGGCAAAACTGAAAACAAATACCTGGAAAACAAGTGCTGGTCAGATATGGTTAAAGGAGTGGTGGGT
>CM031598.1:92767450-92797450 GCA_018398815.1 Conus ventricosus
TTGACAGCATAAACAAATACTCAAACCGAACGCATCAAAATACTAGTTTATGTTAGAAAATGCTACTGAGCAATTCATGATTTTAAAACAGATTACATTGCTCCAGAAATCGATGGATCTATCCAAATGGAATGCAGAAATGCATGAATCTCTCAAGTCTGTGTACATTGTCGTGCACCCGAAAGAAAGGTGATGTCTACTTAAGACAAAAAGAGCAGTCAACTCTGGCATTTCCATCTCTTTGAGAGTAGCACCACATTGCGAATGGAACGTTTTGACAGAGAGAGAGAGAGAGAGAGAGAGAGAGAGAGAGAGAGAGAGAGAGAGAGAGAGAGAGAGAGAGAGAGAGAGAGAGCGTCCCCATTAACAGGCGACGACTGTTTTTTAACCGCTACCCAGTGAATAATACCCTACACCAATAGAGTTGCAACACCCGGAGCAATCAACCGTCAAGAAGTCATCTGGAAGTCAGCAGACGAAACCAGAGTAACGTTTCCTCCCTTGTCTCTGCGCTGCAAATTCAGTTCTGGGTGTGCTTTCTCCGGCAGGGAGTTAGACATGCACGAGCAAGGCACGGCTAGACTTGCCGGCTCACAGACTTTCATCAAACGACTTTTCAGGTTTCCTGTCTCTGCCCGTTACTTCATGTGTCTCTATTTCCCCTCCTCCATCTGTCAGTTCGTCTCTCACTTGTCTCTCTCCCACCCATACTCTAGTTTGAAGGAAGATTTCGATTTTGTCTGAATCTTTTGACCCGAATGCATGCATGCATCCGCACGCGCGCGCGCACGCACACACACACACACACACACACACACACACAACACACACACACACACACACACACACACACACACCACGCACGCACGCACGCACGCACGCACGCACGCACGCACGCACGCACGCACGCACGCACACACACACACACACACACACATACACACGGACGCTCGAACGGAGGCAGACACACACACACACACACACACACACACACACACACACACACACACACACACACACACACACACACACACACACACACACACACACACACACACAAATTCCATCCCTTTCTCTTCTCCTCATTCGCCCCATCTCACAGATACTCACTTCTCTCCATCCAGCTCAATAACCACACGCCCGTCTCCCTCACCCGTTCCTCCAACCGCCCCACCCCACCCCACCCCTCTCTCTCCTCTCTCTCTCTCTCTCTCTCTCTCTCTCTCTCTCTCTCTCTTTCTCTCTCTCTCCTACGCACTCCATACACACACAACACACTGTATTGCACATTACAAAAACAGCGTACTCCAAGAAACCCAAGACTGCTCATGTACAATGTACATGCGAGGGCTAGAGACCACAGTAATTTTACAGTTGGGTGCATCAGCTACAGTGAGACTACAAGCCTCAATATTGTTTCTTGGGTGGTTTATTTGTTTGCTTGTTTGTTTGTTTGTTTGTTTGCTGGTTGGTTAGTTGGTTTGGTTTAGTTTTGTTTGCTTGTTTGTTTTCGTTGTTGTTGGGGTTTTTTTTCTTCTGGGACTGCCACTTGCTCTGGTCACACGGGGTTTGAAGACTTCTAAAACATATTTAGTCAGATCGAAATACTGCTCTGGCAAAAATAACCTGACTATGCTGAACATACGAACTATCATGATTATTGACCCTATAAAATGTTTTATACAGTGGGCACACCAGTATGAGATGTACTTCGTCTTCCATTTCAGAAGTACAATTGGAACAGGTTTTCACTGGGCATTTGGAGCGTATCTTATTTATTAGACTTCGGTTCATTTATACCCATCCGAAATCTTGCAATACAATCTCTATATCTTTTACATCTCATCTGAAGTAAGACAGACTCAATCTGTAGATTTTGTTTAAAATTGTATGTACGTCAAAAACAACTATCGCTGTCCATTAGATTGCTATGCCAATCCACAAGTGAGCAGTCTATCACGCGTTGTTTCATCTCCTTTAAAAACAGTTTTATTTACTACCCCCCAAATGCTGGATGGACAACATCAAAGAATGGACCAGGATGGATGGCCCCACGCTGATGCGACAGGCAGAGGACAGGGCCGGATGGCGGTGCCTGGCTTCGAGAGTGTCTCTCATCTCTCCTCTACGCCCATCATGGGCAAGAGAATGATGATGATGGTTTAACCAAACAAATCCAAATCCATATGAGAAAAGCCATCGCCTTATCTTACTAGCCCAGTTTCTGTACCCCTTTCATCCAGTTGTTTTAATGATTCAAAACGGAATGGTTTAAGTTTTGTGTCCTCACAGCATGAGCTTTCAGGGACAAATCTGTCGCCGCAGCAAGCTTCAGCATGGAGACGTTGTCTTGGACAGACTTGTAAGCTGGCAGATTTGGTCGAGGTTGGTGTTTGTGGTCGGGAGGAGGTACCAGGGGTAGACGGCGTCGTCAGGCAGGAGCCTGGGTGAAGTTGTCCTTTCGCTGAGGGTCGGTGTTTTCATGGTTCATGGGAGGCAATTTAAACCATGTATTTCATAGCTTTTACAACTGTAGCCACATACAATGGGTATCTTCCCAACTCTCTAAAAATCATTGCGTTTGGTGTTTGTTTGTTTGTTTGTTTGTTTTAACATGCATGGGTAAATACGTTTTCGACTTCTTTCAAAGAAAGGTTCCCCAGATTCCCCCATTGTAAGTCAAGGAAGGCTGAATGTGTAGATCAAGGAGCTTTGAGAAAGTTCACACATCAGATTCCTTAGCTATCGCGTCGCTCGCATAACATCTAACGCTTTTTTTCTTTCCCTTTGACGTTACAATCTTTAAAGCCGTATCATAGGATAGTTTTTTGGTTAACGTGAACCAAAGTATGTATATGAGTTGACCACTTCAAGTCGTTCCTTCTGCTTTACCATTTTTCACTGGCAGCTATGTGACCTCTTTTTCTGAACGCCGTCACTTTCGTTTTCTGTAGGTTTACTTTAACAAGGCCTAGACTCGCTGATGCTTTTTCAAGAACAGACAACTGATTTTGCAGCCCAGCCGGAGTATATGACGCCAGAGCGATGTCATTAGCAAAAAGAAAAGAAAAAAAAACTTCCTCACTTTTTTGTGAGAGTTGTACACCTTGCTTCCCTCAATTTTGAGAGAGAGAGAGAGAGAGAGAGAGAGAGAGAGAGAGAGAGAGAGAGAGAGAGAGAGCACTTTGCATGTGCTTTCAGTGGACGTCAGAGACTAAATGCGAGAAAGATATTCATAGGTGTTCTTCTTTTGTTGAATTTCACCCAGATTGAAGAAAAGCTAACAGTGGCAGTGGTTCCAAAAGAGATATGTTAGTTTTTTTTGTTCGTTTTTTAAATTTTTTTTTTTAAAACAACTGAAATGGAGGGCCAGACGCGAAGGCTTCTTTTTTCCCAGACAGTTTGATAAACAAGGAACGGCTAAAAAAAAGTAATGAAACAAACAGAACACCCACACAGCCAGACAAACAACATGTTATTCGATCTGCTGCGTTCCCAATGAACAACGACAATGTAATATACAACACAATGACGGCACATGATGCTAGTGTAACATTATATGCTCACTTATGTCATCAGGTTCGGCTTACCCCTGGATAGTTTTTTTCAGTGTTTCCGATGAATTGTTACACAAATAAACAGATTCATAAGTAAGTCCATAAATCAGATAAATAAATGATAAAAGCAGAAGCAAACAAATGAATACGTGAAATGAATAAGGGAATAAATGAATAAAAAAAAAAGGGGGGGGGGGGAGAAGATAGACAGAGGACAGAAAATGCAAGGCGAAAAGTACTTGATGAATATAAAGTAGAACCAGGAATAAAATAAATCTAAATTAGTATGTAAAAGATGTGTAGGAGGTGCACTGAATTAACGGTCAAGAATGATCATGGAGGATCTCAGTGATGGATAGAAACCATCATAGTACAGAACAACGCAAAGTTCTGTTGTCTGCATATCACCTGATTCTATCTTTAGAAAACACAGAATATGTATGAGTGACATTAATCTGATTATCCTGCGAGAGGAGTACGAAAAAATCATCCATGCCAGCTAACTAGAATGTAAAGAACACTACAGAAAGGAACATAAACATTTTTGTTTTTGCTGTTTCATTTATTTCTATATCATCTATTCATTTGTTTGTTTGCTGTCCCATATTCTGTACCATTTTTGGTGGCATTACCCCCATGCTGTTGATTCTAGCTCCCCATTCAAAGTCACACCCTGTCTTTCCATGGTGCTGCCGAAGCATCCAAAGTGCACAGGGAGCAGTCAATATCAATCCATCAGAGGAGACTTTGCACCAAGATGAAGTCCCTTTGCTGGTGTTCACATACAGTCAATATCAATCCATCGGAGACTTTGCACCAAGATGAAGTCCCTTTGCTGGTGTTCACATACAGTCAATATCAATCCATCAGAGGAGACTTTGCACCAAGATGAAGTCCCTTTGCTGGTGTTCACATTTTGGTTTGGAGCTGGTAGGAGCTCAAAAAAAAGGCTGCAGAGTAAAGACTCTGATTGGCATAGAACCCAGGATATCCCTGCCCGTAATCTGCAACATTAATTACTATGCCTCAGCAGCTGGTAACGTAAACAAATATTCACATTGAACAGATGTATATGGTCGTCAATGTTAGAAATTGATACTGAGCAATATCTTGCTGTTTTATACATTGTATGTTCCATACAGCAATCAATCCATCCACAAAGGAATAACGAGTGAATGAATTCCGTGTACATGTGAGCCTTGTCACAGATCCAGCAGAGAGGTGATGAAAAGTTATTAAACCAAGAGACACCACCTCCGCCATCTCCAACTCTTTCAAAGTAACACAACCCTATCAGTCGAAAGTTAAGAGAGAGACAGAGAGAGAGAGACACACAGACACAGACACACAGACACACACACACACACACACACACACACACACACACACACACACACACACACACACACACACACACACACACACACACACACACACACAGAGAGAGAGAGAGAGAGAGAGAGGGGCACAGAGACACACACATACACATACAGAGAGAGAGAGAGAAGAGAGAGAGAGAGAGAGAGAGAGAGAGAGAGAGAGAGAGAGGGAGAGAGAGAGAGAGAGAGAGAGAGAGAGAGAGAGAGAGAGAGAGAGAGAGAGAGAGAGCACTTTTTGTTCTTTGCATAATGCAGTCGAAAGTTAAAATGGAGAGAGAGAGAGAGAAAGAGAGAGAGAGAGAGAGAGAGAGAGAGAGAGAGAGAGAGAGAGAGAGAGAGAGACAGAGAGAGAGACAGAGACACAGAGAGAGAGACAGAGAGAGAGAGATAGAGAGATGTCACTATTCAAAAGGCTACGACTGTTTTTCACCGCTACCATGTGAATAATACCCAACACCAAAAGAGTTGCCAGACCCGAAGCAATCATCTGTCAAGAAGTCATTTGGAAGTCAGTAGACGAAACCAGAGTAAGGTTTCCTCCTTTGTTTCTGGGCTGCAAATTCAGTTTGGTGTGTGCTTTCTGCGGCAGGGAGTTAGACATGCACGTGCAACGCACGGCTGGACTTGCCGGCTCACAGACTTTCATCAAACGACTTTTCAGGTTTCCTGTCTGTGCCTGTTACTTCAGGTGTCTGTGCCTGTTACTTCAGGTGTCTGTGCCTGTTACTTCAGGTGTCTGTGCCTGTTACTTCAGGTGTCTGTGCCTGTTACTTCAGGTGTCTGTGCCTGTTACTTCAGGTGTCTGTATTTCTCTCCCTCCATCTGTCAGTTCGTCTCTCACCTGTCTTTTTTCCTGCCGATACTCTAGTTTTAACGACGATTTCGATTTTGTCTCATGTCCGCCGGTCATTTTCTTTCTGAATCTTTTGACCGGCTTATTCGCACCCCACCCCTTTCACCACCTCTCTCTCTCTCTCTCTCTCTCTCTCTCTCTCTCTCTCTCTCTCTCTCTCTCTCTCTCTCTCTCTCTCTCTCTCTCTCTCTGTTTTTTTTTCAGGCTGAACGTAATTTTTTTTAGTGTATTCCCACGTGAATATGTGTTTGTATATATGTCTATAAGTATGCATGTATGCATGGGGATGCGTGCACGCATGTGTGTGTGTGTGTGTGTGTGTGTGTGTGTGTGTGTGTGTGTGTGTGTGTGTGTGTAAGTGTATGCATACATGCATGTGTATGTGTGTATTTGTGTGTGTATTTGTGTGTGTGTGTGTGTTTGTGTGTGTGTTTGTGTGTGTGTGTGTGTGTGTGTGTGTGTGTGTGTGTGTGTGTGTGTGTGTGTGTGTGTGTGTGTGTGTGTGTGTGTGTGTGTGTGTGCGCGCGTGTTTGTGTACGTGTATAATATAACACCAGTAATAAAACTAAATGTTCAAATGTGCATTTCAGAAAACACAACCTAATGATTACAACAGTAACGCACCAAGAATCAATCCAAAATAAGGCGGAAAAAGGGAAAGCACACTAAATTCATTATCATATCATATATTGAAAAGAAATATATACAAAGGAAAAAAAAACGAAAAAAACAAACAAACACACAAACAAAAAACGGGCACATTTGAATTTCACAAATGATGGGCCAGCAATTCAGCGTCTCCTCTGGTGGGTGACATCGCGACGGCTCAATTGTGACTGCTCCCTGTGGATTGCCGGTGCGGTGGCTGAGGCGGGAAAAAGCCGAGATGTGGCTGTGAACGAGGAGGCGGAGTGAGCGGCGTGGCTGTAATGCAATTTAAAAAGGGCGTGAGATTAAAGGGTAGCGAGTGGTTTGTGTGAAATTTCATTCACATTCTTATTTATTGCCATTCCTTAATCGATTTCAGCAGGTCTAATTGTGAATTATCATCGTGACGCCATTGATATCAGATGTTGTCGCCTCCCTGTCCTAACCCCCCCCCCCCCTCCCTCTCCCCTCCCCTTTCTGTCAAGAGACCTTTCAACGTCGTGTCTTCTCTGTCTAGGTCTTTGTTTCTGTCTGTCTGTCTGTCTGTCTGTCTGTTTGTCCGTCTCTGTCTATCTATGTGTTGGTCAGTCTGTCTGTCTGTCTGTCTGTCTGTCTGTCTGTCTGTCTGTCTGTCTGTCTGTCTGTCTGTCTCTCTCTCTCTCTCGCTCTCTAACATATTCTTTTAGATTTTGGGGGCTTGCACGATGTGAGACAAAAACACTTTGCAGCAGACTCCATGAAAACCTTGTTCAGAGATGTCCCACCTGACGTGATCTTTAAATTTGTGAAAGAGATTAACATTTTTCATCTGATCTAAGATTTTATGGAAGAAATGTTTCTAACGAAGTTTCTGGTGCGTTTTTAGAAGATGTATTTTAAAGAGGTGTTTAATTTTTTTTTTCTGACTTGTGAGTTGACTTCAACTTGGTGACAACCCTGATATGACCCTTTGCAGTCGGCTGGGCTTTAAGCAACTCTCTCTCTCTCTCTCTCTCTCTCTCTCTCTCTCTCTCTCTCTCTCTCTCTCTCTCTCTGTCTCCACTAAGAGACCTTCTCCTATCCATCTTTGTTAATGTGTGTTATTATTCCATACTTCTTGTATTTGTATCACACTGAAGTCATCCTCGGGCATAGAGAGGCTTGGCGAGGATAGTAGGAGGCAGGCACACACGAAAACAGGGGTACTAAAGAAAAGGGTAACTATTTCAATATAGATGGACACATTTCCTAAAGCGAAATGAATTAAACAGACGACGATGATAGTAAAGTGCTTCCGTTTGCACGTGTGTGTGTGTGTGTGTGTGTTGTGTGTGTGTGTGTGTGTGTGTGTGTGTGTTGTGTGTGTGTGTGTGTGCATGTCACTCGGCCAATCAGCGTACACAGAGGGGAAGTAATTTCTTACCCACAGAGGACAGTCATGGTGATAACGATCCGCCATATTGTTTTGTACTTATTTTTGCATGAAAATGTGAGAAAGCTGTCATAGTTTTGAATGGTTCTCTTTAAGCAATGGAAGGGTGACGTGTCTTGGTTTACAAATTTAGCAGCGAACACGTGCTAATGTGTGACCACTAATTGGGTCTTCTTGGTAAAGTCCTCTCTCGTCCATTAGCCAGTCCACTGTAAAACTGGGTAGACCTGGTTAATTTTAGAAAACATACAATTAGAAAATACATTACAACACAAATAGTCAAGACAATACAATCAGTATAACTATTAGATGATAAATGACGTGAGCTTTATTTTACAGGCTGTACAACGTACTTTTAATTGATGGCGATGATGATGATGTGATGATGACGACGATGATGATGATGATGACGATGATGATGACGATCATGATGATGATGACGATCATGATGATGATGACGATCATGATGATAATGATGATGATGATGATGATGATGATGATGATGGTGTGTGTGTGTGTGTGTGTTGTGTGTGTGTGTGTGTGTGTGTGTGTGTGTGTGTGTGTGTGTGTGTGTGTGTGTGCGCGCGAGCGCGAGCGCGCGCGCGCGCGGCACGCACGCGTGTGTGTGAGATACAAATTAAAGGCACTCGCTTTCAAATTCTGTCTGTGTGTATATGCTTACCCACGCCGTGCGCGGGAGTATACAGCAGATTGCCCTCAGTGTTTACCCCTTTGGTTTAAAATCTTATTTCACCGGCAGTTTCCATGTTCTTTCCTGCTGTCTAATAACGTATGTACCGTGCTCATTCTTATTGGTGCTTCTCTCCAGGGTGGTATAAATGCCACGCACCATCCGTTCACAAAAAAAGTGTCAGCGTAGATGGAAGGGAGAGACATCATGGCGATGTGCGTTCATTTTGATACGTATTACTCTTTCTGCTGATGTCTTCCTGTCTTCAACCCCATATCCCTCCTCTTCTTCCTCCTTCACCCTCAGTTTCCGCTCTCTCCGCCTCCACATCTCTCATTACATGTTAGTGCAGTCATCTTGTTTGTTTGGGTCTAAAAGGAAGAGCTCCAGGTGACTCTGGTTGTGTACGGACTGTTGTTGGGTTACTGCGTTGTTGCCGTTTCCTCTCCAGCTTCTTTCAGCTCTTACAGCCTTCCTGTGCACTCCGTATTTGGCTGCGCAATAAACAGGATATCCAACACACACCACACACTCCACACACACACACACACACACACACACACACACACACACACACACACACACACACACACGCCTCCCTGTCCTACCCCCCCCCCCCCCCTCCCTCTCCCCTCCCCTTTCTGTCAAGAGACCTTTCAACGTCGTGTCTTCTCTGTCTCTGTCTTTGTTTCTCTCTGTCTATCTGTCTGTCTGTCTGTCTGTCTGTTTGTCCGTCTCTGTCTATCTATGTGTTGGTCAGTCTGTCTGTCTGTCTGTCTGTCTGTCTCTGTCTGTCTGTCTCTCTCTCTCTCTCTCTCTCTCTCTCTCTCTCTCTCTCTCTCTCTCTCTCTCTCTCTCGCTCTCTAACATATTCTTTTAGATTTTGGGGACTTGCCCGATGTGAGACAAAAACACTTTGCAGCAGACTCCATGAAAACCTTGTTCAGAGATGTCCTACCTGACGTGATCTTTAAATTTGTGAAAGAGATTAACATTGTTCATCTGATCTAAGATTTTATGGAAGAAATGTTTTTAACGAAGTTTCTGGTGCGTTTTTAGAAGATGTATTTTAAAGAGGTGTTTTTTTTTCTTCTGACTTGTGAGTTGACTTCAGCTTGGTGACAACCCTGATATGGCCCTTTGCAGTCGGCTGGGCTTTAAGCAACTCTCTCTCTCTCTCTCTCCCTTCTCTCTCTCTCTCTCTCTCTCTCTCTCTTCTCTCTCTCTCCACTAAGAAACCTTCTCCTATCCATCTTTGTTAATGTGTGTTATTATTCCATACTTCTTGTATTTGTATCACACTGAAGTCATCCTCGGGCATAGAGAGGCTTGGCGAGGATAGTAGGAGGCAGGCACACACGAAACAGGCGTATTAAAGAAAAGGGTAACTATTTCAATATAGATGGACACATTTCCTAAAGCGAAATGAACAGACGACGATGATAGTAAAGTGCTTCCGTTTGCACGTGTGTGTGTGTGTGTGTGTGTGTGTGTGTGTGTGTGTGTGTGTCACTCGGCCAATCAGCGTACACCGAGGGGAAGTAATTCCTTAACCACAGAGGACAGTCATGGTGAAATGATCCGCCATATTGTTTTGTACTTACTTTTGCATGAAAATGTCAGAAAGTTGTCATAGTTTTGAATGGTTCTCTTTAAGCAAATGGAAGGGTGACGTGTCTTGGTTTACAACTTTAGCAGCGAACACGTGCTAATGTGTGATCACTGATTGGGTCTCTCTTAGTAAAGTCCTCTCTCGTCCATAAGCCAGTCCACTGTAAAAACTGGGTAGACCTGGTTAATTTTAGACACATACAATTAGAAAATACATTACAACAAGACAATACAATCAGTATAACTATTAGATGATAAATGACGTGAGCTTTATTTTACAGGCTGTACAACGTACTTTTAATTGATGGCGATGATGATGATGTGATGATGACGACGATGATGATGATGATGACGATGATGATGACGATCATGATGATAATGATGATGATGATGATGATGATGATGATGATGATGGTGTGTGTGTGTGTGTGTGTGTGTGTGTGTGTGTGTGTGTGTGTGTGTGTGTGTGTGTGTGTGTGTGTGTGTGTGTGCGCGCGCGCACGCACGCACGCGTGTGTGTGAGATACAAATTAAAGGCACTCGCTTTCAAATTCTGTCTGTGTGTATATGCTTACCCACACCGTGCGCGGGAGTATACAGCAGATTACCCTCAGTGTTTGCCCCTTTGGTTTAAAATCTTATTTCACGGGCAGTTTCCATGTTCTTTCCTGCTGTCTAATAACGTATTTACCGTGCTCATTCTTATTGGTGCTTCTCTCCAGGGTGGCGTAAACGCCACGCACCATCCTTTCACAAAAAAAGTGCCAGCGTAGATGGAAGGGAGAGACATCATGGCGATGTGCGTTCATTTTGATACGTATTACTCTTTCTGCTGATGTCTTCCTGTCTTCAACCCCATATCCCTCCTCTTCTTCCTCCTTCACCCTCAGTTTCCGCTCTCTCCGCCTCCACATCTCTCATTACATGTTAGTCCAGTCATCTTGTTTGTTTGGGTCTAAAAGGAAGAGCTCCAGGTGACTCTGGTTGTGTACGGACTGTTGTTGGGTTACTGCGTTGTTGCCGTTTCCTCTCCAGCTTCTTTCAGCTCTTACAGCCTTCCTGTGCACTCCGTACTTAGCTGCGCAATAAACATGATATCACACACACACACACACACACACACACACACACACACACACACACACACAGATATAATTATAATGTATGTACACACACACACACACACACACACACACACACACACACACATATATATATATATATATATATATATATATAGAGAGAGAGAGAGAGAGAGAGAGAGAGAGAGAGAGAGAGAGAGAGAGAGAGAGAGAGTACACGTGCCTCAGAGAGAGAGAGAGAGGAGAGAAGAGAGAGAGAGAGAGAGAGAGGAGAGAGAGAGAGAGAGAGAGAGAGAGAGATCATTTTTTGTGCTTTACAGGCGCTTTTAGTGATAGTCAGAAACTAAGTGCAAGAAAGATGAGCACAGGTGTTCCTCTCTCGTTCACTTTCACCCAGAGAGAAGAATGGTGGACTCCGGTAACGGTCGAAAATCTTTCCCCACTGCAGAAAATAGACGTCCGGACTTCTTCGTGCGATCGTGGGAACGGTTCCAAAAGAGACATGTGTTGTTGCGAAACAACTGAAATGGATGAAGGTTTCAAACGCAAAGGTTTCTTCTTTCCCAGACAGACCACTCTACAAAAATCGAAAGGTCCCCAAAAGTAAGGAGAAAAGAAAACACCTACGCAGCTACATCAACAATATTTTTTGTAGTCTTACAATGGACTACTACTTTAGGAAATACACCAAAATGACGACCGTTGATGCAAGTGTAAAACTACCTGTATATTCATTTTACCAGTTTCGACATACGTAAGAATTTTTTAAAAATTATTATTCACCTTTCCCCGAGGAATTGTTAAACCAAGAAGTACATTTGTTAGTAAGTCAGTAAATTAGATTAATAAGTAATAAACGCGACGTCAAGCAAATGAACACGCGGGATGAATAAGTCAATGAATGAATAACGAATAAAGAAAAAGACAAGTGAAGAAAATGATATTATAGAAAGAAAGAAATACACAAGGGGAAAATAAATGCAGAGTATTAAGCAGAACCAGGAAGAAAAACAAATCCGAAACTAAAATGTTTAGGTACAATGGATTAACCGTCAAGGATAAAAGACCTCGGTCATGGAGAGGGAACATCATAATAAAGACAGACATAAAGGTTCTGTTGTCGCATTCTTTCCAGACCCTCGTTTCCATCTGTAGAAAGAAAAAAGAATACACATCCTTTAGTGGCATTAGTCTGGTTATCCTGAAAGGACAATGCGAAAGATCGTCCGTGATACAGATATGTTAATGATGTTTGTCTCCATGTCAGTTTATGCATGGTCGATTCAGACGTTGATGTGTCAAAATACTTGGTTATCAATTGGGAACAACCTTTACATGTTAAACATATCCAATCTAATATCAATAGTACACTTGGACTGTGTTGCTAACTTTTGCATCTGTATGTCCAAGTCGAGCTTTCTTGCCAATGTGATAAAATATTACTGAGAGTATGTCAAAATAAGATAAGGGGGAGCAAAAGGTTAACTTCAATTAATGCACAAAGCGATAAACAAGTACATAGTTTTGTCCATGTATGTTTAAGTTTAATGTCGAGCCACCATGGATGAAGCTACAGAATAAAGTTTAATCTGTCAGACCACCAAATAAAGACAAGACATAAGCAAAGCAATGCGTTTCGACCCATAAGACTTGTACAGGCCAGACAAAACAAACAAACAAATAAACAAATCTGACCAGCAAACACAAACCAAGGAAATGACCCCACTTTATACTACGATTTCATCAACGCAGTAAACTCTACATCCAATAAAACTGATAACTTCATCATAGTGACAACCTTATATGCTACACAGATCATTCGTCGAGAAGACAGACAAGACACACTACCAGATAAATAACTTTGACAAGAAGACAGACATGGCACTACCAAATTAAAACTTCGTCGGGTATAAAGATATAGCACATTAACCAAACTCTTACCTTCGTCAGAGAGACAGACCTGTCCCTCCACTGAACAAAAAATAAGTTGTCGAGAAGACAAATTAAATTCGACCTATTCAATAACTTTGCCAAAACGGAAAATGAAATTCCAGGCAATAAATGATTTCGCCACGAAGATAGATGGCATTTTACTGAGTCAATAACTTCGTCAAGAAGAGAAGAGATGATATAGTATCAAAACAAAATATCGTCAAAGAGTCAAAACGGGTATACTGCCCGATAAATAATTTCGCTAGGGAGAAAGGCATGAAATGACACACGACCAGATTTGATAAATAAATCAGTGAGAAAGGACATGAGTTACTTCCAAATCAGCAAGTTCGTCCATTCATTCCAACCAATCCTTTACCCGTCTTTGTTGGAGAAGAAAAAGAAAGGCAAAACACCGGATCCTATGGTAAGTCCAGGCCGCGCTCCACGGAGCCTCTCCTGATCAGATGCCATATCAGGCCAGCATCAGACAGGAGACGACCGGGCCACGAGCGAAATGACGCCATTTCTGTAAAGGGAGGAAACCAACCTTGCACAGCCGCCCTTGCCCGGATGTGTAGTACAAACTCAGTGAAGGGGAAACAACGCTGACGGTGAGTATAAGTCGCTGCTCTGGAAAAGTCTCCACCGTCTTCGACCGCTCTATTCCTCCAGCTCTGTGTCTTTTCTGAATGCATCAGCTGCCCTGTCTTAAAGCCATCAACTGGCCCACCCAACCACCCCTGCTCCTTCTCCCGTCCCTGTCTTAAAGCCATCAACTGGCCCACCCAACCACCCCCTGCTCCTTCTCCCGTCCCTGGCCCTGTCTTAAAGCCATCAACTGGCCCACCCAACCACCCCCTGCTCCTTCTCCCGTCCCTGGCCCTGTCTTAAAGCCATCAACTGGCCCACCCAACCACCCCCTGCTCCTTCTCCCGTCCCTGGCCCTGTCTTAAAGCCATCAACTGGCCCACCCAACCACCCCCTGCTCCTTCTCCCGTCCCTGGCCCTGTCTTAAAGCCATCAACTGGCCCACCCAACCACCCCTGCTCCTTCTCCCGTCCCTGGCCCTGTCTTAAAGCCATCAACTGGCCCACCCAACCACCCCCTGCTCCTTCTCCCATCCCTGGCCCTGTCTTAAAGCCATCAACTGGTCCACCCAACCACCCCTGCTCCTTCTCCCATCCCTGGCCCCTGTCTTAAAGCCATCAACAGGCCCACCCAAACCACCCCCTGCTCCTTCCTCTTCCCCCCTGTCTTAAAGCCATCAATCTGGCCCAACACCAACCACCCCCCTGCTCCTTCTTTCTCCCGTCCCTGGCTAACAGTTTACTTTTTCAAAATATTGGTGTTCAGTTTGGATTTTGATGTCCCTGTGTGCATGTATTAGTATGAACCCTACCACCACACCCCTGGCTGTTGTGTCTGCGTTATCTCTCTCTCTCTCTCTCTCTCTCCTCTCTCTCATCTCTCTATTCTCCTCTCCGTCGTCTCTCATCTCTTCCTCTGTCTCTTGTCTCTCTCTGCTCTCTCTCTCACTCGTATGGGGTATCCACGCACGTGCATGCACGTGGTGTGTGTGGTGTTTTGCGTGTGTGTTGTGTGTGTGTGTGTGTGTGTTGTGTGTGAGTGTGTGTGTGTGTGTGTGTGTATGTGCATACAACAGTAATTCTGCAAGATATCATTGGAAAAGACATACCCAGTAATAAAATGGTGTCTACTAAGCAAACGAAGAAAAGCAAAGAAGCCAGAAAGCAAAACAAAAAAATCCACAAACAAAAACCCAAAACAACAACAACAACAACCAAAAAAGAAATTCCGGGATTATTTTCACAGACACACTAATAATTTGTTTTCCGGGATTCACTCTTGCTGATGAATAGTGCAAGTTGTTGTTGTTTTGTTGTTGTTGTTGTTTTGTCTGGTTTTGTTTTTGTCGGTGTTGTTGCTTAGTTTGGTTCATTTTCATTTTCAAAAAACGTGGATGTCTGTTTTCTCTTTTCATTCAAAAGTTATAATACTGAAATACACCACAAAACATCAACTCTCCAGAACAGGAGATGATCTTCAAATGTGAGAAATACAATGAATTTCCTTCTGACTATTCAAAGTCTTAAACATCAAAAAATAAAAAGGGCAAGAATTCTGGTGGGGTTTAAAAAAGAATAGAAAAAAAAAAAATAGATTGTTGAAAGGGGATTTGGAATGAAACAAGACTCATCTTCAATAATCAGGGATCTTATTCCCGTTAACGCCACGCAGAGCAGCATTCGTGATTCATCTCCCATCTTTTTGGTGTGCAGGAAACAAAAAACAAGCAGACAGACGTCTGCCCCCCAAGGCGGGCGATAACAAAAGCCTCCATCCCTACCTTTACCTCACCTCGCCTCCCTCCCTCTGTTCCACTTCCAGCTCACCCTCCCCCCCCCCCCCCTCGCCCCTCTCCCCTCCATTCCTCCTTTTCAAGAGCAACGTGCAATGGTAGGTTGCCACTGGTGGCTGCAACACAACTCCTCATAGGAGGCCGTTCGTCCGTGTGGTCCAACCACAGCCCCGCAGCCATACCTCCTTCATGCCAGTACACTTGCACCACCATTTTCCTCCTCCTTTTTTCTATCTCGCTTCATTTCTTTTCATATTAGATCTGCTAACATTCCCTTTCTCTCTACAACCGTATAGGAAGCCACAACTGAGATATCAACGCGGCAATTCCGAAGCATGTTCAGATTGGAACATGGCGCACATCCCCGCGGTGCAGAAAGGTCTATCTTTCCTCTTTACTGGTTTCCAGTGATGGTTCTTCTAATATTGTTATTTGATTTGTATTTCTCTACTACAGTGTGTTCAATACTCATCTGTCCCACACTGTCACACTGCCATACCCGCATTCAATGACAGCATTTACTCTAACCATAACGCAAACTACGCCAATCATTCCAATCACTGACCTCAAAATGAGGTCACTACCGAATGTTTTCTTCTCCCCCTCACCCTTCATGGAAAACACTTTACTAATCTACAACAAACCCACAACTTGTAAACAGATTTTTACAACAAGTATCTCTCTCCACACTGACGAGAGACAAATAAATCTGCACACATGTATCACTCCTCACACCAGTAGACAAAGTCAATCTACACCCCATGTAACTCTCTAACACACTGAGAGAAAATAGTCTTCACACATGTATCCTCTTGTACACGGAGAGCTAAAACAGTCTAGTTTTTCGACTTCTATAAAGCCATGCCTTCACATTCCTGTTAACCCAAAATTCCGGACCAGGAGAATACATAACTCCCGTATCACTGAGGACCTGCCTTCCTCAAGTAAAAGCGTCGCTGCCCACCCTTTTTAATGTTTTTTTTTATTCCCATCCCTCCTTTCCCTGTCTCTCTGAACAATATACAGCCCCTCGAACTCTCCCGTCCTGGAGATAGCAGTCTCCGACTTCTCTTCGCGACTTCTTCTGTCTCTTGCGAAACGCGTAGCTTCAACACCCTCTCCCGGAGTTGGTTACTCAGGCTTGTGTTGAACAATCGAGTAATCACCCCACAACAAGGCCACCCCATCAAACCACCTCACGGGGTGTAAGGTGAAGGGTGAAGGGCGAAGGGTAAAAGGGTGAAGGGTGAAGGCTGAAACACGAATAAGGTTCGAGTAAGAAACCTGCTTCTCATATTCAACATATGAATTCTTTTCTTTCTCTCGTTCTTAAGTTTTCTCCCCCCCCTGTAGCTTTCCCCAACTATCTATCCGCTCACCTGGTAATGACCTGGTCAGCAACGAGGGAACACCCGTCCTGACAGGTTCGAGGTCCCTCTAGTCCATCTGCTGGTTTAAAAACTGACTCTTTCCCCCCTTCTCACTAGGTGAGTGCAAACTCAGTGTTCAAAACACACAAATGACCAGGACAACCTTACCTTACCATCCCTTGTTCAACTAATCACCAGTGGTCACTTCACCCAATGACCCCAATTGTTCCTGAATGAACAATACACACAATTATTTTGGGGAACGTCCCGCTACACTAGTCAAGCCACATAATATTCTTCTCTTTAGTTGTTGGCATGGGGAAATGATGACATATCCACTAACTACATGTGATGGAGCGTCACATGCCTTTATGTGAGGCTACGTCACATGAACACCCCCCCAATCCTGGATGAAAAAAATTATCTCCAGAAAATTTTTTAAAGATTATACAACTTCACTTAAACACATCTTCACCATGAATCTCAAAATGTGTAATAACCATCGCACAAGATTCACCAAATTAATACTCAACGTATAGAAACAATTCACCATATCCACCAAAAAAACATATTTCAAACTTTTCATCTTTCTAAACAAAAACATTCATAAATGATCACCATATTTCAGTATAGATACAATTCACAAATTACAGGATAAAACAATAGGGATATAACAATTCAAAGCACAAATTGTTTTCATACAATATGATGTGAAGCACTTTTCCCTTGAACTTTGTCTCACATCATAATTTCAAACCCTCATGAAAATGAAATAAATCCAAGTGGAACCATTTTTCTCAATAGACATTAAACCAAATAAACATAGTTAAAACATAGTTTCTTTTTTTCCCACCTGTAGAGTTATACCATTGAAAAGTCACCTGCTTTCCATTTTGACAGTTGACAAATGAAAACAATTGGTTTGTCCACATTGCACAATCAAAAACATGTGTATATACATTTTCTAAATAGTTTATTTGCTCAACCACAAACATATAATCATCTTCACAAGCAAATTAGACATAATAGTATTTGATTTTTTCCATTGTTTACCAAAGAATAAATATGTAGTACATCAACATCAGTCGTTGTTTGCCTTGCAAAACATATAGTCCCTTCAATAAGCACTTATGCATAAAAAACTATCTTGATTTAAATCGCAGAGCAAAAAAAAACAAAACATGAACAAAGCACCGTCAAAAGTAGATCCCAACCGATAATCATTAAGAAAGACAAAAACATGAATATCATTCCCTTGATACAGTTACATTGTCCATAATATTCAGGCACGTTACAACAAATCCCATGAAATTTTGTGTTCCCGGCACTGTTTTCAACAGTAAACTGGAATTCCTGCAGATGCCAAAGACCATCTTAATAACCTGCTGTCTTAGTCCTTTGACGATTACAAGAACGTCAGTGCCTATGGTTCAGTCTGTAACTGAAACATTCTCCAGTCAAGAACCTGGCCCGGGAACTTCTCACATGCCCAAACAATAAGCCGGAAGCACTCTCTCTCAAATTGAGATATTTCTCCTGTGGTCTTTGAAACTTCTTACTGGCTTATTGCACTGGATGTAACAAAGCACTATTTTTCCCTGTCAACATTACCGCTCCCATTCCTATTAGAACTGGCATCATTTCTTAAAAAAGTCTCTGAGAGGGAGGGTAAACATAGAACAGGAAATGAGATTGAGAGGTGTTTGCTGAAACACACTACCAAAGCCTTCTGCACGTCATGCAGACCACACAAAACTTTTGTTCCTTTCGTCCCTTTCGACAGTTCATGGGGCAAGGACCGTCAGGGATGCAAAGTGGGGGTACATAGCGTCCTATATTAAGACAACAATCCGATGAGTGACTATCTGTTTCTTTGTAGTGGGTTTGTGTAATGATAAAATCTTTTCCTCTTTCTTTTCTTTCCCTACTGCAGGCATCATTATTTTCCCACTGACATAGTGTGAACCCCAAAAACTCGAGAGTTTGATAACCGCACGAATTTTTGATGGACTTGCAGTCACACCAAACTTCTGAGTCTGCAAAAAACAGCTCGTAATTAAAAGGAGTCACTCCATGAACTTTGCTACAACAAAATGTCCATCAAAAAAACTGACTGCACCATATTCATGGAGTTTATCAGGGCTCGCAAACATCTGGTCAAAAGAAGCTGGGCATTTGCAAACCACATGCCTTTTTACGACCACTGGAAAAGAACCAAAAGGTGTTTGGAAACGCTGTCTTTCCTTGACCAGCTTCATCGCATTTGAACAGCCAGTACCCTTTAGTCAAGTCTACTTTCACAAAATACTTTCCTTCCGAGAGCTGACACAGAAGTTCTTCAATGTCTGGGCTAGGCTCTGCATCGACCCACAGTGATCTTATTACATTTCTGTAATCGTAATTCAGAAAACGCACCGATCCAGCAGGTTTGTCCACCCAATACCACTGGTGGACTGTACGTAGATGTAGAAGGTTCTATCACCAATAAATCCAGCATTAATACATTGATTTCTCTCTCAAACCACCTCTTTTTTTTTTGCAAATGGGAGGGGTTATGGTCTGGTTCGCATGGAATTATCAGAAGTTAACTGAAATACTAAGGGGTTCAATACCAGTTACTGTACCGGGTATCCCGTCAACACATCCTGAAAGTCTTTCAAAATGTCCTGTTGTAGCTGTTCTGAGTTTGTGAACTTGTAGCAGAATCATTCGACATAACCACATCCTCAATAGTTTCACCTTTGTATAGACAGAATAGGGAAAAAGGGGTACAACATCATTCTCACTGGAAAAGATTTAACACACAAACCTTTGCTTTTTTCATAACCCTTTGACTGTCCCTGTACGTTACATTGGGTACAAATTCATCTCTGATAAATCGTCATGTTACATCAGTTTCTGAACACAGGATATATCCCACTCAACCGACTGATTTGATGGCAACATTTGTACGTACAACAACTTCTCAACATGTTTCACATGTAAAACCTTCTCATTGTATGCCATTTTGATCATTATAATTTACTCAGAAAGTTTTTCGACCACCTGAAAAGTCCCTTCCACATAACACGAAGCTTGTTATGTTCATCAGTGGAGTAGAACAAAACTTTATTCCCCTGCGCTGAAGGAACGTTGCCTTTGCTTTTCTTCTGCAAAGACCTTGTACACATCATTTCCTATCAGCTTGACTGTTGAGCAAGCTCACATTCATCCTTCAAACGATTATGCAGTTCATAAACGTATTGGTAACAGGTTTAACTGTCAGGTATGTCCGTCTCTCCGTCCAATGTGTCATCATCAGAATCCCAAAGGACCCCTGGTGAGTGGTCCGACAAGAAGCTCAAATGGAGAGGAATCCCAGCGTTTCGTTTCGGCATTTTCCCTGTATGCAAAAAGCAAAGCGGTAAAGAAACGAATTCTCAACCGGGGCTCTTGCCATGTCAACCTTCTCAACAGGACTTCGACGTTCCATTGAAACGTTCAACCCTTGCCATTCGATTGGGGATGATATGGCGTGGTTGAAATGGAAAGAGATTGACAACAGCCTTAAATTTCTCTCAAGAGATCAGAAAAGAATTTCGTTCCACATATCCGAGAGATTTTCCATCTGGAAGACGCCACTCTGGAAAAAATGCAAGTAAAGCTCAGCGACAGACACTGTAACAATTTTCTTCAGTGGAAAGCGCTTCTGGATACCTTGTTGCTGTATCCCAACCAAAGGTCAAGATATAGCGGATATCCTGAAGAAGACAGTTGTAACGGTCCAACAAGATTCAATAGCTACCTGTCCTAATGAACTGAAAATGAGACAGGCATTTGTGCAAAGGTGCACATGGGACGCGAACCTTTCTGAGATGTCTTTTGGCAAGATGTCCCAAGAGCGGATGCAGTAATTTCGTAACATCCTTTTGAGACACCACACTCCGGCCAAAAAAGAATCAAGAACTCTCTCTAATGTCCTTTCTGAATCCGCAGGTGACCCAGCGAACAATGCCATCTGCGCCGTGTGCAGTACTGTTTCTCTAAGTGTTTGGAAACCACAACTTGTTTTTGTTGTCCTGTCCAGTTCATACCTGAAGAGAATGTCAGAGTCCAGTATGTAACGTTGGTTGGTCCGTTGGTAACGTCAGTGACAGTCTGTTAGCAGCAGAAAGTATTGTTCTTCACGTCTCGTCTTTTCTCCTTCATTTCTTTTAAATCATCTGGAGGTAAACTGGAGTTCATCCGAGTGTTTGAGATTTTAGCGCTTGTAGCCTTTCCACTCTATGACGTCTGATCTAGTAGCTCACAAGACAAGAACAAACGATCCTCCAGCACCACCATGTACTGTAGCGACACCTGGCAAATTGGCCCCTGAATCAAGTCGCAGACTGGGTTATCAATAACACTAGCGGTAAAAAACCGGAGTAGTACGGGTATCGACTGAAATTTTCGCAGCGGAACGTTCAATACTTGCCCCAAACGACCTACACTTTGGACAGTGTTGAGATACTGGTACTGAAGCACGAAGACTTCCGTACACCAGCAGTAGTGTCACCCAGTGCTCGCAAAACCGAAGCCTGCCAAACCATTGATCGGCCTTCCGTTTTCTAACACCAGTCCATCACACAAGATGAACTGGTGCCAAAACCAAGGCCTACTTTTCACAATCAGAGGAGAACTAATGCGGTTTTGAATCAGTTGGTATGAAAGGGCAATTTTTCCTCAAATGGAACTTGGCCAACACAAAAGAAACATCGCATTGTGTCTGGATCGGCAGCCGCCTGATTTTGTGAACTTCTGTTCTGTCCACGAACTGTCCCAAAAGGACCTACGTGGTGGTCGTATGTCCACGACCTCGGAACGTTTGCTGAGGAGTAACGGGTCTTTCCGCGGTGAGTAACTGGTATATGACTAAAGGTCACCTAACCGCGGAAAGATCCCTGACCTTTTTCCTAGGATAGTATATCCATGAGACGTCAAAAATGACCCACGATTTCCTTTCCTGTAACTTCCCCTGTCCTGAGGGTATAGTACATACGCAATGAGACACCAAGATGGAAAATTCTCCTTTCCTAGCCACGCCCTTTATCTGGGTGACGATACAAGACTGATCAGCCACTGACACATTCCTCCACGTTTTCAAATTGCCTTTCTTTAAGGAAAGTGGCCAGATCTTTTGCTCGCACTCTGGAAAAGTTTGTTCTCTAAGAAGGAAGATCTCGCAGTGATTGAAAAGTTTGGTTCGTTATAGAACAAATCGATCCATCCCGATCCAAACAATGACTCATACGGGATCAGAAACGATGGAAACGATTCTCCTTTTTCAGGGCGCACAGAACGGAAAACGTTCGTGAAAACGATCAAGACAGAACAATTGAAATTTCTTGAAGGAGGAGTTTTCTTCTTCAACTATGCCCAAGTTAAATTTTGTTTCGCTTTTCAAGTGAGTGGTACAGTGTCCAAAGCGCTAAACCCTATAAACCAAACGACGCAATATACAATGTCCACTTTTCCTTTGGCCCAACCACAAGACTTGCGTGATTCTTTACAAACCGGAAAAGAAAACTATCAATGCATCCATTATATTCCGCATCAAAAAGGTGGCAACTTAGGATAAATGCCGCATTTGGGTTGATGCATGGCTGGCGGAACCGACAGGTGGCGGTTCTCACACTCGATGCCAGTATTCTTCCTACTTTCAGCATCATCTCTAATTCCTAACTGCCTCAACTTTAAAATTGACGTTCTTCAGTCTTCACATCCCCTGTAGTTTAATTTCTTCAGCATCCCTCTGTAAATCTTTTATCTTTCATTTCAGCTTCCCTCAGGTAAACCTTTTTTCCCTCGATTTTAGCTTCCCTCTGTAGACTTTTTATCTTTCAGCTTCAGCTTTTCCCTCTGTAGTCTATTTTCCCTTCAGCTTCCAGCATCCCACTGTAGTCTATTTTCTTTCCCTCTCTCTTTAGCCTTTCTGCCCTATCTGTGGCATTGTTGCACATAGTTTAGTAGTTTTTCTTCCATCAAAACCCAAGCGTTCCGCTTGTTGAACATATTTATCAAAATCATCCATACTGAAACCGACAACACAAAACAAATTTCAAAGTATAATAAAAATAAGGCGATATAATGATTGATATAAATGTTTCACAACGACCGTATTATAGTATATACCAAAAACAAATTCACTTTCCTTTCCCGTGGAAACAAAAAACCGCTTAACTAAAAACAGGGTAGATAAGAAATCCAAGGAATGTATATTTTTCTTCCAAAACTAAATTAGTCAACTGGTTATCAATTTTGGAATTACAAAACAAAATGAATTTATATACAAACACTGTTTTCCCTAAGAAAGAAAAAAAATCAACACAATAATGTTTTCTTGCAAATAAATTCTTTATAAAGTTATTAGTTTCTCAAATGTTTCTGAGTTGACATGTCTTCTTTCTACTTAATTTCCACTAATTTAACAAAACCAAATGTACCCGCCTTAAACAAAAAATGAATAAAATTTACAAAACAATGGAAATCACAAACAATTAAAAAGAGGGTAAGAACACAAACTAAGCGGAATTCCAACCTAATAGTAAAATGTTGAAAAGAAAACTAGAATAGGAGCCTATTGAGGAGAAGGTTTAAGAAGGTTTTGAAAAAGGGGGTTGAAAAGGAAATGAAGAGGGATCCACAGTACCGGAATAGTGAGCAGAAAATCAAGAAAAGCAAAAGAAGCCCACAGACAGCACCCTAGTGGTCACTGTCTCCCGTGAAACTGGAGACGGGAAAAAACAAATCACTGGCACAATATACACACACAACAGTAATAATACAAAATACAAAACAATCAATCAATAAATGCACATTCACTCCAAACTCCAAAGAAAATCTGCAACCACAGCCCAAAAAAAAAAAATAATCTAAAGATAGATGATTATTTGGCAGAGCGGTAATCAACTCCACACCTACACTACTAGCGTACGGAGAGAAGTTGATCCCACCACACTCCTGAGGGTCAAGGGGAAAAATCAAATGAAACGAATAGAAGGAGCAAGAAATAGAATATTTATCAGAAGGGAAAGACTATTGACTTCCCCACCGGCCATTTCCCCCCCCTGGCTAAACGCAGGAAAGAGGTTGGGGCTATTCAGTCTGGGAAAGGGACAAAAAAATACTATCCTCTAGGGAAGGACAGCGATTCCTCAACGCCCCTGCCCCCCTTTGCTGCCAGGTTCGAGCAAGAGAGTGAGCTATCGGTCCTGAGAAAGTGGGAAGGGTCAAAAAGAAATCCTACAAAAAACAACCCTTACGGAGTAGAGCAACCAAAAGAACTGTCAACCACCCAAAACACATATAGAAAAGAACACACAACAAAAATGGAAAAATTAGAACACAATAAAAAATAAACTTTCTTCTTTTTTTTTTATCTTTCCCTCAAACCCTTGAGGGCACAAAATAGAAATTCCGAAGGTTACAATAGAAACCTTTCTTTCCTTTTTTTTTCCTTCCCTCAAATCCTTGAGGGTACAAATAAAATCTATCTCAATTTTTTATTTAAAAAGCCCCCCCCGGGCACTAAATAAAATCTTTCTCTTTTTTTTTTTTCTTTTCCTTTTCGCCTGGGAAACAAACAGCAGCTACGCCGTGATGCTGGAGTCTGGGTCACCAACTGGTCACACTGTCACTCTGCAAACACGCCATTCATGACAGCATTTACTTTCCATACGCACACGCGAATCTTTCCAAACACCCAAAAGGAGCACTACTACCGCGAATTTTTTCTCTCCCCCTCCTTCAGGGAAACACTTTACAAGTCACAAAACCACAACTTGTAAACAGATTTTACACAAGTATCTCTCTCCACACTGAGAGACAAATAAATCTGCACACATGTATCACTCCTCACACCGAGAGCCAAATCAATCATCACCCATGTAATATCTCTTAACACACTGAGAGACAAATAGTCCTTCACACAATTAATCCTCTCTTTACACTGAAGATAAACCAGCTAGTTTCGCTATCTATAAAGCCATGGCCTTCAACATTCTTTAACCCATATGTACGTTGTTTTATTTTTTTTTAGTACTATTTTTTTTTTTAAGTTTCTATTTATTTTTTTTTTTTCTTTTTTTCTTGCAAGGGACCGAGGAAGAATATAATAACTCCCGTAATCACTGAGGACCTGCCAGCCTCAAGTCAAAGTCTTCCCTGTTTCCTCCTTTCCCTGTCTCTCCGAACAATATACTGCCCCTCCGAACTCTCCTCTCCGTACCTGTGTGATACGAGTCCCTCGACTTCTCTTCCCGCGACTTCTTCTGTCTCTTCCGAACGGCGAGCTTCAACTCCTCCCCTGGAGTTGGTACTGGCTGGGGATGAACTATCGGTGTACTCTCCCCCACACCAAGGCCATCTTCAAAACCAACCTCACGGGGTGAAAGGAGAAGGGTGAAGCGAAGGGTAAAGGGTGAAGGTGAAGGTCTGAAACACGGAATAAAGTTCGAGGTAAGTAACCTGCTTCTCTCACTTCAACATATGAAATCTTTCTCCTCTTCTTAATTTTTTTCCCCTTAGCTTTCCCCAACTATCTATCGCTCACCTGGTAATGACTGGTCAGCAACGAGGACCGACCGTCCTGACAGAGGTTACGAGGCTCTATGCCATCTGCTGGTAACTGACTCTTTCCCCCCCCCTTCACCTATTGAGAGCAAACACAGTGTGTCAAACACATGACCAGCACCTTACGCAAACCAGCCCTTGTTAACTATCACTCATGGTCACTTTCACCCAATGACCTCATTTGTTTCCTTGAATTAGTCATCCTCCACAATTATTATGGGGACACCCGCAACACTAGTCAAGCCAATCCACATAATATTCTTCCTTTATTTGGCATGGGGAAATGTTTCCAATATCACTAACTACATGTGATGGAGGCGTCACATGCCTTGAATGTGAGGCTACGTCACATGACACAGTCATATGAACGAGGTAAATTTAAAAATGTAGGAAGGGATAAAATAATGCAATTTAAGGTATTAATAGCTGTTTAGCCAGTGTATTGTTTTTGTCTTTGTGTGTGCTAGATGTACGTTAAGTGACTTAAATTTGGAAAAGAAGCAAATAAAAACAAGTCGGATTACCAGACCACATAGGAAATGGAAACGAACGCAATGCAATAGAAAAACAAAAAAACGCGTTTTGGAACCGTGGGATCTCCACAGCGGAAACAAAAAGCAAATAAACAAAGATAGGACGAGAGGAATGCGTGGCGCCTCCAGCATGACTGAACAGATACTGCGCTGCCACCTGATCCAGATCCGTACTTTGTTCTCTGCACTGAGATCTGATCATTTCCGTCCTCATGGCACATACAGTCTTTTCACAAATTTTCATTTCAATCAATTGTGCCTGTGTTTGCGTCCATCTTGATGCGGTCCGACAAACACACTAACCAAAAACAAAGGAAAAAACAAGCTATCCTATGCCGAGGTAATGAGATGATATAGGGAGTTGTGGTTCACTGTGGACTGGATAGTCCATCATGGATGTCCCACATCTCTGTTGGGGACACAGTTTATATACACATCCAGGTCACTGCATTCTCCTTCACTTTTCCGTTGTCTTACCTTGGCGCCAACCTTCAGCAGTGGAATGTTTTGAAAGCGCGCACAGGTCATTCCATGGAGTCGCTTATTCATTTTGTGAATATCCAAATCCTTTTTGTTATAAGGAATAGCAATATAGAGGAAGAAAAGGAGGAGGAGGAGGAAGAAGAACATCATCTGCTTGACAACAGGAATGTGGTCTGAAGGTGATAGCTTCATTGGGAGTTGAGCCAATGACAAGACAAACAGTTCGTAGAACCATTGGACGAGCGTGAATGTATAAGTCCTTGAAACAATGAAAGCACGTTTAATCCAATGGAGACTCTTCACATTCACCGCTTGCTAAAACCAATTACCTTGATTACTAAACCTCGTCCAAAACTTGTATGAATTCACACAGCACACACACACACCCACACACACCACACCAACCAACACAACACACACCCACACAGAGAGAGGAGAGAAGAGAAGAGTAGAGAGCGATGAGAAGAGACAGAGAGACAGAGAGAGGGAGAGAGAGAATTCTCTACAACCGTCACTATCACAAACAAAACACGGCAAAAGAAAACTCTCCTTCAATTGGAGCCACTCACGCAGTGCCCACATAATAATGAAGAAGAAACCCAAGGCAAGCCCCAGCCCATCCAGACTCGACTCACCCTGACACAAAAACAAATCAAGGAATTATGCGGAAAAGGGGAGGGAAAGAGCGTGAAGGGGGTGGGGGTGAGGGGGGGGTGAAGGAAGCGCAAAAAGTCCAGCCATTATAGCCAGCGCTCGATTGCAGACAGATATGTTTGGAAAGATTCCGTTTATATACAGCCCGGGGCCGACTTGGCAGTCCAACAGAAAAGGAAAATGCCATCTTGGAGACATTGCCAGACAAGGTGTAATCTCAAGAATGCTGTGTTGTTCGATTATTGTATGACGCAAAATTGACTGTTTATATTACTGAAATCAGTAAACGACCAACAGTAAAGACCTTCGTGTTTGAATGTCAAATCCACTTTAACAAAAGCTGGTAGGATAGCACGCCATTGCACGGATTGCCGGTGCCGGTGTATAGGAGGCAAAAAAAACTTCAGGAAAAAAACACTGGGAGTGAAATTTTTCCTATGAAAGGAAACACTGCAATCTCCGAACGGGAGTGTATATATTCCGTAGGAAAAATACAACTGCGCAGAAAAAACCACTGCCAACTACGGCGGCAAATAAAGACTGCGTGAAAAAAAGACAGCGGTGTTTGTAGCAGGGTTTTTGTTTCATGCGAGTGTAAAACTGTGTTTCATAAAAAGATTTTAAAGAAATTTAATCATGGAAAGATTTAAAAGCATTAATTGAAAAGAAAACGAGAGCAGGTCTTTTATTTTCCTGGGGTAGTGATATGTTCCTGGTCGTGGTCAAATTATTCCCTAGGTGAAGGAGTATAATCTTCCTAGAAAATAACACTCCTGTAGTGTTTTTTTTTTCCCCGCAGATGTTATATTCCGCCGACACCGGGGCTTTCGACTGGTCCGGGCCGGGCCGGGCTGTGGCTGTGGAACGGGGTCAGAATGAGCGGCATGGTCGCAGTGTCACTGGGCAGACGCAGAAGATGGGATGAACAAAAAAAGATGGAACGTAAACGCTACGTGAAAGTTCTCTTTGTTTCTCTCCTCGACCAGAACACGTTGTCACTCATTTCAAACCCCCGCCGCTGTCCATTTGCAGTTAGGGATCTGGTTCTCTTCACACATACACATCTTGATTCTGCCGTCATCAGAGCATAGGCAGGTGAGCACACAGCGATACCGTACAAGCTGCTACTTAGAATTGCAGATCCATCACATTCTATCTAATGTGAGGTTGCTGAATCCATCTTGATATACGGCACATGTGGTTCCATCAAAACGTTCCATCGGTGATACTGAGTGAATGATATTTTGAAATCACAGGCCACTCAACTCTGGTTAGCTCTGGCTGATTAGTCCATTTTGTGGAAGCTGTGCTGTGCACTCCTAGGTGTCATCCACACAGTCCTCGTGATGTCACATCTGTTCCAGAAATTGCTCTGTGGCCTCCTGCCGTGTAGAACATCGATGCTAGGGTTTGTGGTGGCGTAATGCGTCCTCTGGTGGTGCTACTCTTTGTTGGGATGTCTTACCCTTCACCAATCCCTTACAAGAAAAGTGAGAAAGGTCCCATGAACATCTATCACGTAGCTGAAACTGGGCTTACTAGCTTGTGCATAAACCTGTCATTAAGAAGGTTTGCTGCAAACGCGCGCGCGCGCGCACGCACACACACACACACACACACACACACACACACACACACACACACACACACACACACACACACACACACACACACACACACACACACACACACACACACACACACACGCACGCGCGCACGCTCGCAGCCACGCACACACGCACGCACACACACACACACACACACACGTGCACACACGCACGCACACACACACACACTCACACACACACACACACACACACACACACACACACACACACACACACACACACACACACACACACACACACACACACGCACACACACACCACACACACACACACACACACACACACACACACACACACACACACACACACACACACACACACACACACACACATCCGTGTGCACTCCATCATCACCTCTTCTATAATTCATTTCTCTGTCTGAAATGCCTCCATTAGTATTGCTTTTTTGTTTTGTTTTTACATGTGTGTGTGTGTGTGTGTGTGTGTGTGTGTGTGTGTGTGTGTGTGTGTGTGTGTGTGTGTGTGTGTGTGTGTGTGTGTGTCAGCTGGTTTGTTCACGCACGTCCAAGTCAGTCCTTTCCATGCCCTTTGCAAACTTCACACAAGAGAGTAAGGAATAATGACATACATCAACAGTACGATGGTTATTGAGATGCTATGCAAAGATGTCTGGAAGAGAGAGAGAGAGAGAGAGAGAGAGAGAGAGAGAGAGGAGAGAGAGAGAGAGAGAGAGGAGAGAGAGAGAGAGAGCACAACGTTGAAAGCCCTTTTCTAGAAGAAGGGGGGGGGGGGGGGGGAGGCTGCGTGAGGGAGGCGACAACAATTGATATTGATGGCGTCACGATGATAATTCACAAACGGTTTTCCTGAAATCAATTAAGCAGTGGCAATAAACAAGAACCTGAATTAAATTTCAACAAACCACTCGCTGCCCTATGTCTCATGCTAGCTCAATGGCATTACGACCACGCCGCTTATTCCGGACCCTCGTTCACAATCACATTTTGTTGTTGTTGTTTTTCCTGCCGCAGCCACGGCACCGGCAATCCACACAGAGAAATCTATACCAAGTCGCCACAGTGCAACCCACCAGAGGAGGCACTGCACTGCACTGCTGCCGAGTCGTTTGTAGTATTCAACGGTGCCCTCGTCTGATCCAGCTATCGAGAAGAACATCCAGTTAGCTTCTGTGGACAATCTCTTCTGATCCAGCTATCGAGAAGAACATCCAG
>CM031598.1:92814950-92824950 GCA_018398815.1 Conus ventricosus
TTATGGATCTCATCTAAACATTAGGGACACTGCCTTAAAGTGTCCAGTCTGGAATTGCTGCTATTATGAGTTCTGGTTTGGTGTCAGCGAACAGCACTACCAATCGTGTTCGATCACGATAGCAGTGCTGAGGCCGATGCCTTAGATAAAGATGATGATTTGATGCTGGTTTGAAACAACTCTTATAGGACTGTGTTGAAATGGAGTATTTTGAGTTAAATAAAACCCCCTTTTAATGAAACTTTGCCTGTCTTAACCCCGTTAACGTGAAATAAACCAACATCCAGTGATTCAGTCTCCCATATTTCTGGTGGCAGGAAACATAAAACAAGCAGACGAGATGTCTGTTGGCCCCCCAGGCAGCGAAAATAAAAGCCCTCCTTCCCTTACCTTTACCCTCTCACCTCCCTCCCTCCGTCCCCCTTCAAACTCACTGCCTCCATTCCCCTCCTTTTCAAGAGCACGTGCTAATGGTAGGTTGCCACTGTGGCTGCAATACAACTCCTCTTTGAGGCCTTCGTCCGTGTGGTCCCAGACCACAGCCCTGCAGCCAATGACCTCCCTTCATGCCAGACACTTGGCACCCTCCACTTTCTCCTTCTTTCATTCTTTCTGCCCTTCTTTCTTATTTTCCCCTTCTTCTTCCTTCTATGGTAGAATGAAAGCAGAAAGGAGACTTCGCGCGACAGATTCATCACTAGTTCAGGGTCGAAGTGGATACAGATTTTTTTTTCTAGGTTTAAATGACACCTGCTTTCAGACATCAGCGAATGCTTTATAATGTTTCTACCATTTGTCTATTTATTTTGAAATCACACCATCAAGGAGGAAAAAAGGAGGGAAAGTCTAGAACTGATTAATTTCTTTTTTCTTTTCTTTTTTTCTTTTTTGATTCCTCGGTAGCTAAAAGATGGTTTATAGTTTTGCCCTTCAGTTAAATGTATTGAGCATGGAATGACTTTAGAAGGGAGAAGAACCAAGAAAACAGCAAAGCTGTCCCCAGAGCTCCAAACGAACACAGGTGATGCACAAACAACGCCTTCCCCTTGACCTTTTAGGGTCAGAAAAAAAGTACAAGTGGGAAACAAAACGCTCGGGAGAGCACAATCCTCTTCCTAAATCAAACAGATTCTGGATCTGCTGTTGATCCAAATTTGGACAATGGATCCACATCAGATTTTGCCAAAGTTGGCCCCCAGCCCTATTTCATCGTCCCACCAAGTTTCATTTCAAATGATTCAGTAGATTGTGTGTCATCTTTCTGACAGACATGCAAACCAACAGACACAGCTGAAAACATGAATCAGACAGAAAACTGTGATTTAATCGTGACTGGATAGTGCCCTTAACGTCCCGTTCACCTGTGGAGGACGATGATTATATACACAGCTAGGTCGCTGTTCTCTGTTTCTCACATCTCCATGACTGTTCAACTTTCAGCATGGAACGATGTGAAAGTATGCAAAGGTCATTTAAGAGGTCAGAAATGTAGAGTTCGAGGAGGAAAAGTGTCGATGTCTGTTACCAATTTAGGGGTCCAAGGCGCACACTGAACGCGTTCCACACTCCCTGTTCATCTGATTGGCTTTCAGTGTTGGCCCTGTTCACGGGTTGATTGTCCAGTCATCACACTTTCCTGTTCATCTGATTGGCTTTCAGTGTTGGCCTGTTCACGGGTTGATTGTCCAGTCATCACACTTTCCTGTTCATCTGATTGGCTTTCAGTGTTGGCCCTGTTCACGGGTTGATTGTCCAGTCATCACACTTTGCTGTTCATCTGATTGGCTTTCAGTGTTGGCCCTGTTCACGGGTTGATTGTCCAGTCATCACACTTTGCTGGTGAAAAATAACACACTGGCAAGGTCGAAGCACTCACACAGTGGTTCGTGCGTGGGCAAAGGCTGTATACAGCTATGGAACCACCTCAATGAACAGCGGACCCTAACACGCTGTTATACGTTGTTACTTGCAAGGGCAGCATAGCCAACTGAACAATTGTGTCATGACACTCGGCGACGGTGGTACTCGGAAATGGTTAGGTGACCAGCGGAGGAGAAAGGAAACTTCTACAAAGGTGATGAGTGGGAAATAGAGGTGCGATACTTATCCGTTTCGCGCCACATCTTTGTTCAAACCTTAACGACACGAATTATGACAGAGGTGTCGTGACATTGTCTGGAACAGGGCCATCGTATTACGTTTCTACATTAAACAGTGCTTGTCTGAAGAGAGTGGGTGCAAGAGAGAAACGAACCAATACAGTAACAGAGGTTTTCAGGACCCCTGGTAAAATGAAATGCATGGAGCATAAAACACGGGAGCTATGCTGTGAAATCGTGACATTTTCCCAGCATGCAAGGCAACATTCCTTACGTTTCTTGGAGACCAAACGTCATGTGATATATTTTCGCTCTCTCTCTCTCTCTCTCTCTCTCTCTCTCTCTCTCTCTCTCTCTCCACACACACACACACACAACACAACACACACACACACACACACACACACACACACACAACACACACAACACACACACACACAAGCGATTTTGGAAATGTTAAACAAACGAGAGTATTTTTCATTGCCTATTCTGTTCATTCATTGTTCATGACAAAATCGAAGATCATAGGTGTCAACCTATACGGTTTTCCCGTATTGCTGTACGGGAAACCTACGATTTCGGGTCTGTACGGCCGTATACAAGTTTCAATACGGGTAAAACTGATTTATATGGGCAAATCTAAAAAATCACTGGGACAAATTGCAAGGTGAACAAATTTTCATAGCAGACGACACGGACTCTAAACACTGAAACGGGAACGAACTAAGTAGATGATCGGTCATGTTTTGAGATCAACCTTCAGCCCCTTGTTGCAGGCAACAAAGTCTGCCACCAAGCAGTACAACGATGAACATCAGTAACTGTCATTTGCAAGTGACGGTGTTGAACAGAACAATGGCTGTTTGTTCTTGGGAAATTGGTTATGATTGGGAATGGAAACTTTGGGGATCACAGTAAGTAAAGAGTGTACTCCTGACTTCAATGGACTCATGATGTTGGTTAAGTGGAAGAGTGTGTAAACGTGGGTTTATAAAACAGTTTTAATTCTGCATCATTGTCAGTGTTTTACTATAGGGTGTGTGATTTGATCTACAAACTGTCTCAAGTGATGCATTCTGCTGGAATGGAAGCGGAGATTCTGTTGGATAGGTAAGCGTTATTGTTATTCATAAACTGTCTCAAACGGCCATTTGTTTCAAGAAGTTCTGCCTGATACTGAGTATTACATTGTATTCACCGCACTTTTTGTTTATGTTTTTGCGTTTTCCGTAATGTATACGGTTTGGGGGCTCGGAATAAGGGGAAAAAGTACTTTTCAATAAAAAAATTATGGGAAGTTGTAAAATGAGGAATATTGGGTTGACACCTATGGAAGACAGATGAAATTAAATTAAAACTCAACCAGAGTAAGAGACTACTTGATTCCAGTATCAGTCTGCTTTTTAAAAATAAAACTAGCAGTATACTTACTTAACTTACTTAGACTTAGATGCTCCCGGGTCTTGCGACGCATGAGGAAGTCAAGGCGCTCCACTGAGCACGGTCCCCAGCCAGTCTGGTAGTGTCACTCCATCCTCTATCAGTGAGTCTGAGGTCTGAGCAGTATTCATCTTACCTTTCATCCGTTGAAAGCTTTCATGAAGGGTCCAGCACTGACATGCAACAATATCAAAGTAAAATTCGGAAAAGAGCTCGGAAATGGGCAAGATGTCCGTGATATCAATAAACATTGACCGGTATTTATCGCCATCAGTATTCAGGGCAAATTCTGTGAATAAAATGGGCTGATTAGTCTCCCTTTACAGAAGAAGGAAGGTCCTTCTGAACGGTTCTGAAACGTGGCGAACAACAAAGACAAACACCCACAAACTCCAAACATTTATCAACAGATGTCTGCGAAACATTGTGAACATCAGATGGCCAGATGTTATTGCCAACACAGAACTGTGGAACAAGACCAAGCAAGTTCCAATAGAATTAGAAATCAGAAAACGGAAATAGGGATGGACTGGCCACACCCTCAGAAAGTCTCCATCCAACATCACAAGACAAGCCCTTGAATGGAACCCTCAGGGCAAAAGAAAAGTGGGAAGACCAAGACAGACATGGCGAAGGAGTACCGACGCGGAAGTAAAGGCCGCCGGAATGACGTGGGCCGAGCTAAAGAGGATCTCCCCAAACCGTGTCCGCTGGAAGAGTGTGGTTGCGGCCCTATGTTCCCCAGGGAATTCAGAGGACTAAGGCAAAGTAAGTCAAGTCTTCCTTTGGAACGGAAATCACCGACATTAAAATGTTAGATAATCGGAAAGAGGGAAGGAGATGCCGTGGCAAGTACGTAATTGCTGGTAAATACGTCATTTCTCGTCTGTCGTGCAGCCTTGCGAGAAGAAAGACAAAGAAAGAGCGAAACCGAAAACTGATCGGAACATCATAGCTGTTGCCATCAATGACGTATTCTTTCAGATCTGTCTAATCGCAATTTTGACTTGAATATAATTAGTTTCTTCATTGATTAGTATGTCTATTAAGAGTTTGCTAGGAAATAATCAAGGCCATTGTCCTTTTCACTTCTCTTGTTAGGTCTCAATTCGACGTTAACTTTGCCTCCTCGTTGTTTTATAGCTTACTAGATAGAGCGACGTTGTGAGATGAAGTTACTATTAACTTCTTTTCGTGTGTTCCAGAAAGGGTTATCGAGGATTTACACAGCCTCTACCACTTGGCAGAGAAGGAAGCTGGAAAAGTCTTATCTCTCCCATCGTTCTGTCGAGATTGGCTTCACTAGCTTGTCCAGTTACCTACCGATTGTCAAAGCTTGCTTTAAACGCACACACACACACACACACACACACACACACACACACACACACACACACACACACACGCGCGCGCGCGCGCGCGCGCACGCACGCACGCACGCACGCACGCACGCACACACACACACACACACACACACACACGAACGCTATCATCATCATCATCATCATCATCATCATCATCATCATCTTCATCATCATCACCTTGATCATCATCTTATCGTCCACTTTTCTCTCCTAGAACCTACTACCTTCATTGTCATTCATATGACTTTTTCCGCATTATGTGCGTGAGTGCTCAGACGCTGGTGACCTCTCTCTCTCTCTCTCCTCTCTCTCTCTCTCTCTCTCTCTCTCTCTCCTCTCTCTCTCTCTCTCTCTCTCTTGTGTGTGTGTGTGTGTGTTGTGTGTGTGTGTGTGTGTGTGTGTTGCATTCGTCTGTCTGTCCGTCCGTCAATCTGTATCTCTGTCTGCCAGTCATCTCCTTGCCATTGAAAGCCTTCACAATGATAAACAGCATGCACATATCATAAACACAATCTATGTCATGGCATTAGCAGAAGGATGCTTCCGAAGAGAGAGAGAGAGAGAGAGAGAGAGAAGAGAGAGAGAGAGAGAGAGAAGACACTGACACTGACACATGTTTATTGGCATTAGCTTTTTACAGCCTTAGTGCCAAGGGGAACATTTCTGAAATAACAGTATACTAATAGCAACGAGAAAAGGGACAATACTCATGCACTTCCACTTACATGTATACTTTAACCACGCACAATTTCCAATCTAGGGTAACACTCCACACCACACACACACACACACACACACACACACACACACACATCATCATCATCATCATCATCATCATAAATACCAGACTCGACCATCCTCTGTAGTTATTCAAGTACTAAGCGTTCATTGGAACTCAAGAAAATTTCGAGTAGTTATTTTAGTCTTTTCAGTTTCTCTCGCTTTTTTTTTCACTGTAGCTTTTTTCCGCCTAATACCTTTTTGTTCGTTCTTTTTTTCTTTTTTCTTCTTTGTAATTACTTTCGTTATGTTACCATTGTCACTTCCTCTCTTTTTTTAATTTTTTAGTATCAGTGTTGATCGGATGACAGTATCTTGTTCCTCGTATTATTTGCTTCTGCAATAAATTTTGAAAGCGATGTTATCATTTCTTCTCCTCCGGATATAAGAATAGCTACTAAATCATGTCTTCTGGAAACAGGTAAAGAAAACAAACTATACTTATTTCGAATTGACTCATATGCAGGGCAATGAAAGATAAAATGCCGTTCGTCTTCAACTCCCTTACAACACATTAAGCACAAATTATCCTTTCCTGATCTTCAATAAACCATCTTCTGTTAGCCTTTAATCCAAGAGTTCTCATTCTTAGTCTGGCAAAAAGACTTCGATGCCATCTATTTTTAATGACTGAGATATATTTTTCAGCTTGGAAAATACTTTTAAATGAGGAATACCAATTATATTTTGTGTTTTCTTCTACATGGGAATGCCAGTTTTGCTTATATGAATTGATTAAACGATCCTTAAATTCTGATATAAAGGCAACGTCACTTTCCAACTCCCTGACTCACCCAAAAACTATACCGAAACCGTTCTCAGTAAGAACTTTTCTGATATTGTCTACCCAATTTTGCCTTCCTTCTTCATGTTGCTGCAACAGCATTTCATACGCCTGCCTACATAATCTTTCTATTGGAAGCTTTATAATCTTTAGCCAATATTTCACACTCTTAATAGTTGTTCGGAGCTTTAGTGGATATCTGCCAGTCTCGCCGTATGCAAGTATGTTAGAGGAGCTAAGGGTATATTCAAGAAACGTTTAAATAGCAAAAGTGTGCACTGTTTCTATCTGCTTATCTCTGCTGCACCCCAGATTTCTGCTGCATATGTCAGGATAGGCTCGATCTGTGTGTCAAATAACTTCCAGAAAAGTGAAGAATCAGTGGAACTTAATTTGTTCAAGCTCTGAGAATTTCAGTGACTCCCTCTTCCCTTTTCTACATGCCTCTGTCCAAACTGTATTTAAACTGAGCTTAGTGGTAAAATTACTCCAAGATACTTAGGAATTGTAACCTTTACTTCCATATGCCATACCACCATTTTCATAAATAGAAAGATGTCTCCCTTGCGAAAAACCATTACATTCGTTTTATCCAAATTCACGCTCAAAGTAAGTCTATCAGCTTCCTGTTTTAAAATATTCAACTGATTTTGTAAGCCAACAACAGAATCTGAGAGAAGAATAACATCGTCAGCAAACGCATCAAAAACATTTCAAGAGCTCCTGGGAGCATCTGTATTCCATGCTTTCCTCTTTTTGATAATTCAATAGCTAATTCATTTATAAAAACGAAAACAACTTGGACTAAGTAAACAACCTTGCTTAACGCCTCTTGGGCAACTGAAGAAATCCGTGTAAACAATGCTTGTCACGCCACACACGCCAAAACAGTATCATATATACCTCTATATGGCTCTGTACAATTTACCTTTAATGCCACTGTTTCTCACACGTTCCACAATATATTTCTGTTCACCGAATCAAAGGCCTTCTTGAAGTCAACGAATGCAACATACAACTTAGAATTTTTATTCAAATACTTTTGGACTAAGCATATAAGGTGAATATATGGTCAATGGTGCTGTAGCCCTCTCTGAATCCTGCCTGCTCTTCAATTATCTTTCCCTCTTTATCTGCCCAGTTAGTAAGCCTTTTGTTTAAGATATGCGTATAAATTTTTCCTATTACACTTGTCATGCTACTCCTCTATAGTTATCCGGATGTTTCGGTCCCCCTTTTTGTATATTGGTACTATAATAGATTTTGACCAGGCTTCTGGAAATGTTCCTTTCTCAAGAGGACGTTAAAGAGCTCCACTAAAAAGTCAATTACAGCAGCATTTGCCAGTTTGAACATTTCACTTATAATTTTATCGATACCAGCACTTTTCCAGTTTTTAAATGTTTGATTCCATTCATAACTTCACTTTTGGAAATTGGTCACTGAACAGAGGTTCTTCTACATTATCGTTTTCTTCTTCTGGTCATAACATTTTCTTGTTGATATGTATCTCCACTCATTGAAGACTCTATAGAAATGATCATACCACTGTTGAGAATTAATTCATTATAAATTACACTTTTTCTATTTACAGATCTGATGGTTGACCAAAATAACTTTGGGTCATTAATCGACTCTCTTAATTTTTGAAGCCTAATCTCATCATACTTCTCTTTTTCTCCTTTCTCAATTTGTTATATATCTTTCTCTCGTTGACATATAGCTCCTTACGTTCTACTAAGTTTGTTTTTGACCTTCGCCAGCTCCTTAGAAGCCCATTAACAGTTTCTTTTCTTTTGAGTACATTCTTTATCAAACCACATATTTATCTGTCTTTTCACTTTCCCACTTACCCGAATCATGCATGCTGCCGCTGCATATAATGCATTTACAAAAACATCGACACATCCATTAATATCATCCTTCAAAATATCTTTCGCTCTCTTCAAGCATTCTATAAATTCGCATGAATCAATTTCATCTTTGTAAATCTTCACGTTTTCATCACACCACACAATTCTTTCTTCCTCATTTTCTGGCAACACTTCTCTCCCTTTACATTCTTCTCGTTTCTTCCATGTCAACTCAACCGGAAAATGCCAGGAATGTAAACTACTCCCACACACATGTCACAATTTTTTAACAGTTCTGATGAAACAATGAAATAATCAATCACACTACACCCATGCGATGACACATACGTAAACTCGCCATTAACATCTCCTCTGCAGCTCCCATTCACCATCAGCAGATCATACATATAACAAAATTCAATCAGAGAAGCTCCAAACTTATTGACAACTAAATCTTTTGAATAGCGCCTAACAGTCTCATCTTCCTCATCACGTTCCATGTTAAAGGTATAAAATGTTATGTCTTGGCCTTCAGGTTGTTCATTCCCTGTTCTAGCATTCAAGTCACCAGTTACAATGACATACACTTCAGCTGTCTCAATGCTTTGCCTAATATTTTCTTCAAGAATGACTATGCCATCTTTTATGTCATTACTATTATAAACTGGACTTCCCTCAGGCGCAACATAACATGCCACAAGCAAAATATCTTTACCAACATTAAACAACATTTTGTCAACCCTTATAGCAACAATATTATCATCTTTTATTTTAATAACTTCTTTTATATACTGACTGTAACAATTCTTTACAAGCAAGAGAACTCCGCCTGAGTTTCTGCCTTGTTCGATAGCTTTCTTGCTGGGCACTAAACTTAACATAATCCGTGAAAACACCGCTGAAATCAAATTTACAATCACAAAAGTTTCAGTCAGACACACAAATCAAAGGTTCTTACATAATTAACAAAATCAATGTCATTCAATTTGCTATATAAATTTTCTACATTGTAGTTCAGGAACACAACTGAGGCGATGGATGGTCAGGCCTGTCCTATTTAGCGTCACTGGCAGAGCGCAGCGACCTGTCACTGCCACGAGCACTCAGGTAGGCACGTACGGTGTTTGCTGTCGCCTCCGGTTAGAACCACCACGGTTCCCACGTGCATCTCGTTCCACGCTGCCATGCCTCGCACCCGTGTCACTGCCGCGTTGGAAAGGCCGCCACGGCGTGTCACACCGTGACCTTCGCCCCCGTCAAGCGCCGTGTAGTAGGGGAATCCCCGCCTGTCGCTTCACTGCCCCGGCTCGCTGACGCGTTTCTGGATCAGCTGATCGGACACATTCCCTCGCCAGCTCGCCGTCCCGTGCCGTGTTGGAAGATGCCGAGGTGGACGCTGTCACTGCGGCGTAGCTCCTGGAATCGGCCTCTTGGGTCCGACCGTCATCTTTCCTTTGACAAAGTAGGCGGCTTTGCCCTCCTTCTTTGCCTCGCTGACGATGGCAGCTGTCTTCGGGTCAGGTCGTGGCCACTCGGACTCCTTTCCCCTGCAGTCTGGCCCGATAGTCTCTGTCAGTGAGGACCGTCATCTGTCCCTCCACTGACTGAACTTCACGACCATCGGCCTGGGTTGGTCGCCTCTTGCTTGCCCGACACGATGCGCTCTGACAATGTCCTGTT
>CM031598.1:92829950-92832450 GCA_018398815.1 Conus ventricosus
CATTATGTATCCTTTGGAGCGAGAATGTTAATGGTCCATAGTTTGCTCCAGTATCCCTTCACAAAACATTTCCAACTCGATTCAATCGCAGCAGACAGTCATTCTGAAGTCGTTTCCAAAGCCAGCATTGCTAACTAATCGCTTTTTATCCAAACAGCAACATTTCAACAGCCACAATTGATAAGCATTCATTTTTTTCCAGACAGCCATATTTCTTTTTCGATGTCCCATTGGGACAGTTCTATAATCGTGTTGTTTACGGAATGTAAAAAGAGCAGAAATTGTTGATGTATCAAGAGCTCTTTGGGGGGGGGGGGGGGGGGGGGGGGGGGGGGCTGGCGCCCAGGAGAGACATTGAAGAACTGGGAGAGACTCTTTTTGTATCACTGGAGATGACAAACAATTTTTGTGATCTGTCTACAAACATTAATGGCTTTGAATCAAGCAAAGGAAAACAAAACAGGCACGCACTGAAAAAAACAACAACAACAACACACAAACATGCACAAAAAGCACACCCACATATAACGTTACAAAATGATATATTTCCTCATGTATATATGCATGCACAAATGTCCTCAGCGTTAAACCGACCAAGCATTTTGGCTATGAGCATTGACCTGGGGGTGGGAGTTGCTGAGGGATGTTGGAATGGGAGGCACATATGTATGAGAGGGCTGCGAGGGTGAGGGAGGGGGGGGGGGAAGCAGTGGGTGGAAGCAATCTTTTCAAAGCTATAAAAAAAAAGAGAGCTCAACACGGATGAAGAAATAGAGAAGGGGAGAGATAAAGGGGGTGGGTTATGGTGGAAGGTGGAAGGGAGTAGTTATGGAGCAGAGGGAGGGGGGGGGGGTGAAGGGTTTGGAGACTATTCCAGGGCAGTAACCAATACTTAAAGTCCGCAGGGTTTCTCTTTCCTGATTTTCTACCCCGGCACACCCAAGCAACGGAGGCTGTGCACGGCTGGTTATCTCCCGTGTGTAGATGGCGCCGTTTCCATGGCGGTCCGCCCTCTCAGCTAGCATCTGAAGCGGGCTGATACGGCAGCTGATCAGGAGATTCTCCCTAGGGGTCGGGCGGGACTAACGATGGGATTCAGAGCAGGACCATTTTTCCCCCTCCAGTTTTCTCCGTTTTCTCCATGTTGAATGGAAAGGCAGCTCGGTTAGCAGTGGGTCAAATAATCCATTGGGTCTCTGCGGTCTGGGCCCGTATACAACGTCGACTGTTGAGCTCAATCCTGGTGTGTTTCTTGACTGTTGTTATTATGGAATTCTCTCTGGGCCGAATGGATCAAAAATATTCCAGTATCACACACACACACACACACACACACACACACACAACACACACCACACAACACACACACACACAAAACACACACATGAGCGTGCGCGCGCATTATGTTGGGGTGGGGGGAGGACGAGAGTAGAGCTGAAGAGGGAGGAAGTGGGGGAGGTTTGACAAAATCAAAGACTTTTTTTATGCGGAAAGGGAATCCGAGAAATGTCTTAATCTCCAAAAACAAAATTACTCCATGAATCAAACCCACCAGGAGCCTTGCTACGTTAGAAACAAATCATTCAATTAGGAGATTCAGTAGAGACTAGCTTGTCAAATTAAGACGTGGTTTGTGTACCTGGGCAACATTACTCCCAAAGTACAGACAGCAGAGAAAGCTGTACGGTTAGCTGCTACCCACCCTCTCCCAACCTCCTTCTTCTCCTTATGCTCTCTCCTCCTCCTCCTCCTCCTCCTCCTTTCTTTAACAGTGTTATCATTTTAATTTTTTGGTGAAATTAGGAAGAGGAGGTCAGAGAAAACAAACAAGCCTGCCCTCTACTCTAACCGAAGTCAGGGAGGCCAGCTACCTGAATGCACACATCCACCCCTTCCACACTTCCCTCCCCCAACCCCCACTTCACACCCTGCCAGCCCTCCCTTCCATGGTTTTTATGTCACTAATGGTGCAAACCTTGTTAGCCAGGTGCTCAAGGTCTGACTAGCTCTGTGGGTTGACGGGCAGGTCAGGTATCTGCCACACTCCTCCTCTATCGCCCCTCCCCCCCCCCCCCCCCCCAGCCCCCTTCACAACGCTTTCCTTCTTGTTTGGTTCCCTGTGTTGTCATTTCCGATAGGTATCTCCTTGTTTGTCCTGTGTGTCATTTCTGCTAGGCGGTTCGGTGTTGTAAGCAGCATTTGTTTGGAATCATGGTTCTGTGTGCTCTGTGTTGTCATTTCTCGTAGGCAGTTCGGTGTTGTAAGCAGCATTTGTTTGGAATCATGGACCTCTAATGGTTTCATCATGGGATGTTTCATCATGGGATGTTTCATCATGGGATGTTTCATCATGGGATGTTTCATCATGGGATGTTTCATCATGGGATGTTTCATCATGGGATCTTTCATCATGGGATGTTTCATCATGGGATGTTTCATCATGGGATGTTTCATCATGGGATGTTTCATCATGGGATCTTTCATCATGGGATGTTTCATC
>CM031598.1:92837450-92842450 GCA_018398815.1 Conus ventricosus
AATATGGACACGCCAGTCATCTTTGCTCCTTTGGCGACTCAGTTACACAGTCATACACACCTCATTACTTCTTGCAGTACTTTTTCACCTAGGACACATGCTGTCAACAGGCTCACACAAAAGGCAATGAAACCTCATAAAAAGATGGCTTCCAAGCTTCCCCACATCCTGTGAGCTGACACAGGCAACAAGAAGAAATGTTGTGTGCAATGTAAACACTGATTTGGGGTAGACAGGTAATGGACGTTTGTTTCCATGAAAAGAATGTTCGTTTTGCCCGTTCCAGCTTATACTTCTTCCGATGGAATTCAGGGACAGAAGTTGCAGGCAGGGGAGAGACGAATCTTAATAAGAAGATGTGTGTTCAAGTGGACCTCTCTCGTACGTGCCCATGTCCTTTCTTCCTCATCCTCTGCCTCTCCTCCCCCAATAACTCTCCTTGTTCATTCATACAAAAGGCACGTGTGTCAGTTTTGTTCACCATCACCCCCACCCCACCCTGATGCCACTTACAGTCATCACTTGTAGGAAACACGGACAAGGTCACATGCCAAGGTAACCGTCGTTTATGAATGTTTCCATGGTGTGTTACCTTGTGGGTGACCGTGTGTGTTACCTTCACTTGTGGCTGTATCATGTGTTACCTAGGCGTGTTACAGTGTGGTGCGCTAGCCTGGCTTATGACTGCAGATAACCTCTATACTTGACTTGAAAAACCATCTGTTTGCTTTCCAAAGCCAGAGCACGATTAAGATATTTGGTAAAAGGCACAAGGCCCTAATGGTACAACAAGAGCAGATCACACCTATTAAATGTTATTAATCGTTTCTGTGTTGAAAGCAATTACGTAGAAAAAATTCCTTCAGTCCGGCTAACCGGTCGTTCAAAACCAACAAAAAGAGGAAAGAACAGGCTTATGCTCAACAAGATTTTGCTGGCTCAAAATCAACCCAGAAATTTGAAATACAAATGATGTTATCGTTTTTTGTTTGTTTGTTGTTGTTGTTTTTTTCTCAACTGATGCCATTTCAAACGGCGGTTTAGGGGGTGACTGTTTCCTTCTGTCCGGACTATGCACAAATGTGACTGTTTAGAGGAATGGCGGTAGTTAAGATTTGTATGTCAGTGGTTCGTGTCCCTGGTTGTTGCAGCATGCTCTGTTCAGTTCACTTGTTCATATCGGAACCAACATGTTTAGACAATCCCTCATGGCCCTTTAACAGAATCTGAGCAACCATTTCTCTCATTTGTGAAAAGTCCTCTTGAGTGTCTATCTCTTCCATGCTTAGTGACTAGAAAAGAGAATTACTGTCACAATAAATTAAAAATGAGTATCTCGAAGGACAAACTTGCACTTAAGAGAGCGTATATGTACTGATATATCAAAGGTTTTGGGTCTTGTTTTCCAGGGAAATGTTTGAGAATAGTTCCCTTGTTTTCCAGGGAAATGTTTGAGAATCGTTCCCTGTTTTTCCAGGGAAATGTTTGAGAACGTTCCCTTGTTTTCCAGGGAAATGTTTGAGAATCGTTCCCTTGTTTTCCAGGAAAATGTTTGAGAATCGTTCCCTTGTTTTCCAGGGAAATGTTTGAGAATAGTTCCCTTGTTTTCCAGGGAAATGTTTGAGAATCGTTCCCTTGTTTTCCCAGGGAAATGTCTGAGAATCGTTTCCTTGTTTTCCAGGGAAATGTTTGAGAATCGTTTTCCTTGTTTTCCAGGGAAATGTTTGAGAATCGTTCCCTTGTTTTCCAGGAAAATGTTTGAGAATAGTTCCCTTGTTTTCCAGGGAAATGTTTGAGAATCGTTCCCTTGTTTTCCAGGAAATGTTTGAGAATAGTTTCCCATGTTTTCCAGGGAAATGTTTAGAATAATCCGAATATTTTAAACCTGCTTCTTGGGCATTTTTCTCAAAAAGTTTTTTTTTTTCCAGTTCTTTACACTGCTGCTTTGCATGGCTGAAGCAGAAGGGGAGGGTGGGAGGGCTTGAAGATAAACCATGATCTTGTTTTGAACGTGGTTTGTGTAGGGTTTAGTTTTTTGGCAAGTAATAGAAGTACACTGAAACGTACTTCAGAACTCGACGTTTTCAACATACGATCAACACGTTACCACAGTGTTTTGAACTGGGCTATTTTGAACGTCCTACACCGGTAACACTACTAGACAGTTTCCGACAGACACAGGGAGAATCGGCTTCGCTTTTTACACCCACACCCAGACAACACAGGCCCCGTGATGTTGGCGAAGATAGCTGCTCTCTTTGGCAGCTTGACGGGGAAGAGAGAACTCAACACTGTGGCGATGCGAGTTTGGCAGAGTCTAGGGAACTATTATTAGAGAGATGTGGGGTGTGGATATCCCATAAGGTTGATGAACGTAGGTTAGTACCATCACTGGAATTATTCGTACATGACATTGCTAGTTGGCTGGCATTCTGGTTTTACTCTCCTCTCTCTCTCTCTCTCTCTCTCTCTCCCCTCCCTCTCCTCTCTCTCCCCTCTTTTCATCTCTCTCTCCCCTCTCTCTCTCTCTCTCTCTCCACACACACACACACACCCACACACACACACACACACACCACCACACACACGCACACATTTCAGCACTTCAGCTTGCTGGCACTTATATACTTTACGCACACACCACGCACTGACACACACACGCGCGCGCTCACACACACACACACACAACACACACACACCCCACATAAAACACACACACACACACACACACACACACACACACACACACACACACACCACACGCACACACTTCAGCACTTCACTTGCTGGCACTTATATACGTACGCACACACGAAACGCACTGACACACACGCGCGCGCTCACACACACACACACACACACACACACACACACACACACACACACACACACACACAAAACACACGCACGCACGCAAGCACGCACGCATGCACCTCACACACACACACACACACAACACACACACACACACACACACCACACACACACACCCCACCCCACGCGCGCGCGCGCGCACGCGCGTGCGCGCACGCACGCACGCACGCACGTACGCACGCACGCACGAAACACGCACGCCCCGCACACACACACACACACACGCACGCACGCACGCACGCACACACACACCACTTCACAACTCAATCTGACCTTGAAAAAATAGAAAAAAAGAGCACTGGACCAGTATTTTATGTATGGGGAAAACAATGAGTGGTGTGGGGGGGGGGGGGGGGGAGGGGGGAAAAGGAGGAGGGAAGGGTGGCAATCTTTTGGAGCTTAAAGGAAAGTATGGATAATGCAGAAAAGGAAAAAAGGAATGATGTATCGAGAGGTAGGTGGAGAGATGAGGGGGGGGCTGGTTGAAGCCGTTGGGGACTCGTCCAAGCAGTAACCACACTTACCGTCCGTGTCGTTTCCCTTCATATTTTTTTTTCCTCCCACACTGGGCAAGGAGGTTGTGCACTGCTGGTTATCCCCCTGTTAGATGGCGCCGTTTCGTTGGTGTCCACCCCCCCATACCTTCTACAGCGGGCCTGAACGGCAGCAAACTCATTAGACGCTCTCCAGGGGTTCGAGCTAGGCCAACGTAACGATGCGATTCAGAGATGGACATTTCTTTTTCTTTTCCTTCTTCATGTGGGATAGGAAGCCTGTTCAGCATCAGTCGGTAAAGTAAGCCATGTGCTTTTAAAACTTCTGGGGTCGAATGCAACGATGTCTCTTGAGGCATATTCTGGGGTAACTGATGACCAAGAGAGAGAGAGAGAGAGAGAGAGAGAGAGAGAGAGAGAGAGGAGAGAGAAAGAGAGAGAGAGAGAGAGAGAAGAGACAGAGAGAGAGAGAGACAGAGAGAGAGACAGAGAGAGAGAGAGAAAAGAAGAAAAATGGTGCTGTAGGTAGGTGTAGTAAAGTGTCTGAGAAGAAATAGCTGGGATTGTGAATGTGGTGTGTGTGTGTGTGTGAGTGTGTGTGTGTGTGTGTGTGAGTGTGTGTGTGTTTTGTGTGTTGTGGTTTGGGGAGGAAAGGTTCGTAACTTACAGGCATTAAAACGATTAAAATTCCATAGCTGACGATGCCGTCACGATTGGTCTAACTTCGTGAGTGCTGTCAATCATTTTCTGGGTCTGTTTATTGTCCTTGTATCTCCATGTGCTCGACGTCTCCATTTCTTTAGTTTCTATTTGTTTATATTCACTTTCATGACCACTGTCATTATCGTCGCCCTCGTTGTCATCATCATCATCATCATCATCATCATCATCATCATCATCATCATCATCATCATCATCACATCAGTAGCCTATCCAATATTTGTATTAGTATTGTTTGTTTTGTTGTTGTTGTTTTTGTTGTTGTTGTTGTTGTTGTTGCCATTATTGTTTTGTTTTTTCTTCTTCTTTTCTTCTTCTTGATACGAAAGATTTATTATTTCAGAATTCCTCTTTTCCCAAATCAAAAGTGCCCTCGCGTGACACAAAAGCTATATAATATATATATATAAGAGAGGGGAGAGAGAGAGAGAGAGAGAGAGAGAGAGAGAGAGAAGATAGAGAGAGAGGGTGCACGTGCATAAAGTATACGTGCTCGTCCTCTCAAAAATTACCTGCTACAAATAGTGGCAATGTTGATTTAAAAATATGAAAGTCATTTATGGGGAAGGGCCCGGGGGAAACATTTGATTTTTTTTCTGTTTATGCGAAAAAGAAACTAGACATATCTTTACCTTTTAAAACCCCTTCACGATTTTTTAGATTAGCCCGGACACCCATAGGCAAACACCTCCCTCCCCCCCCCCCCCCCCCACCCAAAACAAACTTCAAAGTAGAAGATTCAACAGGGGACGCGTTGTTTCCCGTGGGATGGTTTGTTTACCTGACTCCGACAAAAGACGTGCTGTATGATTTGGAGTCCGAATAGCTCAGTTGGTAGGGCGCCGGACTCGTGATCCTGCGGTCGCGGGTTCGAATCTCCGCCGGGCCGTTTCGGTACAGGGGATTTTTTCC
>CM031598.1:92847450-92849950 GCA_018398815.1 Conus ventricosus
TGTGGGCTCAAAAGGCAGCCTTGTTTTACACCCTTTGGACAGACAAAATAATTAGAATATTCACTCTTTGCACGCACACATGCCAGCACAGAATTATACATACCACGAATAGCCAAATAAAGTTTTCAATTCACTCCACTTTTACGCAACACGTTCCAAAGAATATTACGATTAACAGAGTCGAAGGCCTGAGAGAGAGAGAGAGAGAGAGAGAGAGAGAGAGAGAGAGAGAGAGAGAGAGAGAGAGAGAGAGAGAGAGAGGAGGAGAGGAGAGAGAGAGAGAGAGAGAGAGATTCGGATTCGGATTCGGATTCGGATTCGGATGATTTATTCACATAGGCCTAGGCCCCTTATGAAGGGGTATGGAAATAGTACATTGGAAACAAATGTATGCGACATGCAACAAAGTATACCAAATTAAGACAAATCATTTGTAACTTTTAAGAGGTAGCCATTTCTCTAATTTTAAATGCCTTATACAAAAATAACGAAAAATGTTTAACATCTACTGTTGAAGCTGACGACATCAATAGGGTCAATCTAAATAGGGAAGGCTGTCTGTAGAATTCGGCTTAATCAGTTCATTTATAATGTCCATGAGGGCTGGACAACAAAGAACAAAATGCATCTCATTTTCTTGTGACACTTTACAGAGAGGACAAAGCATATCATTGTCATCAACATGGGTTTTGTATCTAAATTTATGTACTGCTAAATCCGATATTCCAAGTCTAAATTTTGCCATTATGTATTTAAAGTGTCTACCATTTCTAAAGTTATATATGGTTTCAGATCATGAGAATTACCAAACTGTCTGTAAAAAATCAAACCTTTTACTATTATGCACATGATGTAACCATTTTGCCAACGGCAGTCAACTAGTCGTTGACGAAAAGCAACTTATAAACTGTTTAACATTTCCAACACCCTGATTCAGCCATACAAAAACCAAAACCGTATTCAAAAAGACACATACGAACTTTACTAGCCCAGTTGTTTTTTTCCTCTAGAATCAAGATCATAAAGCATATTATAAGCTTTACGAGGTATTCTGTTCTCTTCCATATGGAGTAAATTAAGCCAGTATCGGATGCATTTAACGGCAGAAAACAATATATATAGGAAACCTATTCGTCTCACCATACACAAGATCATTAGGCGTCCGTCTATCTACACCTAGAAATTTTTTTAACGCGAAAAGATGCACAGATTCACAATGGATTGCAGCATTATCTAATCCCATAATTCCGATCCGTACTGTGCAATTGGCTGCACTTGACTATCGAACCAGCTTGCAGAACACATGGAAGGACGTATTGTTGAAAACATGTAACTTTTTCATAATACAAAACGAAACATTTTTGGCCTTGCTAGCAAGATCCTTGCAAGCACTAACAAAACTCAGACGAGTAGAGAAAAAGTATACCCAAATATCTATAGGCATTCACAACAGGCATGGGAGCATTATTATATACCCATCGTTCTCTTGCACTCAAATAACCACCCTTACGAAACACAATAATGTTACTTTTAGATAAATTAACTTTCAGAGCTGGAGAGATGCACTGAGCTGTGTAAGCTATTCAGTTGTGTGTCTGTAAACCAATGATTGTCTCTGATATCAAAATCACGTCATCAGCCAGTAACAGAATAAACAATTCGAGCGCATCAGAAGTCAACAACCCCCCGTGTCTCCCGTTATTAATTACCTCAATTGCTAGCTCGTTGATGAACAGTGAAAATAAAAACTGGACTACAGCATCGCCCTGTTTAAACCCCGGCTGAACAATTGATATAATCTGTGAATTTAGCTCCGCAACGAACTTTAGCTTTCACCTCATTGTACATACTTCTAATACACTGTAAAGTTTACCCTTAATACCGTTTTTTACTCATAATTGGCCAAAGAGTTTCTATTAATGGAATCGAAAGCTTTTTCAAAATCAATGAAAGCTACATATAATTTCCGATTAAAAGAGAACTGTTTTTGAACTAAAGCCAACAAGGTGAACATGTGGTCAACAGTCGAATAACCCTTTTTAACCCTTTTTAAACCCAGCTTGATAATCACCCGTAATATTTTTATCCTCAATCCATTCTTGCAGTCTGTTATTAATTATCATCCCAAACATTTTACTACTAATGTTACTAAGAGAAATACCCCTGTAATTGTTTGGATCATTCGCATCACCTTTTTTTAAAAATTGGCACAATTATTGATTCTGTCCAACTGTCTGGGAACACACCATCATTAAATAATTTGTTGAATAATTTCAGAACGAACTGCACTACATGGGTAGAAGAATTTTTAAATAGCTCTCCAATGATTCCATCATGGACCGGCTGCCTTGCGATTTTTAATTTTTTAATTGCTAGTAATACTTCTCTTCACTAATGGAGCGATTCATATAACTATCAGAGTCATCATCAAACACCTCTTGATCTAATTGAATATCATCGTTGGATTGTAACAATGCTTGAAAATCTTGAAACACACACA
>CM031598.1:92857450-92864950 GCA_018398815.1 Conus ventricosus
ACCACGAATCCACAGGAGCCTGTATGAGCTGAAGCAGAACGCAGCAGTAACAACAATAACAAACGACAAACAGTGTACACAACAGTGTCACAGTGGGGAGCTATTCTGCTTCTTCACCAAAACAATAAGAATGCATATTGACGTTAAGGATGTGGGGGGGGGGGGAGGGGGGGGGGGGGGGGGGGGGGGTGGGGGGGGGGGGGGGGGGGGGGGGGGGGGGGCGGAGAGAAGGCGGCTGAGGTACGGGCGAGGAGGACGAAAGAGGCGTGTGTGTGTGTGTTGTGTGTGGTGTGTGTGGCGTTGCGTGCGTCGTCGTGGCTGCGTCGTGCGTGTGTGTGTGTGTGTGTGTGTGTGTTGGTGTTGTTTAGAGTGTAGTGTGTGTGTGTGTGTGTGTTGTCAGAGTACAACACTATCTTAATCTGACGTAAAAATGGTTACAGTCTCAGTCAGTGTAGTGTGTGTGTGTGTGTGTGTGGGTGTGTGGGTGTGTGTGTGTGTGTGTGTTTGTGTGTGTGTTGTGTGGGAGTGAGACAGGAAGACGCAGCAGTGAGAGAAACGCGTATTTGAATCAACACCTTCGTACCGTGATTTATCTCCCTGTCATCTGCGTTTATAAAAGGACGGAGAGCTGCCGCTGCCAGCCGCAACCCCACTGGGAAGGGGAACACAACAAACCAGCTCCAGTCAAAAACAGATTAAAGCGAAGGTAAGAACGATGAAATAACACGCAAGCCGCTGAACAAACAAACAAACCAATACAAAAAAGGTCATTCGGGTATTTACTTAAGTGCAAAGCCCACATGTGCACATACATGAATGTTGAAATGGGTACCTGCATCCACCATTCCACCCACCCTCACCACTTTCCCAGCCAAATAAGGCAGGTACTTACATGTTAGTGCTCGCACCGCATACATCAAGCAACGCTCACATACACGCGCGCCATACACACCACACACACACACACACACACATACACCACACACACAGAGAGAGAGAGAGAGAGAGTGGAGAGAAGGAGAGATGAGAGAGGAAGAGAGAGAGAGAGTAGAAGTGTTGTCAAGTGTGGATAGCGACCAGGCAACAAGTGTCAGGTTCACTGAGGTGTCGCTGTCCATTAGGACACCTTCCACACTACCTTCAATCTCTCCTTGTCGAGTGTACTGCTTCGTCTGTGTCTCTCAGGGTGTCTCTCTGTCCCGCCTCTCCATCCATCATCATCACAACATCGGTATCGTCATCATCGTCATCGTCATCGTCGTCATCATTGTTTTCAATTATTACATCAACCTTCTCATCCTCATCCTCTTCATCATGAACACACTTTCAACATCATAAATGATAACAAAAGTTATAGTAGAGCAACTGTTATGCACTAGCGTTTAAGCCAAAGCCTTCTTCTGCTACCGGTGGTTGGTACAAACCCACACAGTGGCTACTAGATTTCGTATGATAACGAACGTTGATGTATGTGGACACAGCTTTTAGTGCCGTAAGTAAACAGTTTTAATACCCCGGATACGGATTGTAAGTATCTACGTGTGGAGGAAAATCAAAACACCGGCCTTCCTTGCCTAACATTCTCTCACCCCCATGCAGACCGTTCTGTTTCGGACAGTGTGGTACCGGTGGAGTGGGTTTACACGCGTCCAAAAATTATAACTCTCCCATCCACACCTCTCGCTAAAAAAAAAGAAGCAGGTCAGCTCATGTTCACCATCCTGGCAACAAATCAGAAGGAGGAAGAAGGGGAGATAACAATAATAAAGAACAAAATTACAACCGTGCAGTCTATCCAATCCAGAGTCAAGAGAAGTGAAAAACTCACAGATAAATTCATGAACGTCCTTTCGTGAAGAAGGTTAACTTTATACACTAAAACATTTTCATAAGATTTAAATGCAAAAACAAGAAAAGATTTGTTAAGTATATCCAATGAACAAAGGGATAACGACATTATTGGGTGAAAACCCTTTCTGAATACTCGTTCCCCCCACCCCACCCCCTGGGGGGGGGAAAAGAAAAAAAAAATGTAATGCCTGTAATGTAGTTAAATGTACAGACAGAACATTGATCTGCCTGTCAAACTGACAAACCATCAATCCGATGAGGTCCACAAGGTCAGAACAACCGAGCCACTTTCAAGAAGATGATTTTAACAAGAGGGGACAGACGAATGGGACAGACGCAGAGGGTATGGACATAGTAGGACAATAACAATGCGAAGAGTACATCAACCCAGCAATCATTTTCTCTCCACCCCTCCATTCAACATGACCCATCCCTGTGTTCCAACTGCAATGCAAACATTAACACGTCAGTCCACCTTGTCCCATAGTGACCCGGTTACACGAAACAATACCCATTGCTTCTACGATGCTCATTCAACTAGCGCACATGTAGTCAACATCTCGCAGAGAGACAAAGAGATCCACATGCCTGCCCATATACACTGAGCTGATGCGCGCACGCTACAAGGAAATGTGTGAAAGATAAAGTCTTATAATGGACTTTTGTTTTCATAAAAACTAAAAGGCCCCCAGCTATATTCCCCCATTTGAAATTCAAGGGCGGCGGATCGGGACGTCTGGGGTGAGAGAAGGGAGAGATGACATATTATTGAAAATTGGTGCAAGTGACCCTCAACGTGTATATCCAGGCCTTCTCCTTTCGTCACCTCTCCCTCCCCGACAACTCCTTTGTTCATTCCAAACATTTCCACCCCCAACTACGATACCCTTTAAAGCCCTTATGCCTTCACCATCTGTAGGTAACACTTCCACGTTAACACATAATTAAGTCATTCGCTTTGATACAACACCAGCCATCCCATACATTCTTTCTTGCACATTGAGCAGTATTTTTTCTCCCTATCTGTGTGAGTTCGCTTCAGTTCCAGTCAGCCCCATCTAAGAGCACTGGGAAAAAGGAAACGACTGTCACAATCAATGAAAAGAAAACATGGTACAAATGGTATTCGAGTCATACATTTGCGAGTTTAAAAAAAACTTTCTGCTTAGGTTGATTTTTATTTTTCAGGAAAGTGCTTGACTGCAAGTAGAATTCGTAACCTGCTCTTCTGTCTTTTCCAGAGCTTTTTAAATTTGCAACATCCTGCGTTGGCAAGGGTAATCCGAGTTAGGGAGTGTGGGTATGGAGGAAAACTCGGGACAAAACATTGAATGAGGTTTAGAGTATGTAGTGCTGTAAAGCAAAAGTTAAGGTCCTGCACGTGTGGTCAATAACAGTGCGTTTGTGTGCAATGCGCTATCGTAGTGTTCTGAACTGGAAGCAATTGAAACTCCCACACGCGGCAAACTACCAGAATGCAATCTGACAGGCACAGGGAAATGTCAGCCTCAGCTGTTATACCTGAATGCCTGGGCAACACAATGCCCCCAGCTGTGGTGAAGACAGATGTATCTCTTTTGCAACCTGATGAGAGCAGGGAAGAGATATCTCCACACTGAGGTGGCGTGGGCCGCTGTGATTCCTGGCAGTCCGTGGTACAGTCGACTACAGGAGATGTAGCGGGTTTGGAGGGTAAAACGATAATCCCATAAGGCTGGAGACATTCTGAATGGCCATTATTATTTTGTTGGCATTCTAGATTTAGTTTTCTTCTCTCTATCTCTCTCTCGTCTCTCGTCTCATCTCCGTCTTCCGCGTCCTTCTCTGCTCTCCTCCCTCTTCTCCTCTTCTCTCATCTCACATCTCTCTCTCGTCCTCTCTCTCTCCTCACTACCACACCACATACTCACCGCTTTTCCAAGTCAAACCAACGTTTTGAAAATGAACACTGACTGCTGATTGAGTGGGAGGGGTGGGAACGTGAGAGGGCTAAGTGTGATTGGAGATAAAAGGCTAGAACGATTGATGAGGAGATAACAAGGCAGAAAGCATGGAGATATTGGAGGAGTGCAGTGTGGGGGAGCAAAGTGACGAAGCTTGGAGACTCGTTCCAGCCGTAACCGACTCTGACATCCTGAACGTTCGCAATTCCCCATCATATTTCTCCTCCAGCGGCTCCGCAACGGAGTTGTGCACTGCTGTTGTCCCCGCCTGTGTAGATGGCGCCGCTTTGATGGCGGCTTCTCACCCTCTCCAGTTTTCCCCGTCCGAAGCCTGGCCCTGATAACGCAGCTGATCAGGGGGTCTACTAGGGTCGGGCGGGGCTAACGATGTGATTCAGAGTTGGACATAGCTTTATTTTCTATTTCTTCTCACTTTTCTTTCTTTTTCTTCACATGGGAGGTGAGTTTCAGTGCAGTTGGTAACTTCATCCTTTGTGTTTCTTTTATCTTTCTTTTTTTTTTTGCGTGTGGGCCTGGAGCCAATGTTGACTCTGAGTCAAAATATTCTGGATATCTGTTCCTCGAGGAAAAATTAAAAGTTAAGATAATGAGGTCGGGCAGTTGAAGGAGGGAAGGGGGTGGGGAGCAAGAAATTGGTGTGTGTGTTCTTTGTGTGTGTGTGTGTGTGTGTGGGTGGTGTGTGTGTGTGTTTAGTGTGTGTTTGTGTGTGTGTGTGTGTGTTGTGTGGGTGTGTGTGGTGTGTGTGTTTAGTGGGTTTTGTGTGCGTGTGTGTGTGTGGTGTGGGTGAGTGTGTTGTGTGTTGTGTGTGTCGTGTGCGGCGAGCGTGCGTGCGTGCGTGGCAACGCGCGAGCGCGCGCGCGCGATTCCTTGGCTGAACAACGGCAAAGTCTTTATCTGTAGAAGGCGATTACGAGTCGTGCCCACTCGGTTACACGCGCGCGCGAAGAGCACACACACTCACACACACACACACACAACACACACACACACACACACACAGCACACACACACACACACGACACACACACACACAGACGCGCGCGCAGCACACACACACGCACGCACGCACACACAACGCACTCAGAACGTTACGACCCCACATAGATACCAACCACTTACATACACTACTTACATACATCCATACCTACATACATACATACAGACATACATACATTCAACATACTTACATAAAAGGGGGGGTTAAAAAAAAAAAAAAAACTTACATACACACACACACATATATAGCATACACACATTAATAACATAGAGAGATCCCAGCAACGACAACAAAAAAAAAGCAAAGAAAGAAAGAAAATAACCTAAACAAACAAACTCCAGCTCTTTACTAACATATCCGCAATTTCGGCCTGCTGCAAATCAAATTTCTTTCATCTGTCATAACAGCAAGATCACACCGATAACCTGGAAAATTACAAGGAACATCGCGATTACTTAATTCAAAAAACACAGTAAAGAGTGACAACCATTGTCTCTCGCCCCCCCAGTCTCTGCTCCTTTCTCTCTGTCTCTCTGTCTCTGCCTCTCTCTCTTCCTCTCTCTCTCCTGTCCAATGGTTCTCTCTCTCTCTCCTCTCTCATCCTCTCTCTCGCTCATCGTCTCTCTCTCTCTTTTCTCTCTCTCTCTCTCTTTTCTCTCTCTGTCTCTCTCTCTCTCTGCTCTGTTTCTCTCTCTCTCTCTTCTTCTCTCTCTCTCTCATCCTCTCACGCTCCCTGTGCTCTCCCTCATCTCCTCTCTCCTACGCGTCTGCTCTCTTGCCTCTCCTCTCTCTTTCCTCCTTTCTCGTCGTCTCTCTCTTCCCTCTCTCCCTCTCAGTCTCTCTCTCTCTCTCTCTCTCTCTCTCTCTCACTCTCTCACCACACACACATACTGGTAAATAAAACAGAAAGAGACGAAAGAGAGAGAAAAAAAAAAAGACTACGATAACCAGTCTACATTTTCTGACTTTGCTTCTTGCTGGTAAAACTCGTCATTCAAACAAGTTCAATGTTGTGGTTTAATGGTTAGAAATCGAAAAAGTCTCTGTTTACATTATATTCCATTATTCCCCCACCCCACACCCCCACCCCTTTAAAAAAAATTTTTTTTAAATACTACGGCCTCTGATTAGTAGTAATCGCCTTAGTTTTGTCACATTCCCCACTCCCCCCCCCCCCCCCCGTACACCCTTTTCATCTGCTTTTCCATCACGTTGCCCATCCGTCAATGTTCGAGTGCGGGATCCGGATTGCCGCTCTCTCAGCTGATGGGAGGAGGCGGCATGGGAGACATAGGAAACGGTGTGTTGTGTGTGTGTTGTGTGTGTGTGTGTGTTGTGTGTGTGTATTGTGTGTGTGTGTGGTGTGTGGGGTTTGGGTGTTTGAGTGTGTGTGTGTGGTGTGTTGTGTGTGTGGTGTGGTGTGGTGTGTGTGTGGTGTTGTGTGTGGGTGTGGGTGTGTGGTGTGTTGTGGTGTGTGTGTGGGTGTGTGTGTGTGAGTGTGTGTGTGTGTGTGTGTTTGTGTGGTGTGTGTGTGGTGTGTGTGGGTGTGGTGTGTGTGTTGTGTGTCTAGTTTGTGTGTTTTTGTGTATGCGTGCGAGCGTGCGTGCGTGCGTGTGTGTGTGTGTGTGTTGTGGTGTTGGGTGTGTGTGTGTGGGTGTGGTTGTGTAGTGTGTGGGTGTGTGTGTGTGTTGTGTGTGTGATGTGTGTGTTGTGTGTGTGGTGGTGGCCTGGGTTGGTGTCGTCAATTGAATGTGCAATTAGAAACCGTTAGGACACCGGAGAGAGTAAAACTGTGAGATTGATTTCCAAAGCCTTCCTCCCCCCACCTTCACCGTCCTCTCCTCTCTCCTCGTCCTCTCGTCTCTCTCTCTCCTCTCTCTCTCGTCTCCTCCTCTCTCATTCCTCCGTCTCTCTCTCTCTCTCTCGCTCTCTCTCTCACTCTCTCTCTCTCTCCTCTTTCTCTCCCTCTCTCTAAACTACAGTTTCACAATTCTGAACAACAACGAAAAGGAATCGTTCAAAATATTTGCATAAAAATTAAAAGGAAGAAAAAAAAAACAACCTTGGAAGTAGAATGTTCTGGAGATAAGGGAAGATCAGTGACAATGTCTCAGAGAGAGAGAGAGGGGGGGAGGAGAGGAGAGAGAGGGGAGGGAGAGGAGAGAGATGGGAAAGGGAGAGAGAGGAGGGAGACAGACAAACAGACAGACAGACAATGAGAGAGAGAGAGAGAGATAGTAGAGTGAGAAGAGAGCGGAGAGAGAAGAGAGAAGAGAGAGAGAGAGAGAGATCTCGAAATGAACCATGATTGCCCCAAGTAAATATCGTGATGTTAGATGACCTATCTTCCATCCTGGCTTTTTGTGCTACTCGCCTGTGAAAACATGAAAACAAGAGAACCAAAGAAAGAAAAAAAGGGAGAAAAAAAAGAACAGACGAAAAGTAATAAGAAAAGAAACACCAACAAACAAATAAGGAAAAGCAACAATCCAGACATGTCGACTCAATTCAAGATGGCAAGACAGAAAAGAGGTCAAGAGAGAGAGGAGAGAGAGAGAGAGAGAGCAGAGAGAGAGAGAGAAGAGAGAGAGAGAGAGAGAGGGAGAGACTGTGGGCAGAGAACAGAGACAGAGAACAGTTGAAAGAGATTGAATACATACTTCTACATACACGAGAACGATAACCAAA
>CM031598.1:92874950-92877450 GCA_018398815.1 Conus ventricosus
TACACACACCACACACACACACACACACACACACACACACACACACACACACACACACACACACACACACACACACACACACACACACACACACACACACAATGGAGGGTGAATACATTCTTTTGCCAGTTCTGAGTTGACATGCCAGGGAAATCAATAGCTTGCGTTCTCTTGTAATAACTGGCCATCGTTGAACCTCTCAAAAGCTGTATGTACCATACTGTCTGGATTTGATGTCTGCTGTGGCCACTCATCATCACATCTAATACTAATCCCCAAATTGTTTGTAATTCATGTCAGCGCTTTGAGGCAGCGCAGCGCCATCTTAAATTAGGACATTAAGGCATACAGTGCATTTCACAGAACAGCTCCCAGCCATTTTTTTTTTTCATTTCCGATCAATGGATCGGATCCCAGTCCTCTGTGTGATGTCATAATATTTCAGATTTTAGATCATACCTGTCATCGTCTCTGTCCATCAACTGATCTTCTTCAAATAGTTCCATTGCATTTATTGTAATATGTGGGATAAGAACCACCTATTGTGTATCTTGCTGTGCATAGGGGGAAAGGGGGAAGGGAAACGAGGAGGTGGGGGTCAACTTAAGACATAAAACAGATTCTGAGAGCAATCCGTCTACATAATGATTGAAACTTTACTCCAGAATTTGGCATGTGAATTTGTGGTGTGCCACCTCTATGGCCTCCAAATGCAGGCGTGGACGGCAGTTAGTTTCGCTGAAAAGGTCTGAGTCGAGCGATTTAGGCTTAGAATGCCGTGCGTTGTCTGTGCCACTGCACACAGATTTAGCTTCTATTACTATATCAGCTCTCACGTAAACATATTCGTCGAACATTCCATTTTTTAAGCACATCCTGCATGACTCTGAAGCATTAGTAGACCTATGTCTTTCTAATGTTGATAGCCACACAGAATCCACATGACCACCTATGTTTCTGTCCGTCTTCTAGACGTTTCAGTCCCACATCCCTGGAACTAACTAGAGCGTACTGGAACACACAGAGACTGCAGTTCACATGTCTTACCACATTCCTTGCTGACTCATGGCATTAAACTCATTTAACAGCAACGATCCCAAGACCAAGTCTGTTGTTGTTGTTGTTGTTGTTGTTGTTGTTGTTGTTGTTGTTGTTGTTGTTGTTGTTGTTGTTTTTCACGTTGAAATGAGCTTTAGGGAAACAGGGTAATCACCATCTATGCAAGCGGTACTGTCACGATCTGACCTGTGCAATTACCAGTTATGAGGTTTCACACCGAACGACTTAGTAGCCAACTTTGATCTTTGATGGGAAATAGCAGGGGTAAGGGTTTTTTTTCATGCATTGGAAACTGGCGAGTTTTGGTTGGCAACTTTCGTTTGACCCATCACTAGCATTGCAGCTTGTTGGAACAAATTCCCGTGAGCTTTTCGTTTGTAACAGCTCTCTCTCTCTCTCTCTCTCTCTCTCTCTCTCTCTTCTCTCTCTCTCTCTCTCTCTCTCTCTCTCTCTCTCTCTCTCTCTCTCGCTCGCTCGCTCACACACACACACGCGCGCGCGCCCACCCACCCACCCACCCACACACACACACACTCACACACACACACACACACACCACACACACACCACCACACACACACACACACACACACACACACACGCACGCACGCACGCACACACACACACACACACACACACACACACACACACACACACACACACACACACACACACACACACACACACACACACACACACACACACACACACACACACACATACACACACCGTCACGTAACCAGGTTTATAAAAGGTCAGACAGCCGTGTGTGTGTGAAAACCTTTTACAGTTTGGTGACTGCAAGCAAAGTTCAGATAAAAGAAATCCTTTTATTTATTTAAGTGCATTTCGGGGGAGGCGTGGGGGGATGGGGGGGGGGGGGCGAGGGAAGGCCTTGGGACAGGGGCGAGAGGAAATGAGAAAGGAAAGGAGGGGAGGGGAGGAAAGGAGGTTGGGTGGAGGGGAGGGATGGGCATTGAAGGAGGGTTCGTCTGCCCTGTCTCAAACTCTGGAACTGCACAGCAGTCTGTTGTGGAATGCCGCTCCCTTTTCTGTGGTTTGCTGGGCTGCCGACAGACAACGTATTTCAGTGCCTCAGGTCATCTGTCAGCTGCTGTTGTCCATCTCTCTCTCTCTCTCTCTCTCTCTCTCTCTCTCTCTCTCTCTCTCTCTCTCTCTCTCTCTCTCTCTCTCTCTCTATATATATATATATATATATATGTATATGTGTGTGTGTGTGTGTGTGTGTGTGTGTGTGTGTGTGTGTGTGTGTGTGTGTGTGTGTGTTTCTGTCTGTCTGTCTGTCTTTCTCTCTCTCTCCCTCTCTGAGTCCGTGTGTCTGTATGTGTGTCTGTTGTTTGTGCATATGTCTCTCTCTGTCTCTGTCTCTCTTCACGAGCGTGCGTGCGTGCGTGCGTGCGTACGCGCGCGCGCGCGCGCG
>CM031598.1:92894950-92897450 GCA_018398815.1 Conus ventricosus
GTAGTGCTTCTGCTGCTTATTTGCTCATCGGCTTCTGCTCAAGAATTGTCAAACACATTCCCTTACACTGCGTCACTCGCAGCGTCAATCTTGGCACTCAAGATGGTCTGTTAGTCAGGATGCAAGCACTTTCCCATCCTCTCCGACTCGCCTTCTGCTCTGAAGGTCATTGCAAGCAGTAACATCAACCACCACCCCGAACTCCTGACCTTCTTTGACCTTTGTCCTTCTCTGAAATCTGATGGTACCAGTTGGTTCTCTTTGGAGTTCCCGATCATGCTTGCCTTTGAGGCAGTGAAGCCACGGATCATGCTTGCCTTTGAGGCAGTGAAGCCACGGATCATGCTTGCCTTTGAGGCAGTGAAGCCACGGATCATCTTGCCTTGATCGCAGCGAACGAAAATAGCATAGATGATCTATCATTGAAACAGATCTGAAACCCAAAGTTGACTGTTACGTGAAAGACCTCTGGCAATGGGACTGGAACACACTAACGGACTATTAAACCTATTTCTATTTTTGTCCAGACCTTAGAGAGTTTCTATCACCTGTTCCCGGTGGCCGTAGAGAAGCAACAGTCTGTACCAGTGTATGCAGACCGCTCTTTTTGCACGCACTCGCATGTTTTCAGAGGATCGGAAGCTCCATGACGCACGGCATGTTATGAGCCTACTCGCCACGCAACATGTCCTTAAAAAGCACTACAAGATACAAGACTTTAGACGCAACTGATTCATATCAGATTCCATGAAGATTTTGTTTACAATGTTCCACAAGGTTTGATTTTCAGTTTTTGAGAGATACAGTTTTCGTTTAAGATGTATTGAAAAAGAAATCCCGTTTTAATCCGTATGTAGTATATTTGGAGTGAATTGTTTTTATTTCTGGACATGCTCATTTTGGTGACAGGTCTGATATGCCCCCTACGGTCGGATGAAATACAAACATTGGAAATGACATGACAACTATTGTTAAAAGCTTTTTGAAGAGGCCTTGGCACCAAGCGCTGCCATGTCACATATATTTCGTAATATGTTCTTTAAACAGCAAAAATTATTGTTCCAAGAAGATTTGTTAACTATAACCGCAACCTCAGCATAATACAGATATGCAAAGTGTTATTTCCAGGTCGTTGACGGGAGTCATGCGAATTCTTTAGGAGTATAAAACTTCCGCGAAGAATGTGCACCAGATGCCTTTCCTTCGTACGGTGAATGGGAAGTAGGGGAAGGGGAGATAAGAGTCAGTGGGAAGAAACTCCAGCGCCGACAGCTGGACAATTGAAGGTATTCAGAGAACGAGCCGTCGTCCCCCTCTTCCCATACTAGCGCCAAACTGTTTCCGGTCTATGGGACACCAGGCAGCACCCAGATCAAGACTCCTTGATTCCATGGTGAAGTCACTGTTTTGTCTTTTGGCATGCATCGAATCAGCTACTCCTGGATGGTCGGTAAGGTGACACCAGGCCAAGTCGTCTTGGGACAGATGTCTTATCCACAACCGTGTTGGACATTTGTTCCATTTCGACTACATCAAGCTAGAGCTTTTTCAGTCTGCATCTGCCATTGGCTAGAGGATTCTGGCCGTCTTCTGCCGAGAGTTGTTTCATGTCTTCACGGCCAGAATGTGCCTACAACCTCAACGGCGAGAACTTAGAAGCTGGGTTCCCCCAAGCTGCAGGTTGGACTGACATACTTCTAAGTATTAAAGATGTCACTCCCACCATTCTGCTTTCAGACGGTCCACAGTGAATTCAATCAGAGTCATCGGTATGAATGAACCGGGTGGAGTAGTATATCTAGTGGCATGGTGCTCTTTCTGATTATGTTTGTTTGTTTGTTTGCTTTCATTCCAGAAGACCTGCTGTGCACTCTACAAGTCGAACTCTCCTTCCCGTAAATCCCTTTTTCAAGCGACGTGAGCTGTTCCAGACTGATTTGCTGCCTGCTGCCCTGTGCAGCCTTGTTGCTGATGCTTTGGTTGCGCCGTGTTTGTTCCGTGCTAGCACCAATCTCGTTTGCAATCTCTGTAAGCACAGATGGGCGGACGTTAAGGGGAGTGGGATGGGATGGGGGAAGATAAGAGCTGCACGCCACTAGAAACTCATTTCTGAAGGGGAGATAAGAGTATTACACAATTAGAAAATAATTTCTTTCGAATCTCTCGCCGTCAGGGACAACATATATCTTGCTTGAATGGAGGACGCAGTAGATTGTATTTTAAAACGAAAGAAGAAGCAGACATAAGCCTGTTTAACACTCTCTCTCTCTCTCTCTCTCTCTCTCTCTCTCTCTCTCTCTCTCTCTCTCTCTCTCTCGCGTTAATTACATACCGAACTTTGCCAAAACCTTACATCTCTCTGGTGAATCAGTGGTGCCCGCTGACTCCGTGCTAATTGGCCCTTCTGGGATCATCTTACTGTTGTTGACCAGCGCCATGTTAACGCGGCATTATTACTGTTGCTCATGATGAGAAATATGCTCGAGGCTGGCACTGAACG
>CM031598.1:92902450-92917450 GCA_018398815.1 Conus ventricosus
TTTACACTGCAGAAAATATCTACACTCAGTGCCCGTACGGTCGCCGGCGACCTTATGGGCAGCTGGCGACCGTACGGGCACCGAAGTCCCTGCCCATATGGTCGCCGGCGACCATATGGGCCGGCGACCATATGGGCACCAACACCCCTGCCCATATGGGGGCCGGCGACCATATGGGCACCAACAGGGTGTAGTGGGCAGGGAGTTTGTGTGTGGGTTGCAGATGCACTCTACCAAGCTCACGAGCGTGTATACACTCACGGAGCCAAATAAACAGGTATGTTCTGTTCTGAGGAAGCTACGCTTCCATGCCAGTGCACAGACACACACACACACAACACACACACACACACACACACACCACACACACACACACACACCAACACAACACACACCCCACACCCACACAACACACCGTGCACACAGACACACACACATGCACACACACACACACCACACACACACACACCCCACACACATGACAAAACACATGCACACACACACACACACACACACACACACACACACACACACACACACACACACACACACACACATGATATACAAAATTACATACACACAGAGCACACACACACACAACACCACACACACACACACCACACACACACACACACACACACACACACACACACACACCACAGATTCTACACAAAGCTCATCCCTGGTTACCATGCTCACACACACGGTCACACAGCACACACACGCGCCGCAAACACACCACCACACACACACACACACACAACACACACACACACACACACACACACACACACACCATATCTCTTCTCTCACTCTCCTCCTCTCTCTCTCTTGGATCTCTTCTCTCTCCTTTCTCTCTCTTCTCTTCAACACACACACGCACGCACGCACGCTGCACCTGCACGCTACGCATGCGCACGCACGCAACAACACACACTCACCGCACACCAGCTATATACAAGGACCCCACAATCAACACCCTGATGATCATACTTTCTAATCACATACATCGCAAACCCAAAACGCCCTTACTGGAACATAAACTGATGGGAGTCCAGTGTAACCTGACACCGGTCGCTGTCACTGTGGCGGTGTATGGTGATGGGATGAAAGAAACTGACCAGGAACAGGCGTAACTGGCACCAGCGCTGGCACCTGGGATCTTGCTTATTGATGCCTGGTCAAACGCCAAGAGATGAATACTGACAGCTCTCCCTACCAATCTCTTAGGGGGTTACAAAAAGAAGGTGAATCACATATAGCCCATCCATACGAATATCATTTGTAGATAAATGTGACCATCCACCACAAATCAGTCACCAAAGAGTTCGTTTTAAGCTGTACTTTGCTAATCGTGTTTTTAATGTTCATTTCAGACGAGAAGACCATTTTCAGGTTGAATGTTTACTTTGTGGTATTATCTCTATAAGATGGTAACCCTCTGACATGCACGTTTGTCAGGGAGAGAGAGAGAGAGAGAGAGAGATGAGAGAGAGAGGAGAGAGAGAGAGAGAGAGAGAGGAGAGAGAGAGAGAGAAAATGTGTACAAAATAATCATGAAGATAAAATGTTCCTGATAATCCACTTTTTTTTTCTTTATGAAGTAGTATACATATTTCATATACACAAAAGAAGATAGTTTAACCAAATTTAACGTTCATACACAATATTTCTGTTTAAAAATGTAGTACTTGCACACACACACACACACACACACACAGTGTGGGGAGGGAAGATGGAATAATGTACAAGCTTAAAAGTGAAAAAGACGGAGAAGAGTTACGGTTCTGTGCCTTGATAGTTGTTAAATTGATTAGTTTTGTTAATTGTTTTTTCTTTTCCTTTGAAATTTTTGTTGAAAAATTTAAGTGCTTTGTAATTACCATTATTATTCATATAAGCACTCATATAAGCACACACATATGTACACACACACTCAAACACACTCGCATATGCATACACACACGCGCACACGCACATGCACTCATACATGTGCGTGCACAAGCATAAGCACACACGTAAGAACTTGTAAATACTTCTATTCCAGTGTTGTTGCAAAATAACTCACATTATATACAATTCACCAGCTTTAACCTAAGATTGTTTTGTAAGTTTAGATATCAGTCCAATTGGTCACTACAATATCTGAATTTTTTTTCTTAATTAAAAGTGATGGAGGGGGAGGGAGGAACGGGGAGAGGATAGAGAGGGAAGAAAAGGAAGGGGGTGGGTGGGGTGGGGTGGGGGTGTTCACTGATTTTGTTGTTGTTATATATATTATTGTTTTTTTTTTTTTTTTCCTTCTGTTTCTTATTACTAATAGTGTAGTTTACACATATTTCTTTAATCAGATATATTTTAAATAACCGCCTAAGCACCATATGTGTACACACATTCACACATACATGCATGCATACTTGGAACTCTATAACTTTCAGTCATGCACTAGTCTTATTCTCTTACACACTCCTTTTTTTTTATCGTCTAATATCACGTTTAGTGGAAAGACGTTAAATGAATGAACACACACACACACACACACACACACACACACACACACACACACACACACACACACACACACACACATTACGAATTTACAGGTCGTAACAACTGCAGGAAAGAGATCACTGAATCCATTTCAACTCAGATCCTCAAATCGACCCTCGCACCACAACTCTTATGTTGGCTGCCAGCTGCAAATATTGTGAAATGAAAAAGCTTTGCGTTTTGTGAGGAAAGATCATAATATACTAAACAGTGTTAGAGAAAACAGACAACAATTATAAAACAAAAACAAAATAGAATTAGTTCCCCTGTCTCTTTCCGTTTAAATTCCACTTTTACCTTCATTGTAACGAGAACAGTATTGTTTTTAGAATATAGAGATCGACGAGGACAGCTTTTCTAATCATTTGAAGCGGGGAAAAAAACGCAATAATTGTTCTTGAGGTCTGTTTCATTTTTTTTTTCTAATTCCTTTGTAACCAACCGACAGCTAAGAAAAGGGAGTGCATGGGTGGGGGGTACCATGAGCAACTGTGTCAAGTTGTTTTAGTTGGTCACCCGAGGGTTAAATCACAGTTTAGGATTGGTGGTTTATGTGTACACAGCTCATGACAGATGTGACTAGTCTCAGAGAGTCAAGCCCGTAGTTTTGCAAAGGTTGGAAGTGTAGGCCTATTGTCTAAAGGTCACACAACGATAGAGGCCTACACCGAGATCATGCAGAATTTCCAACGGGGCCACAATAAATCGCTTTGGTCAGGCGTGAGCTGGGTTCCTTCCATTTAGCACCAACCCCACCACAACTGTTTCTCAATATCATCGGGCGTGTCATGTGATGTAAGTCATGATCCACCACAGGAGTCAGCTTGATATTACCCTGAATCGATAGATTGCTTGATCGGTGCTCCCAATTCCTCATCACCTCCCTTGCCTGATACTTCCCCCGCTTGCATAAGACATGTGTGTGTGTTTTGTGTGTGTGTGTGTGTGTGTGTGTGTGTGTGTGTGCGTGCGTGTGTGTGTGTGTGTGTGTGTGTGTGTGTGTGTGTGTTGTGTGTGTGTGTGTGTGTGTGTGCGCGCGTGATCTTTAGCTGTGGTATGTGAATTATTACTTCTCGTCTCCTCTTTCCAGATCAAGAGCTATCTGCAGTGGGCAGTGGAGTATTGAGCAGGGGGGTGGGGATGGAGACGTTATCGAACAGGGGGCTATTATGCAGGGGTAGTATCAAGCAGGGACTAGTAAGGGGGGGGGGGGGGGGGGGGTATCGAGCATTAACAAGTAGAGGGAGTGTTGAGCAATGGGAATATTGAGCTGGGGAGGTATCGAGTTGGTGATGTATCGTACGGGATGGGGTGGGGAGGGGGGAGGAGGGTTAGTATCAATACGCGCGTGATAAAGCTTAATCATACTGATACTGAAACTGGCATAGTTATAGAAAACGAACACTGTCTTTTGAAATAGTCAAGGAAAGAAGGAACTCAGAAATCACAGGGGAAATCGTGGATAGTTTCATCACCAATCAGTGGCCGTTGCTCGTGGGCCGTTCGAGTCTTCCAAGTTTCCACTACACTCTTTCTTTATACCAGACATCAGACAATCAAAGTAGGTGGTGAAACCCATTTGTAAATGTTCTCCAGTGATTTTTGCTCTTTGGTTGGCTTGTTTGTTTGTTCTTTTTTTGATAATGATGCTTACTCTGAAGCTGCTTAGTCGGGCAATCATTGTGTGTGATTAAGTTGTTCAGCTGCTGGGATGGATTCCATAATTAAGGTGGTGGTGGGTTTGTTTGTTTGGTTGTTTGTTTGGTTGTTTTAAGATAGACTCTTTACATAGTCCTATTTCATTTCGATTAATCTGTAACTGGGCTGCTGATCAATTTGAAGAAAAAGAAAAGTCCAGTGAGGCTCTTTGATTTGTTCATATTAACTGTAGAATGAGGCTGTTAATATGATACCGTAAACATCATGACTAGGTTGTCAATAATCCTATTTGCCATCATATTTAAGTTGTTTAGGTTTAGATAAACATCTATAGAACACGCTAAGTACTTTTCAGGCACTTATGAAAGGTTGTAAGTACTCATCGTTGTGCGTTGACTGAAGAAGTAAACAAGTCCGTTCACTAATGAACAGAGTGGGCTGAAAACAACAAGAACAACAACAACGAAAACAAATAAACAAACAAACAAGCAAACAAGCAAACAAAGACAAACAAACGAACAAACAAGCAAACAAGCAGAGTTCTCCAATCTAAGTCATGACGAAGACAGTAATTGTAAATAAGATGATAATGATGCATAATGAACGAAGTTGTAAAAAAAAAGCAGTAGCACCAGCTAGGATTGAAACACACTCGCACAAACACAAACACACACACACACACACACACACACACACACACACACACACACACACAAGACCAGCTGATCAGGACCTAACGTTTCAGCAGCTGGAAGATGACGTACAACGTCAGATGGAAAAGGGAAAGAACCTCCTACCACCCCCCCCCCCCTACCGCCCAACCTTCAGACCTTTTTACACATGTGCCCTTTCCCATCCTTCCGCCGGCGTTGCTTTATTTATTTCCTTCCCACTCATTTCACATGCCGGGGCTTGGAAATAGGAGGTGGAGGAGCAGCGATGTTCGACGGCGGTTTCTGCTCCATCTTTCCCCTGTTGGTTCAAGTGTTGGCGTGTATCACTGTCGTCAGATTGAGTTACGTGGACGCATGCACAGCTCTTTATCTCTGTGTCTGTTCCCCACATGTACGGTTGGCTTATTTTGTTGGCGCCATCCCTTTGGTTGCTTGCTTGTTGTGTGTTTCGGCCGGGAACTGGGGGAACCAAGAGCAACAGTGGCGAGTGTTTGTCGCTCGCTAGTCTTTCTCAAGACGTATGCATAAACTGCAAAAACAGTTCTTCTCTCTCTCTCTCTCTCTCTCTCTCTCTTCTCTCTCTCTCTCTCCTCTCTCTCTCTCTCTCTCTCTTCTCTCTCTCTTCTCTCTCTTCTCTCTCTCTCTCTCTCTCTCTCTCTCTCTCTCTCTCTCTCTCTCTCTGTGTGTGTGTGTGTGTGTGTGTGTGTGTGTGTGTGTGTGATCACTGCAACATTAAAAAAAACATTGGGAATGAAACAGGCTGTTACCATTTGTACATTTATGTATTATCCCATTCAAAAAGAACAAGAAAATATCATTAAAAAAATAAACAGGCGATACTATATTTTACTACAGTGTGACCGTTTTATAGACAACAGTCATTATGGAGTAATCCATCGATTCTGAAAGTAGTTCCTGTTCACAATCAAGACGTTGAACAGAGTCGTGAAACATCATCTGGGGTAGAAAACAAACTGAAAGAAAAGCATCAGGTGCGTGCAATGAGTGTCCCTGTAACTGCAGGTAATTTGATTTTTTTACAAGCTGAGTCTGATGTCGGCACTTTTTCTTCTGCATTTTTCTTTTTATTGATTCTTTCTTTTTTTTCCTTTTTACTTTCTTTCTTTCTTTCTTTCCTTCGTTTCTTTTTTTCCCCCTTTTCTTTCTTTCTTATATTTCTCTATTCTCTTCTGTCTTCTTTTTGGCACCACTTTAGTGGCATTACCTGTACATTGCTGATTCTGTCCTCCAGTCCACAGTCCCACTCTGGCTCACCTCAGCCCCAGCCCCCAGCACCCTCAGTTCACAAGAAGGCATCAGTGTCTGGTCGTTATGAGGCAACCCACCAGAGGAGCCATTGTTCACACACCACACACACACACACACACACACACACACACACACACACACACACACACACACACACACACACAACACACACACACTCACATGCTCTCACTCACACACTTGTTCACACACACACACATGCTCTCACTCACACACTTGTTCACACACACACACACACACACACACACACACACACACACACACACACACACACACACACACACACACACCACACACTACACAGGACAAATATATCTTGCACTCATCATTAAAACGGAAGTTCCAGCATGGCAGTCTACCTCTAAACATCTGCTATGGCTTCTACTTGAACAAAGGATAATGTCCAAGACCTTATAGCTTAACTTTGCTTTCAAGTTATTACAGCAACTGCACTGCCATCTTTGCGAACTTCTAAATATTTATGTTTCCTTAATTAATGTCGCTTGGTTGTTCTGTAGACGGCACGCTGTTTCAGTAAGGGAAAAGCATGGGTTAAGAGCTCTTAGCGTTCATGCCGAACAAAACTGGACACACTATGCTTGTGTCCGTCCACCACACCTGTCATTCCAATACTTCAGGACCAATCTTGAAGTATATTCTTACTAGCAGTCTTGACCATGTGGTAGTTACAATATTTACACAGTGTGTGTGTGTGTGTGTGTGTGTGTGTGTGTGTGTGTGTGTGTGTGTGTGTGTGTGTGTGTGTGTGTATGTATGTGTGTGTATGGTGTGTTGTGTGTGTATGTGTGTGTGTGTGTGTGTGGTGTGTGTAAACCTTTTAAGCTCCATTTACCATTGACTAGCGAACTTGGGGCTCTCTTCTGGTTGGAAACTAAGAACTGTTTCATGAGATGACGGACAGACGTGCATTCAAATTCAATACAAGGCACTTCGCTTGCCTGATTCCCTCCAGCTGCTGGTAATTCAATACAAGGGACTTCGCTTAGGAGCCTGATTCCCTCCAGCTGCTGGTAATTCAATACAAGGGACTTCGCTTAGGAGCCTGATTCCCTCCAGCTGCTGGTAATTCAATACAAGGGACTTCGCTTAGGAGCCTGATTCCCTCCAGCTGCTGGTAATTCAATACAAGGGACTTCGCTTTAGGAGCCTGATTCCCTCCAGCTGCTGGTAATTCAATATAAGGGACTTCGCTTAGGAGCCTGATTCCTCCAGCTGCTGGTAATTCAATACAAGGGACTTCGCTTAGGAGCCTGATTCCTCCAGCTGCTGGTAATTCAATACAAGGGACTTCGCTTAGGAGCCTGATTCCCTCCAGTTGCTGGTAATTCAATACAAGGGACTTCGCTTAGGAGCCTGATTCCCTCCAGCTGCTGGTAATTCAATATAAGGGACTTCACTTAGGAGCCTGATTCCCTCCAGTTGTGGTAATTCAATACAAGGGACTTCGCTTAGGAGCCTGATTCCTCCAGTTGCTGGTAATTCAATACAAGGGACTTCGCTTAGGAGCCTGATTCCCCCCAGCTGCTGGTAATTCAATATAAGGGACTTCCCTTAGGTGCCTGATTCCCTCCAGCTGCTGGTAATTCAATACAAGGGACTTCGCTTAGGAGCCTGATTTCCTCCAGTTGCTGGTAATTCATATAAGGGACTTCGCTTAGGAGCCTGATTCCCTCCAGCTGCTGGTAATTCAATACAAGGGATTCGCTTAGGAGCCTGATTCCCTCCAGCTGCTGGTAATTCAATACAAGGGACTTCGCTTAGGAGCCTGATTCCCTCCAGCTGCTGGTAATTCAATACAAGGGACTTCGCTTAGGAGCCTGATTCCCTCCAGCTGCTGGTAATTCAATACAAGGGACTTCGCTTAGGAGCCTGATTCCCTCCAGCTGCTGGTAATTCAATACAAGGGATTTCGCTTAGGAGCTCGCTGCTGGTAATTCAATACAAGGGACTTCGCTTAGGAGCCTGATTCCCTCCAGCTGCTGGTAATTCAATACAAGGGACTTCGCTTAGGAGCTGATTCCCTCAGCTGCTGGTAATTCAATACAAGGGACTTCGCTTAGGAGCCTGATTCCCTCCAGTTGCTGGTAATTCAATACAAGGGACTTCGCTTAGGAGCCTGATTCCCTCCAGCTGCTGGTAATTCAATATAAGGGACTTCGCTTAGGAGCCTGATTCCCTCCAGCTGCTGGTAATTCAATACAAGGGACTTCGCTTAGGAGCTGATTCCCTCCAGTTGCTGGTAATTCAATACAAGGGACTTCGCTTAGGAGCCTGATTCCCTCAGCTGCTGGTTAATTCAATATAAGGGACTTCGCTTAGGAGCTGATTCCCTCCAGTGCTGGTAATTCAATACAAGGGACTTCGCTTAGGAGTCTGATTCCCTCCAGTTGCTGATAATTCAATACAAGGGACTTCGCTTAGGAGCCTGATTCCCTCCAGTTGCTGGTTATTCAATATAAGGGACTTCGCTTAGGAGCCTGATTCCCTCCAGTTGCTGGTGTTGTGGTAATTTAATACAAGGGACTTCGCTTAGGAGCCTGATTCCTCCAGCTGCTGGTAATTCATACAAGGGACTTCGCTTAGGAGCCTGATTCCCTCCAGCTGCTGGTAATTCAATACAAGGGACTTCGCTTAGGAGCCTGATTTCCCTCCAGCTGCTGGGTAATTCAATATAAGGGACTTCGCTTAGGAGCCTGATTCCTCCAGCTGCTGGTAATTCAATACAAGGGACTTCGTTAGGAGCCTGATTCCCTCCAGCTGCTGGTATATTCAATACAAGGGACTTCGCTTAGGAGTCTGATTCCCTCCAGCTGCTGGTAATTCAATACAAGGGACTTCGCTTAGGAGCCTGATTCCTCCAGCTGCTGGTAATATCAATACAAGGGACCTCGATTAGGAGCCTGATTCCCTCCAGCTGCTGGTAATTCAATACAAGGGACCTCGCTTAGGAGCCTGATTCCCTCCAGCTGCTGGTAATTCAATAGAAGGGACTTCGCATAGGAGCCTGATTCCCTCAGCTGCTGGTAATTCAATACAAGGGACTTCGCTTAGGAGCCTGATTCCCTCCAGCTGCTGGTAATTCAATACAAGGGACTTCGCTTAGGAGCCTGATTCCCTCCAGCTGCTGGTAATTCAATACAAGGGACTTCGCTTAGGAGCCTGATTCCCTCCAGCTGCTGGTAATTCAATACAAGGGACTTCGCTTAGGAGCCTGATTCCCTCCAGCTGCTGGTAATTCAATACAAGGGACTTCGCTTAGGAGCCTGAATTCCCTCCAGCTGCTGGTAATTCAATACAAGGGACTTCGCTTAGGAGCCTGTTCCCTCCAGCTGCTGGTAATTCAATACAAGGGACTTCGCTTAGGAGCCTGATTCTCCCCAGCTGTTGGTAATTCAATACAAGGGACTTCGCTTAGGAGCCTGATTCTCTCCAGCTGCTGGTAATTCAATACAAGGGACTTCGCTTAGGAGCCTGATTCCCTCCAGCTGCTGGTAATTCAATACAAGGGACTTCGCTTAGGAGCCTGATTCCCTCCAGCTGCTGGTAATTCAATACAAGGGACTTCGCTTAGGAGCCTGATTCCCTCCAGCTGCTGGTTAGACTGAGAAACTCACAGTCTGGTAGATATCACTTCAACCATTCTGCTTTCATACAGCTCAGAGAGTTTAATTGGAATAATGTATTCTGATGAATTGGGGGGAGGTGGCGTGGAGGTTACTATATCTAGATCTAGTGTCATGTCGTTTCTCTGTCTATGTCTGTTTATTTCATTCTTTGCTTTCATTCCGGATCTGCCGTGCACTCTACAAGTCATCCACTCCATCCTACGGGGACATTCCTCTTTTCAGGGACGTCATCTGTTCTAGACCCTGCTGCATCGTGCCGTGCAGAACGTTGTTGCTGGAGCTTCTGGTGGCGGAGTGTTTGTTCATCTGCTAGCACAATCGCGTTTGCCATCTCTTTAAGCAAAAATGAGCGGACCTTAATGGGATGAGGTGGGAGTGGCGTAGAGCAGTACACGATTAGAAATTCATTTCAGGGGAGGGGGTGTTGGGGTATGGGGGCAGGGTGTTGAGGGGTGAGGGATGGGTGGGTGTGTGGGTGTGTGTGTGGGGGGGGGGGTGTAGGGACGTGTGGGGGTGTTGGGGGTGGGGGTGAGGACAGATAAGAATATTACACAATTAGGAAATAATTCATTTCAGACCTCTTGTCCTCAGAGAGTGCATTTGTCTTGTTTCAATCGAAGATGAGGTGGATTTTAAAGCGAAAGGAGACATTGGGCTATTAGAAAGACTCTCTCTCTCTCTCTCTCTCTCTCTCTCTCTCTCTCTCTCTCTCTCTCTCTCTCTCTCTCTCTCTTTCACACACTCACACACACACACACACACACACACACACACACACACACACACACACACACACACACACACCACACACTCCATTACCCCCACCCTCCCTCCCCTTGTCTCTCTCCCCCTCTCTCTCTCTCTTTCTCTCCTCTCTCTCTCCTTTCTCCCTCCTGTTTTATTTATATGTAAAGCTAAGCCAGCAACTGTCATCTCAATGGCGACTCAGTGATGCCTGCTTATTCGGCACTAATTGGCCCATCTGGGATCACCTTAGTGTTGCTGACCAGCGCCATGTTAATGCGGCATTACCACTGTTGTTCACGATGGGATCCCCTTAGTGTTGCTGACCAGCGCCATGTTAATGCGGCATTACCACTGTTGTTCACGATGGGATCCCCTTAGTGTTGCTGACCAGCGCCATGTTAATGCGGCATTACCACTGTTGTTCACGATGGGATCCCCTTAGTGTTGCTGACCAGCGCCATGTTAATGCGGCATTACCACTGTTGTTCACGATGAGAAATGAATGAGAGAGGCTGGCACGGAATGTATGACACACATCATTCCAAAAATTGCTTCCTCACCGCGGTTCATCAGACTGTGGAAAATCAGCATCGTCGGAGAGAACCCCAGTGCAGCTGGATCGGCGCCTAGACATACCACAGGGAAAGGGGGTGAAGAATGGGAGGCGTGTGGGAGACGGGGGGGGGGGGGGGAAGGAAATGACAGAAGGAGGGGGAAGTGGTGGTGGTGTGGGGTGGCATGGAGAAGGAGGGGGAAGTTGTGAGGCGAGTCAACACCATGGGGGTTCCACCGTCAACACTTTGCCAGGAGATGGTGTGTCGGTGCCAGCCTGGGCTGGCTTTGGAGCACAGCGTTTGAACAGTGATACAGTTTCTGTCTGCAGAGGTGAGGTGAGGTGAGGTGTTGGAATGGTAGAGGAAGAGGGGGGTAGTCTGTGTGTGGGTTGCAGATGCACTCCCCAAAGCTCCGGAACGTGTATACACTCACGCAGCCAAATAAAGCAGAAATGTTCTCTTCTGACTCGGCTATACATGCACGCCAATGTCAGCGTCGGAGTCCGCGCAAGCACACGCACACGCACGCACACACACACGCACACACACACACACACACACACACACACACACACCACACAACACACAGAGAGAGAGAGAAGAGAGAGAGAGAGAGAGAGAGAGAGAGAGAGAGAGAGAGAGAGAGAGAGAGAGAGATACTCACACAGACAGATACACGCATCACATCAATCATCACACACACACACACACACACACACACACACACACACACACACACACACACACACACACACACAAGCATGCATGCATGCATGCATGCATGTATTCTCACATGCTCACATATGCACACAACCACACGCACACGCGCACACACACACACACACACACACACACACACACACACACACACACACACACACACACACACACACACACACACACACACACACACACACACACACACACATCCCACACTCAAACACACACATACCCCCCCCCCCCCCCCCCACCAACACACACACACACTAGCTAGGCACACTCTCAGTCAACACCATGCTGACCCATAACCATTCTAACCATTCATAACCATTCTAACACCATATTTTGTAACACCCCACGCCTCATTTCATTCACCTGAGTCATTATCTGATGGAGTTCAATGTAACCTAACACCGGTCGCTGTCAACGTGGCAAGTTGAGATGAGAGAAACTGGCCAGGAAACGGGCGTGACTGACATCAACACTGGCACCTGGGGTCTCGCAGATTGATGTCCTGGTCAAGCGCAAACAGGTAAATACCGACAGCTTTCCCTACCAATCGCGAAGGAATTTACAAAATGAGATGATTCACATACAGTCTGATGTATGTGTTGACATTTCTGGAGGGATGTAACCGTCCACCACGAATGAGTCACTTAAAAGTTATTTTCAGACTTCATTGTGTTACTAGTCGCATTTTTCGTGCACATTCCATGTGTGAATACCCTTTTTTGAATTAGATCTTTATTTTGTCAAATTTGATCTATATAAGATTGTAACCATTTGATATGAATTTTTGTTGAAAAGGAAACGACATTCAACATTTTTTTTCCCCTGATAACCAACATCCAGTTTTCATGAAATCGTATATACGTATTAATCACATGCAAGATAGTTTAACAAAATGTGGTGTTCATACTAAAAAGTTTCCTAACATATGACACCTTGACTACGAATCAAAGTTTGAAATTTTGAATCAGTTTTTATTTATTTATTTATTTATTTCACACACACACGCACACACACACACACACACACACACACACACACACACACACACACACACACACACACACACACACACGGACGAAATTTTAAATTCCGGTTCCCATGATTTTTTGCCATTTAAAGTCTACTTAATCTTCAGTATAAACTGGGTACGTGCTTTCTGTATTGAACACAGCGCGATAAGGATATCGTTTCAAATGATGTGAAACCAGTGTTTTTGTCTGTGCACTCAAGAAATTGGCGTGTTCTCTGTAGGAATGTTTATCTCGTGGTCGTGAATAATTACCATGGATAATAGTGGTGCATCATTGATATGGATAATAGTGGTGAATAGTTGGCATGGATAAATGGTAGGTGGGCATTTCACCTGGACAATTTGCTTCAGTGACTGCCGAGGCTGGCCGGCATTCACTTTGTTTTAGTTTTTTGTTCATACTTCTGTGATCAACATAACGCGCGCGCGCGCACGCGCGCGCGCGCGCGTGTGTGTGTGTGTGTACGCGCGCGCGCGTGTGTGCGTGCGTGCGTGCGTGCGTGCGTGCGTGCGTGCGTGCGTGCGTGTGTGTGCGTGCAAGCGTGCGTGCGCGCTTCCACACATACTCGCCCTTTTCTCTCCACAGACATAGGCCTGTGTGGATAGCTCTTCGTAAACAGATCAGAGCCAACTGGTTACAAGCGGGACAGTTCCTGTAAATCAAGTTTCCCAGTGAGCAAAGCCAAAAGAAAGCTTGTTTATACAAGGTTCTCTTGAAGCAAATTTTTTTTTAAGGGGGTAGACGGGTGTTGAAATCATAGAAGACTGAAAATTAGTTGTTTTCAACTGCTTCCAGCGGAGTGGAGAGAAACAGGAAGGATTTGTGCAGTGTGGTTTTGCCCTCGTAACAGCTCTGTTATATACCACCAGTCAGGCAGCAACAAGTGCGATGCTACAAGAGGCGCCTTTGTCGTGTGCCAGTTCCACTTCTAAAAGAATCAGGAGTGGCTGAAATATAAATAAGTAAATAAACCCATGTGCTAAACTATCGTATAGGGTTACGTAATTTCTTGTTCTGATTTATTTGTGACAAACTATAGGTTCGATGGAGGACAGAGAGAGAGAGAGAGAGAGAGAGAGAGAAGAGAGAGAGAGAGAGAGAGAGACAGAGAGACAGAGAGACAGACAGACAGACAGACAGAGCAACACAGAGAGAGAGAGAGAGAGAGAGAGAGAGAAGAGAGAGAGAGAGAGAGAGAGAGAGACATGTGTGTGTGTCGTGAACAACTGAGTTATTTGTCAGTCTCTCCAGGCCAAAGCACAAGTAAGGGTTGATGATTTTATATATACAACCCATGACAGATGGAACAAGTCCGGCGAAGCCATCCAAGCCAGGCAGCTTTATAAAAGTTGAAAACGTAGGCCTGTTGCTCAAAGGTCAAACGACGATGGAGGCTTACGCCGAGATCATGCAAAAATTACAACAGGATTGCCATAAATTGCTTTGGCCTCTGAAGCACGTTATCTCCATGCAGCATCCTCCTCACCACTACTGTTCTTCAACTATCATCGAGTTGCTTGATGTGATATAAAAGCCTCCCCGTTGACCTAAAACTGAAACTAGAAAGAGAAAATGAACACTATCCTTTGAGACTGTGAGGGAGGGCATGAATTCATGTATCGCACGGAAAATCATTGACAGTTTCGTCACAAAAAACGGAATTTTTTGTGGGTTGTTCAAATCTTCAAGTCTTAACTGTAATCTCTCTCTCTCTCTCTCTCTCTCTCTCTCTCTCTCTCTCTCTCTCTCTCTCTCTCTCTCTCTCTCTCTCTCTCTCTCTCTCTCTCTCTCTCTCTCTCTCTCTCTCTTCTCTCTCTCTCTCTCTCTCTCTCTCTCTCTCTCTCTCTCTTCTCTCTGTGTATACCAGAACATCAGACAGTCAATTAAGTGGTGAAACCCATTCGTAAATGTTCTCTGCCAATTTATTTGTTTGTTTTCGTGTTTCATAAATTTGCGTAGACAGTGGTGCTCCTTCTAAATCTGCTAATGTGGCCAATAGAATTAATACATCGTGCATGATCAGGCTAGCCTACAAATAAGCGCAATAGTAAAGTGTTCTTTTAATTAGGGAAACTTTGTAGGTTGGCAGCTCATTCATGTCCATAGTTGAACTGCCGAT
>CM031598.1:92922450-92949950 GCA_018398815.1 Conus ventricosus
CCCTAACCGGGGTTCGACCTCATACCTGGCAGCGTCACTTCGCCAAGCAGAACCACAGACCAACGCCAACAGTCTCACCTGACCAGGCGCCATCAGACCAACACCAGTGCCGGCAGTTGTGTCGTGTTGTGAAAGTGACAGTGAAAAGAAAAGGAAAAGAAAAGAAAAGACAGTGATTCGTGAATAGTTAAGATCACCTGGCCAGGTAAAGTAGAAATCTGTTTATACCCGGGTTAGTTAACGATGTTTTAGATAAATGATTTTGTGAAGTTCAGGAAAGAGAGAATGTTTTATTTCATTTGATTCCAGATGCATTGATGTTTCGTTTATGAACATGTGTAGTAAAGTTTATACGACTTTATCAGTGGTTTGATGTGTACGAAACGCATGCTATATGAATGAGATTGTAGCACGCTGTGGTGTGTTTGTGCTGTGGCGCTAGTCTTCTCCTACTGACATTACACCGAGTGTTGACAATTATTGGCGCAGCTTGCCGGGATATTTGGCCATTTATTATAATTGTTCACTTCTAAGAGAGGAGCTGGGTGGGATTAAGTATTTGTAAATCCTAAGACAGGGGTTGTCTTACTGTATGTTCCCAAGATAGTAATTACTAGGTTGCATTTGCTTCCAAGTTAGTTATAATAGCTTGCATTTCAGCCCCAGAGTACTCATTTCGCACAGATAGCCTATAATTCGCTTCATAGTTGCGGTCAGGCGTGGGCGTCTTATAAAAACAACTACGTTGTCCCAAGCTAATATTATCATTCATAGGATTGTGCTATTACGTCACTCGTGCGGAACCACAGTTTGGCTGTGTAAGAAAATCTTGTTCAAAAAAAAAAAAAAGAAAGAGATCAATGGCGGAAAGAAAAAACAACCCTATTGAACAATTGTGAGCGTTCGCTGTGATATAGGTTACTCAGGAGATGAGTGCGTGCATTCGTTGAAACCAACAGAAGATGAAAGAGAATGAGCGAAGCAGCAAGGCGCCGGGTCGCAGTAGGAAAGATGAAACAGAAAGATTAAGGATTCAGGCAAATCAGGAAGCGCAGGAAGGACAACAGAAAGTATAGGCGAAACGCAGGAAACAGAAAGATTTAAAAGCTAGGGACACACAGGAACAGGAAAGAATAAAGCAGGAAAACAGAAAGATTAAAGGTTCAACTAGAGCTAGAGAAAGTGAGATACAGAGGGAGACACGAGTGATGGTGGAGTTCAGTTTCCAGTGACTCTGTGCGCAGTTGCTCCCCGACCAAGTTGCCAAAAGTCTCTGAAGGAACCGAATTCCGATGATTGCATACATCAGTCGTTTTCGAAACGTTTGCGACAGTAGGGGTGGCTCCAGAAGAGAGGGCAGATTTGGTCGGAGTTACTGACGGAGAGTAAGGGCATTACCCAACTTTTCACTGCGTTGACAGCAGAACAACAGTCTGATTTTGGTGCTGTGAAGGAATCATTGATGAAAGGATTTGACTCCAGTGAGGAAGGGTTCAGGACAGAAATTTGTTCAGCTAGATTGCAAGCAGGGGAACGTACACTCAGTTGGTGCCCAACGTCTAGATCACTATTTTGAGACAATGGTTAGGTTGAGTTGGTCACTGAAGAAGGAGTTTCGTTTGAATGACGAGTAAGTATGAAAGAACAGATTTTGTCAGGTAGCTTGCGGCCTGAGTTAACCATACATTTGAAAGAGAGACAGCCAGAGACAGCAGGGGAGTTGTTGAGTTCGCAGAGGTGTATAGAGCGGCCCGTTTAGGGCACTAAGGTGCAGGAGAAACAGGTGCTAGGCACAGGTGGAGAGAGTGCAAGGAGAACTAGGGGAGTTTTCTGCAAAGACTGCAAACCCAGTGGTGGGGCAGAAGGAATGGCAAAAGGCAATTAGGTGTTTAATTTGTCACAGGAAGGGTACTGTGGTAGGATTGTCGCATGAGGTTCAGAAGGCAGCAGCTTTGCAAGGTGTGGTTAAGGGTGTCAGGGGAAACGACCTGCAGTGGAACCAAGCGGGATTCAGTTCGGAAGGCGGGTGGAGTGCAAGCTTATGGCTAGCACTGGAGCAGCAGTGTCAGATGGAGGGCACTAGGCTGAGTGGATTCGATACAGTGGAAGAGGGTGGATTGGCCAGCAGAGGGTGATAGTGTTACGTGGACACTGGTTGTTCATGCGGGGTAGTATTATAGTAAGAATCGCCTGGTCGATAAAGGGGAGTTGGACAGGGCAAATCCAGGACCTGTACTCTAAATCGATGGCACTGTCGAGGAAGTTTCCAGGTTGCTATGATAGAAGTACGTACCCCTTACTTTTCCTCAGGCGAGTAGTCTGCGTTTGTGATGGAGGAAAACCCTTCTGATTTGTTCATGGAAATATTCCAGGGGCAAGGGATCAGGGGATCCTGAGTGTTGACTGTCTACAGGGCAGCAGTTCAAAAACGGAGCAAGAAGGAGGAAAAGGTTGTCATACCCGTTAGTTGTTCCAGGAAGGAAGGTCGGGCTGGATGTGTAGCCTGATGATTTTAGGGCAGCGCTGGAACAAAGACCCTTCGTCGTGAAGGTCTTGGAGTTGGCAAGAGGTGGAGAGAAACAGGAGGTTGAGGAGGTGAGACAGAATTTCTTGTGAAAAGTCGGGCTGTTGTGTAAGAGTTGTTCACCAAGGGGAAGACAGGTTAGGTGACCACTCAGTTAGAGGTACCAGCGTGTTTCGGGACACTGTAGTCAGGGGGTCACGAGTGCTCATGGCGGGTAATATCGGGATCACCAGCAAAAAACAGCTACGAGTCTTTGATGACTTTCATTGGCCAGGAGCAATGGCAGAAGACATAAAGCGGTTCTGCATGTCATGTGATGTGTGTCAAAGGTCGCCACAAGAGGGTGAGAGGAAGGCGCATCTTAAACATCCCCCTTAATTGACACACCGTTCAGGAGAGTGGCGTGATCTGATTGGCCAATCGCGCTCCTGTTCCCAAAGGTGGCACAGGTATGTGTTTGACCACATGTGGACCTACGCGACAGATTACCAGAAGCGGTTTTGCATTGAAAGCGGTCGATACGCAACAGGTCGCTGAAGGGTGGTAGACTAGACCATCTTTTTCTCGCTGTGGGTGTGTTGCCAGCACAAATTCTCAGTACAGGGGGTCACAGTTCACCTCAGGCGTGTGAAGGAGGTCAACGGCTGCCTAGGGATCACACAGACTGCTCCACTACCCCATTCATCACAATGCAATCGGCTTGGTGGAAGATTCAAACGGTGTGCTTGATGGGCTATCTTAAAGAAGCTCTAGGTGAGGAAGGCCAGCAGATTGGGACCGCTACATTCCAGCGGCCACTGTTTGCCTAAGGGAAGCCCTCAGGAAGTCAAGGCTTTTCGCCATTTGAGTGCTGTATGGGCGGACAGTTTCGGGGACTGTGAGATTCTCAAAGAGTGTGGTCGGGTGAACAGGAGTCCGAAGAAGTCAAAACCACATATAGTATGTGGTAGACTTATAGCAAATAGGTCGAGGAGACATGTAAGGTCGCAAGGAGAGTTTTGCAGGAGGCTAGGGTCGGTTTTTTTTTCAGAAGAAGCAGTATGACAGGAAGGTGAGGAAGCAATTCCTCAAGGTGGGAGATCAAGTCTGTTACTGCTTCCCAGGATCACAACGCTGCTGATGCATTGGAGAGGGACCCTTCACCATCATTGAAAAGGTAGATCATGACATACCGATCGATGTGAATGAAATCCAAAACTTTTCCATGCAAATCTAATCCGCCAAATAATATTCAGCTTGAGATCAGATATAGGCGCAGCAGCAATCATGCTGGAGGTGAAGGAGACCCAGCAAGAAGGAGGGGAGATTTTGTTGACTGAGTTTCAGGAGAAGAGTCTTACAGGGATGTGTCACTGTATGAAGGGCTAGGGACAGTAGGAGACAGGCAGGAAGTTAGGGGGCTCCTAGATCAGTATAGGGGTCCCTGACTGATAAACCAGGCAGGACAATCTAGAGACTGTACGGTGGATGACATCACAGAAACCCGTACATGTGAAAGCCTCCCGATCCATATGCCACCAAAGCAAGTGATCGAGGAGGAGGTAGGAGGAGGTAGAAAAGCATGTTGGACTTGGGTGTGAATGAACGTCCAAATCATCATATAGTTGCACCAGTCGTTCTTCTTAGTGAGGAAAAAGTTCAGGTGAGCATCCGAATCTGTGTCGACTATAGGACGTCTGACAGTGGCACCAAGGCGATGCAGAGGTCATACCAAAATGGAAGACTGTTCGCTCAGATCGCCCACAAGCAAGAGCCAGTATTTTCACCAGGAATCGCTCTGAGCAAGGATACTGGCAATAGCCTTGGAGTGAGGACTCAAATTAGGAAGTCACAGCATTATCCACTCCTATGGGGCTTATACCTGTGGCGAGTACTCCTTTTGGTATGGTCACGCACTACGGTCTTTTCTCGAATGTTGAGGAGGACTATTGACGGGATTGGAAAGCGGGTGTGAATTTCATGGATGACATCTGATAGCATCGAGACATGGCGAGGAGCAATATGAGGCAGCTAGGAGCAGTCTGGTGAGGTTTGAGTACAAGCCAATCTTCACAGCCAGACCATAACAATGTGCCAGGTTGGCTGTCAAGCCTGGTGTTCTAGGTTTTGTTTGTCGGAAGGCGACACAAGACAGCCGGAAAAGAGGAAAGTGGAGAAATGTTGAATAGAGAGACCAAAAGACCAAAACAGACGTCAGAGAGTCAGCTAGGTTTTATTTTTGGGTTCTATAGGGAGTTTGTCCCAAACTTTGCTGCAATCACGAGTCCTCTAGTTGATTTGGTCAAGGCAGGGACGGCAGTGGTCGAGTGGTCAGACGCTGCAGAGCAAGCACTGCAGACCGTGTGGAAAGATAGGTTCCGTCCCCCATCTTGAAGCTACCAGATATGTCCAAACCATTTTTGTTGCGGGACAGTTGCATAAGGTGGTGGGATAGGTGCAAGTATTGTAGCAGAGCATGCATGAAGAGGTCGAGTTTCTGTTGAGAATACGCTAGAGGAAGTTTGACAAGTGTGAAGAAGGTACGCACACGGTGGAGAAGGAGTGTTTAGCGGTCGGTGTTTGTTATGCTGAAAATTCCACAATACTTGTATGGGAAAGAGTTCGTATCGAGGACGGATCATTCAATACACTTCAAATTGCCTGCAGGAGGGCAGTTGAAAACAGCAGAGTCTGCGTTGGGCAATGGAACTGCAGCCCTACAGGGAACGAGTTGCAGTACATCCAGGGCGACAGACTGTCGGAGCTGACTATATAAGTCGCGTGTTAAGCAAGGCTGCAAATCAGTGGAAGATCAGTCTATCGGGTGTGCTTTGTTGATATATGTGTTGATCACAGTTATGTTGATTGGTTATAGGGTTCATTCCCAGTTGGCTATGGTTCATATTTTATTGTGTGTGAGACTTGTTCATATTTTCTTTGGGAGACTTGGTCATCGTGAATGTAGTTATGCTTGGAGCAAGCAGGCGCGTCGTGTTGTGATGCAATTTATTTGCAATACGTGAGCTGGTGATTCTCAGGAAGTGTCATGGATCGTGATCATATTATATTCGTGCTTTTCATAAGAATTGTGAAGAGAAGACATGGCAGATCGGCAGGTAGGGGGATTGCATAGGTGCGAACAGAGGTCGTTTATAAACTGAGTTGAAATAACGCAAGAAGCGCACGTTTCAATGGAAACTCATGGGAAGTGGTATTCACTAATGATATAATTTTATAACTTATAAACGTTGTTGTAATGTATTTTTTTAAACTTTGCGCGTGTAGCTGTGTGTCTGCAAATGCGGTTGTTGTCTTTTTTGTACCGTTGTTTTGGGACAATGCGGTGCATAGTCTTTTGCAAGGGGGAAATTGTCACGGTCAAAATTCAACACAACTGAAGTGTGGTCAGTCGTCGGCCACTCCAACTGGACATAAGTCCAACTCAAACATTCTAGGCGTCAGAAAGACGGGCCCACAGGTCGGGTCCGGCCAATTAAGCATAGGGGAGAGGCTCCACAGAGACGTTCTGTCCCGCCAGACGACTAAGCGGCTTTGACCGACGCCTCGATTTTCTGCCCAGACGGACCTCAGTGCCTGGGCAGGCTCATCTAGCCAATTTGTGAACCAGCGTCATTGTTAGTTTAGACATCGTGGCGCCCACCCAGACTCAGCTAGCCACTTTAGAGTGACCAGTGTCCACACGGCACCAGTTAAGTAGGAAAGGGGGGAAGGTAGTGTGTGTGGTGGGTGAAATCTAGCTAATCAATTAAATGACCAATTGACCACCACAGAGAGTAAGGCGTGTAGACGGGACTGTCGTGATGTGAATATCCAATGGAATTAGAGGGAGACAACGTCGGGGTGTCAGGGGTAAAAATACTGACAATGGTACTCGCCCGTTTTGGACAGATCGGAACGAATAAGAAGAATGCGTGAGTGAGAGAACGGGAGAACGAGGGGAGAACGAACAGAGAGAGAGGGAGAGAGAGGTTCTGAGTGGAGCTCTGCAGGAGAGAAGGGCAGAGAGAGAGAGAGATGAGGGGAGGAGAGAAGAGAACCAAGTTGAGAGATTAGCATGAGATAGTCTGCAGAGGAAGGACTGAGGAGAGATGTGGAGAGAGGGAGAGAGTTGCTAATTTATGAAGAAGAAAAGAAGAAAAGAAAAAAAAAAAGAAAAGCAACCATGTCCATTTGATAAGAGCAGACTAGAAGAGAGAGAGAGAGAGAGAGAGAGTGCAATGCGTTAATGCAGGAAGAAAGAAAGGAGAACAGATCGATGTTGATAGTCACTGTTCTACCCTAACCGGGGGTTCGACCCCATACCTGGCAGCGTCACTTCGCCAAGCAGAACCACAGACCAACGCCAACAGTCTCACCTGACCAGGCGCCATCAGACCAACACCAGTGCCGGCAGTTGTGTCGTGTTGTGAAAGTGACAGTGAAAAGAAAAGGAAAAGAAAAGAAAAGACAGTGATTCGTGAATAGTTAAGATCACCTGGCCAGGTAAAGTAGAAATCTGTTTATACCCGGGTTAGTTAACGATGTTTTAGATAAATGATTTTGTGAAGTTCAGGAAAGAGAGAATGTTTTATTTCATTTGATTCCAGATGCATTGATGTTTCGTTCTATGAACATGTGTAGTAAAGTTATAGACTTTACTAGTGGTTTGATGTGACGAATGCATGATATATGAATGAGATTGTAAGCAAGCTGTGAGTGTGTTTGGGCTGTGCGCTAGTCCTTCCTCCACTGACATTACACCGAGGTTGACAAACATTAATGTTGAATGTTCGAAATGATATTTTGAATCGTGAATCTCCCATGGCAGGTACTGTGGCTCACAGATCTTCAAGGCTGTTTCTGCCTGGTGCTGTGGCTCACAGATCTTCAAGGCTGTTTCTGCCTGGTGCTGTGGCTCACAGATCTTCAAGGCTGTTTCTGCCTGGTGCTGTGGCTCACAGATCTTCAAGGCTGTTTCTGCCTGGTGCTGTGGCTCACAGATCTTCAAGGCTGTTTCTGCCTGGTGCTGTGGCTCACAGATCTTCAAGGCTGTTTCTGCCTGGTGCTGTGGCTCACAGATCTTCAAGGCTGTTTCTGCCTGGTGCTGTGGCTCACAGATCTTCAAGGCTGTTTCTGCCTGTAAACACGTCCCCTCTCCAATGTGCACGTCCTCCTCAACAATCCCTGTCAATCCTCCTGTCAGCATGTCATCCCCAGATCCCTAGACGCTGCCTTTGCATCTCCCTTCTCCCTTAATTACACACACACACACACACACACGCACGCATACGCACACGTACACGCACATATACACGCACTCGCGCGCGCGCACACACACACACACACACACACCACACACACACACACACACACACACACACACACACACACACACACACACACACACACACACACACACACTCGTGTTCATACGTTCATTTACATATGCACACTCACGTGTGCGCGATTACACTCATGGGTCTACTCCATGTAGCGTTTGCTTACAAGAAATAATCCTGCAGAGCTTCAGTGTTCAGACAAGATTCGAAGGATTTGATTTTGGGAGAACACCTGCTTTAGTCTAGTGCAACTTGTTATGGCTGTGATGAATTGCATTAAATCCAGACATTGACATCTGTGACATTGGTCTTTGCTTTGCTTTCTATATGACAGTAACTCCACCATCACCATTGCCTTTCATTCCGCGTCTGTTTTAATAATAATAATAATAATGATGAATAATTATATAGCGCCTATTCTCGGCTAGAGGCCAAGCTCTAAGCGCTTTCAATGTCGAACACTCATTTTCCTTACTTCCTTCATTCTTTCCATTTCTCACGCAGGGTGCATGCTATGTGTAACGTGTCATCGATACCAACGGCGAAACTGGCCTTCTCTTCCGAAAGTTGGTGATGGGATTTTACGTGTGTGCAAGATGTTATGCGAATATGTTTTCTGATATAGTTTAGTCCAGGTTGTTTATTCACGCACCTGCATAGGAAGTTAAATCAATAATGTCATAGTTTATCTAAAGACTGTCTAAGAGAGAGAATGATTCAACAGTGTGAGTCGCGTGGGAATGGGGGAATCTGTTGACTGAATAGCAGTAAGTTTTGTAATGATGCAACAGACTGAAAGCTTTTCGCCCCCTTCAACGAGGACATAATCTGTGAAAGAAACGTAAACTATCTTTAAGCCCGTGCACCTTGATCATCCTGAGAGTACACTACACATTACGTAGCATTCTCGATGTTGTTCAAAAACCATGTGTTGAAAACATTTATCAGGTTTTTAAAGGCGTTTACCGAAGGGGCGTTGGCAGTTTTAAATCATATCGTTCCAAGGTGAAGCAGCAGAAAAAGCAAATTGTCAACCTACAGGTGGAAATAAAGTTAGGACGTTTCGACACTTGCATATCGTTCCAAGCGTAAACGATTATGTAAGGAAAGCACATTTCAAATTGCCTTACTTGCCTTAAAATTATAGCCACTGTTAATGTCAGAAAAGGGTGAAAAGAGTGGACGTAGTTTTAATGTCATGGATACCATGCATAACCTTCTGTCAACTCCCTCTCGTTCTCCGACATTCGGTGATTGGTAGCTGAAGCCAGCTCAGTGTTTCTTTATAACTGAAGTCACATGTTCCAATAATCCCTTTTCAAGCAGTTTTATTTGCTCCTATTTACGTCTTGTTAATACAGAAAATAGATTTAATGTAAATTTCTGTTCTCCTAAATGGATCGAACCAAATCCGTATGTCGTTGTAACGTAACTTATTTTGCTTTGTAAGTTATATTTCTCCAAAACATTTTGGATGTCTCACTTGCATTTTCACAATGAAAAATGTTTCATGAAAAATGCTACGCACGTGTCAGGCATTTATGGAAGGTGTGTGATATTTCTTAGCTCATTAGCGAGCATTCGTTAAGGAAGCAAGACGTGTAAGAAAGCATGTTAATTCCTGAAGGTGGGAGTGGGTTATGGTGTTTGTCCTATGATGATGATGTTGATGATGATGATGATGATGATGATAACATCAATACCACCACCACCATTGCCAGAACAACAACAATAATAACGATGATGATGATGATGATGATGATGATGATGATGATGATGATGATGCTGCTGCTGCTGCTGCTGCTGCTGCTGCTGATGATGATGATGATGATGATGATGATGATGATGATGATGATGATGATGATGATGATGATGATGATGATGATGATGATGATCGTCATCATCGTCATCATCGTCGTCATCGTCGTCGTCGTCGTCGAAAATACTTGTTGATATACTGTGATGATGTTAAGCATGATTGGAAATGATTAGATAATATTCAAGATAAACGATCCGGATGAGAGCGAACCATCCATAATGTACCACTGCCACTATCAGCACCGCTACCACCACTGCTACCACCACCACTGCTACTAGTACCACTGCTACTGGTATTACTACCACTACTACTACAACCACCTCCACTACTTCAGGTACTATTACTGTTACCGCTGCTACTACTACTGCAACCACTACTACTACTACCACCACCACCACCACCACACTACTACTACTGCCACTAGTAGTAGTAGTAGTAGTATAGTAGTAGTAGTAGTAGCAGTAGTAGTAGTAGTGGTCGTAGCAGTAGTAGTAATCGTAGTAGCCGTCGTCGTCGTAGTAGGAGTAGTAGTAGTAGTAGTAGTAGTAGTAGTAGTAGTAGTAATAGTCTTGGAAGAAAAAGAAAAAGAACTGGCAGAAGTACTACAAAAAGGGAGAAAGGTTGATGGAGCATGAGGGAGGAGAAGACAGGAAAAAATAAAAGCAATGGACAGACATCGATGCCAAATGAACAGGGAAAATATTTGCAGAGACCCAAACCATGGCACAGAACCGATAGAACTGGAGAAGAAGAAGAACGAGAAGAAGAAGAAGAGAAGAAGGAGGAGGAGGAGGAGGAGGAGATGAAGGAGAAGAAGAAGAACGAGAAGAAGAGAAGGAGGAGGAGGAGGAGGGGAAGGAGGAGGAGGAGTGAAATAGAAGAAGAAGAAGAAGAAGAACGAGAAGAAGAAGAAGAGAAGGAGGAGGAGGAGGAGGAGTGAAGGAGAAGAAGAAGAAGAACGAGAAGAAGAAGAAGAGAAGGAGGAGGAGGAGGAGGAGAAGAAGAAGGAAGAAGAAGAAAGAAGAAGAGAAAGAAAGAAAGAAAGAGAAGAAGAAAAACCTGTTAGAACACAAACCACATGAACAAGGTAGTCTCCGTAGGCTCGAAGCTGGTTCCACTTGGTGGAAGGGAGACAAGTTGAAAGCAAAGGCACACCCCCACCTCACCCGGCCTCCTTCCATTCTTTATTTCTCATTTGCACTCCATTTTCTTTCAAGTAGGAGAATGCGAGTTGGAGGTGTGGGGGTGTCTGGATGGGGTTTCTGTTCCATCTTTCTCCCTTTGGCTCGCTCAAGAGCAGGCGCGCATACCGCCGTCGGGTGGGGTTACCCGCGCACAGCCTGTATGTCTGTGTCCGTGTCTGTTCCTCACGCCCTCTTTCTGGTGCGATGCTTGGTTGGCTTAAGTTGGACGTGTAGGTTATGAGTTAGGGGGGGCGGGAAGTGTTTCAAGCTGTTAATCTCTGAACAAATGCATGGCTATAATGTGGTAGTGTGTGTGTGTGTGTGTGTGTGTGTGTGTGTGGTGTGTGTGTGTGTGTGTGTGTGTGTGTGTGTGTGTGTGCGTGCGTGCGTGCGTGCGTGCGTGCGTGCGTGCGTGCGTGCGTGCGTGCGTGCGTGCGCGTGTTTCCCAATCAGCAAAACACGCTCAAGATAAAATGCAAGTCATTGTTTTTTGAAACAGCAAGTTGTTACGGGTGACCCAGCTCCTCTTCAAATCTGCAGTTTCCTCTTTCAGAATGCAAAAATAGCATATCCGCCATTAATTAATCAATATAAGCGATGATCTGTGATATTCGTTATTTTCTTTCTATTATATGCACGCAGGTTCTTCGGACAGAAGCTCTTCGCCGTGAGTGTAAGCGATTAGCTGTGCATAATTAGACCGTTATTAATGAAGATAAACTCAGTGGACTGAAGAGTATCATCTGACATTTTATGAAGAGGACACAACAGTCTGGTGCTCATCATCGTGATTTCCTCTGAGAGGATCCTTAGACTAATTAATGGAGACAATGTGCTGAGACTGAAATCCCATAATCCAAAAGACGACTAGGACGATATCACAGTCAACATGATGGTAATGGTGGATAGTGATATTCATAACACGGAAGTGACGACAGTCCATATCAGGGTGCGGGTACCTAGGACTTTCAGGACATACCGTACCCTCCCACCTCACCTTCAGAAAGTTCTGTGCCAGTAACTTTCTATTTTTTGTCACTCTTGTTTCGCCTTACCTTTTTTCATGTCTTGTCTCTGTGCTCTGTCGTCGTCTATTTTCCCCTCCCCCCCCCCCCCCCCCCCTTCTTTTGCCTCTGTTCCAGAAAGCCTTCTACAAGTTTTAGTTTTATAGCACGTTAGCTTTGCTGCAGTCTGGCTGCTAGGTAGTGGAACTATAATCACTGTCCAGCGGAGATACTAGCTTCTCATGCTGCATATTCTCATTGCCTATATATCCGTTTAACGTTTTTTTTTTGTTTCCCAGGGTGCATTCGAAAGTTGTTGTTTTTTTTTTATTGTCAAAGGTTTCGTTTTACTGTCAGCTGAGAGAGAGAGAGAGAGAGAGAGAGAGAGGGAGGGAGGGAGGGAGGGGAGGGAGGGAGGGAGGGAGGGAGGGAGGGAGGGAGAGGAGAGAGAGAGAGAGAGAGAGAGAGAGAGAGAGAGAGAGAGAGAGAGAGAGAGAGAGAGAGAGAGATTAAGCGGAATAGCATGGCGCTCACAGCACGTCCAATAGTTTTCCGCCTGGCGAATTTCAGTAGTTCAGCTGGCTTGTACCTGATTGATTTGTTTATGTAAATAATGTGTGTGTGCGTGTGTGTGTGTGTGTGTGTGTGTGTGTGTGTGTGTGTGTGTGTGTGTGTGTGTGTGTGTGTGTGTGTGTGTTGCTCATTCCTTGTTCAAAACAGCACCTTTCACCCCACGTGTTCACAGCCCTGAAAACACACTGAATTGACGGCTACACTATTTCATTAGATTGAAGTGAACAATTATACAAAAGCATGATAAACGTTTTAAAAAAAAAGCAGAAAGAAACTAAAACAATACAACTCCAGACATGTCATGAACTTGACTTAGACTTGTAGAACATGCAGCTTGGGGAAAGAAAACGCGGTCAGGAGTCAAAAGTGTGCGCCTTCCGTTTTCCTCTTTGCGTGGTGTATGTGTATTGTGTTGTGTGTGTGTGGGGGGGGGGGGGGGGGGGAGGGGGGGAGAGGGTGCGTGAGTGTGTGTGTGTGTTCGCGTGTGCGTGCGTGTGTGTGCGCGCGCGCACGTGTGTGTGTGTGTGGTTGTGTGTGTGTGTGTGTGTGTGTGTGTGTGTGGTGTGTGTGTGTGCTCGAGCGCGCGCGTGTGCGTGCGTTCGCATTTCACCTTTCTTGCTAGTGCACATAACTGAAAATACATAGGGGATGGCAGCAGTGTGACGACGAAGCGAAAGACATGGGCACGAGGCGCTGGGAGAGGGGAGGAAGCGAAAGACATGGGCACGAGGCGGTGGGAGAGGGGAGGAAGCGAAAGACATAGGCACGAGGCGGTGGGAGAGGGGAGGAACAGTGGAGAAAGTGAAAGACTGGGGGATAGGACGGTGGTGTGAAGCGGGACAGTTGGAAGTGTGTCATGTCTGCAGGAGGTTTCTGCTCCATCTGTCTCCTGCTGGCCGTGGTGCCGGCGTGCATCACTGCCGACAGATTGAGTTACGTGGACGTGCGTAGTGCCAGACTGTCTGCGGCTGTCTCCTCCCCATGTGTGTGTGTGTGTCTGGCTCCCATCTCGCCTCCATCCCTGGACTTGCTGTACCTGCAGTGTAGGTAGGACAGGAGTTTTGGGAAGAAAAACAGTAGAAAGGTTTGCTTTTCTTGGTCTCTGTCACGAAGTGTATGCTTGAAATGGACAGCAACGGTATACGTATCACTGTCGGTCTCTCTCTGTCTGTCCCTCTGTCTGCTGTCTGGCTGTCTCCCTGTCTTTGTCTGTCTGTTTGTTTGCCAGTCTCCCTGTCAATCTGGCTTTGTCTCTGTGTCAGGTCTGTCTGTTCTGTTTCTCTCTCCTCTCTCTCTCTCTCTCTCTCTCTCACACACACACACGCACACATTCTCACACATGCACATGCACGTGTACATGTACACATGCAAACTAGCGCGCTCACACACACGGCGCGCGCGCACGCACGCACGCACGCACGCAAACACACACACACACACACACACACACACACACACACACACACACACACACACACACACGAACACTTCCTCCTCCCACTCCATTTGTTTTGTCTGCACGTCAATCTTCCTTTGCTACTGATCTCCATTTGCAACATGTCCACCGCACTTTGTGTTGTGAGTGCATCGCCTAAGAGCCCCCCTCCCATCCGCTTGACTCTCCCCCCTTAAAAGCGCTTCATTCAGCCACCTACGCCACCCCCCTTCCAGCCCACCCCCACCCCCCGTCTCCATCCCTCCTCTCTCACGTTTTGGCGCACAAGACCTGTCAATTGTTGGCCCATTAGGTGTGTTCTGAACGTTTCATGTCTTCAGAGACTTTGTGAACTTTTTTCTTTCCTGCTGGGAGCCATTACATGCTTTCCTCCCGCCAGCAAGGAGAGAGAGAAAAGGGGAAAGGCAGAAGTGGGGTGTTGAAGAGAGAGAGAGAAACGGAAAACGGAAACGGAAAGTTTATTCATGTATAGGCCATTGCCCCTCATGAAGGGGTACATAACTTCTATACACAAATGCATAATTAACAACATATTTAGTATCTAATCAAGAAACCAGAACAGAACGCAACTTGAATGCTTTGTAAAGATAAATGGACAGTTGTTTCACAGTTTGTTTATGCTCTGTTGCCATAAGCAATGCAAGTCTAAATTTATTTGGATCTGCATAAAATTTACTAGGTATATACTGTGTTCTTAAGTCACTCAAAACAGGACAACATAAGACAAAATGAACATCATCTTCTTTTTCACTTTTGCAGAGCGGACATTTTAAGTCAGCATTACTATGTGTTTTGTAACGTAAGCGATGTTGCGCTATTTCGGAATGCCAAATCGAAACCTCGTTAATGCATACCTTAAATGCCTATCTAAATTCATCAGTAAATAAATTTTTACCTCAGGCACCTTGCAAAACGTTCTGTAAACATAAAACCTTTCACTATCACTAATATGAGAGTCCCACTCTTGCCATATACATAAAATTAACCGTTCTCTGAAAACTTGCAGAAATCTGTCTATCACCTCAACACCTTGGTTGAGCCATACATATCCAAAACCAAACAAATATAGTTTACAACGAACATTTGTAACCCAATTTTTCTTTCCACGTATATCTAAATCATACATTTTGTAAGCTTTTTGGGGTAGCCTAGATTCCTCCATTCTTGTCAATTTTAACCAAAACTTTACACATTTTACAGCTGAATTAATATATATAGGGTATCTGTTTGTCTCTCCGTAAACAAAGTCATTAGGAGTTCGCATCTCTACGCCTAAAAATCTTTTGAGAGCAAATAAGTGAACCTTTTCACATTCAGATGCCGCGTTATCAAGTCCCCATAGCTCTGCGCCGTACTGAACAATCGGCTGAATTTGTGAATCGAAAATCTTCAAAAGGACAGTCAACGAGTTATTTTTAAACTTATATAACTTTTGTGAAATGCACAGTAAAGCATTTTTAGCTCTACTACTTAAATTACGACATGCCATAACAAAACTCAATCTTGTTGAAAAACAAATTCCTAGGTATTTGTATACATTAACAGCAGGCATCACAGCTCCTGCATACATCCATCTTTCTCTAGCTCCTAAATACCCCCTTTTCTGAACACAATAATATTGCTTTTGTCCATATTTACCCTTAGCTGGAGAGCTGAAGCTGCTTTATACAGATTATTCAATTGTGTTTGAAGACCAATAACAGTTTCAGACAGCAACACAACATCATCAGCCAAAAGCAATATGAACAGTTCAAAATAGTCTGACGAAAAAACAGCCCCGTGTTTCCCTTCCCTAATAACTTCTAATGCTAATTCGTTTATAAACAAGGAAAACAAAACGGGACTGCACACATCCCCTTGTTTCACTCCACTTGCATTTAATTTTTAACAAAAAAAAATTTTTTTTTTTCACATTTGGTTTATTAATGTTTTTTCCCCGGAGATATAGTTTTTTTAAAAAAAAAATTTTTAAAAAAAAAGCTAAAAACAAAAATTTCACCAGGGGATATTTCCCCCCAATTTAAGTGATCAATAAAATTTACCCAGATTTTTTATAAATTTTAATGAGGAAAAAAATTTGTTTAGAAAGGGAACCTTAAGAACTAAAACCAAAGGTTTCCCTTTTCCCCATAGGGGGGTCAAACTGGCTTCCAAAAAAAAGGAGCAGTTTTTTTCCCCACCACAAGAATCCAAAATTTTTATTTCCAAAACCCTAACTTAGAATTAATTACAAGTCCTAACCAGGAAAAAAACCATTTTTTCAAAAACCGAAAAATTTTTCCCCAGGGAAAAAAACCCAAGCGGAAATCTGGGGATGTTTAAAAATTTTCGTTTTTTTCCCCTTTTTAAAAAACGTTTTTATTTTTTTAAAAAAGGGAAAGGGGCCAAAAAAATTTTTCCCTATTATAAAAAGGAAAAAATTTTTAAAACAAATTTTTAAAGTTTTCCCCCAACCTCTAGGAAAAAAAAAAATTTGGAAAAAAATAAAATTTTAAGAAGAATTTTTCAAGAAAGCAAACTTAAAATTAAAATTTGGGGAAAAAAAAACCCCCCTTTAAAAATAAGATTTCCGCTTTAAAGTTATTTTGCCAAAACCCTAAAGGGTTTTTCAAAAAACGAACCTTAAATTTTAACTTTTTCAAATGTTACCTTTCGTTTTAAAATTTTCATTTCCCTTTTTTTACAAGGTATTGTTTAAAATTTTTAGGCTTACCCCCGGGGGTTTTGGGTAAAAACTTTTTTAAATTTTTTTTCCAAGGAAAAAAGCGTTGTATTTCAGGGGTTATGGACATTTTTTACCCCTTTTTAGGAAAATTTTTTCCCCCGGGATTTTTAGTAAAAATTTTAAAAATTTTGTTTTTTTGGTAATTTCCAATTTGTTTTTTGTGGAAATTTTTTTTCTTTTAACATTTTTGTTTTTTTTTTCCCCCCGGAATTCAGGCCTTACTGTTAATTTTTGCCAAAAAAGAAAATTGGCGGAAAAAACCCCCCTTAATTTTGAGGGCCAAAAATTAAAGGGAAAAAGGGTTTGAAAGTCTGATTTTTTTGAAAAACAAAAAAAACTTTAAATCTTTTTTTTGGGGTTTTTCAAAAAAAATTAATTTTTTTTTTTTTCCGTTATTGGGGAAAAATCCCCGGGGGTTTAAAACTTTTTTTTATTTCCAGTGGTTGCCCCCGCGGGTTTTTTTTGGGGTTTATTTGTTAAAAAAAAACATTTTTTTTCCCGAGAATTTTTTTTTTTTTTTCCCTTTTTTTTAAATTTTGTAAAAATTTATTTTTTTTTAAGTTTCCCTGTTTCGTTCCCAATGGAAATTTTGCGGGGGGCTTGCGTTTTTTTAATTTGCCCGGAAGTATAAAGGGGGATTTGACCAACGGGAAAGTTTATTCGGGGAATACCCAATTCCCCAATGATGAAAACCAACCTTTTAACTTTTTTTTTAGGAAGCTTTATAACAAACTTCCCCCCCAAAACCCTTTTTTTAAAGTAAAATTCCTTGCATCCTCCCCAAAGGGGCAAAAAATGTAAAAAGTATTTTTTAAAATTGTTTTTTAATTATTTTTCATAAATGGGGGGTTCAAATTTTAAAAATTTTCCCCCCTTTTTTTCAAGAAAAAAACAACCGGGTTTTTATTTTTTTCAAAGTTAAATAATTTAAAGCGGGTTTAGAGCCCTTGGGACCCAAAAAGGGGGAAAATACATTTTAGTTCCCCAAAGGCATTAAAACATTTTTAAATAAGGGAATAAATATTTTAAAAAAGGAAATTTTAAAGGGAACACCTAAAAGGCCCCTCATTAGGGTTAAAATTTTTTTTTTTTGGCAGTAAAGGGGGTTTAAAAAATGTTCATTTTCTTAAATTTTTTATCTTTTGCCCCTTTTTTTTTGGGGGAGGTTTTGGGGCCCCCAAATTTTTGACTCTAAAGCTGAAAAGGTTAGAAATTAATTTTCCCAAACGGGGAAAAAATATTTTTGTTTTGGGTTAAATTTTTTATAAATTTTTCACGATTTTTAAAATTTAAAATTTTTATTTGTTTTTAAAAACTAAATACTTTTTTTTTTTGGCAAAAAAGAAATTTTTTTTTTGGGGTTCAAAAAAATTTAAATTTTTTTTTAAACAGTTTTGTAGCTTTTTGTTTGATAAAAAAGAGTTTTTTTTCCAAAGTTCCCTTTTTTTAATTTTTTTAAAAATTTTTTTTTGGGTTTTTTTTTAAAAATCTTTTAAAAAATTTTAAAACTGATAATTTTTAAATTTTTATTTGGGGAAAAAAATTTGAAATTCCCAGTTAGAAAAAATTTGGGAATTTTAAAGGGTTTCTTTTTCCAAAAATTTTTTTAATTAAAAAATGGGAAGGTCATCCCCAAAAATCTTTTTGGGCCTTTAAAAATTAAGTTTTGGGGGGGGAAAAAGGAAATTTCACAGATTTTTTGTAAAAATGGAAAATTTGTTTTCCCGTTTTAAAGTTTTTTTAATCCAAAAATTTTAAAACTTTAACCTTAAATTCCCTTTTCCCAAAGGGGATTTAAAATGCCCAAAAAAAACCCCCCTTTTGTAAAAAAAATTTTTTAAAAATTGTGTCTTCCTTTGGCCTTGGTATATAGGGAAAAATTAAAAGATTTATTAAATTTAGACTGGGAAAAATTTTTCAATAACAGTTTTTTTTGCTTTTGGTTTTGTGAACGTTTGATTTTTTTTCCCCCCTGAATTGAAAAATTTTTTTTTTTTTTTTTGGGGGGGTTTTTTTCTTTTCCACATTTGACAGCGTAAAAAAAATTTTTCCCAAAAAGATTTCAAAAAAACGGTTTGGAAATAATTCGTTAAAACCCAAAAATTTTTTGTTTAGCAGAGTATTTAAGGAAAAACTTTTTACAGTTTTTCGCCCGTATTTTTGAATTTTTTTTGAAAATTTTTATCATAAAAATTGGAAATGGCGAGTTTGGCAGTTAAAAATGTGGTTTTCCCGGGATAATTTAGAAAGGAAAAAACAATGAAAACATTTTTACAAAAGTTTTTTTTAAAAAAAATTTTTTCCCCCAAAACAGAAAAGTTTGAAATATTTTAAAATTTTAAAATTTTCGGGAAAAACTAATTTAAAAAATTTTTTTTTTTTAAAAAAAAATAAGGGGGGGGGGGGAAAAAAAAGGGGGGGAAACACATGTAAACCGGGGGGCAAGGGGGGGGTTAAACCCCCTTTGGGGGGAAAAGGGGGGGTGACCTGGGGTTTGAAAGGGGTGCTGCCCCCAAAGGGTCTGGCCCAGTCCCCCTTTTGTTGGGGATTTTCTCAAATGCCTGGGTTTTTAGTGGTTTTTATTCAAAAAAAACGATTTTTTTTGGGCATAAAAAATTTTCTTTTGTGGGTTTTTTTTCCGCCTTTTTTTAATTTTTTTTTGGAAAATTTTTTCTCCCCGTTTTTTGTTTTTCCAGTTTATGTGCATTCGCTGGTATTTTTATTTCACGTCTTCGATTCCAGCGGAAAAACAAGAGTCGGTTTTGGATCGATTTTTTTGGGGTCTTCAAGAATGTACGCTTGCTCGATGGAGGGCTTCCTTGTCGCCACCTGCAAACCTAGGGGTTTCCCCGTCGCTTTCCGCCCTTTTTCTCATGACAGAGTCAGCAATGAGCACTCGCGGAGCTTTAGAAATTCTAAAAAAGGGGGGCTGTTTTCATCCGTGTTTTCAACGTTGCGTCCGATGTTGAACGAGTTTCTTGGAACAATTTTTTTTTTTTCGGGAGTGGGTGCCCCTTTGCTGGGTGTTTTTCCCACCGAAAAAAGGGGGGCACAGCGGGGCCACCAAGCGGCACCCCAAAAACCGGGGGGAAGACGACCGGGGTTTTTATTTTGTTTTCCCGGGAATTTTTGTCCCCTCATACCTTTTTCAGAACGCGATCAGGGGAAAATTTTTTTTTGGATGTATTTTTTTTTTTCCCCCCCCGCAGCCGTTGGTTTTCATTTTTTTTAAAATCAACCGGCCACCCCAAACGCAGGGCCGACAAAGGCCCCCTTTTATTTTACCCCCGGTGGTTTTCCATTCTCGGCCACCCTTTTTTGGTCCTGTGGATTTTTTGGGTTTTTGTTTGCTCTTTAATTTTCTTTCCCCGAACCCTGGGGTCAGTCCATCTTGATGCCCCCCCGTCGTCATTCTGGTTTTAAATTATATACATCTAGAATCAACGAAACCCCTTTTTGCCTTTTTTTGACATTTTCAAGAAGAGAGAGAGAGAGAGAGAGAGGGAGAAGAGAGAGGAAGGAGAGAGAGAGAAGGGGGGGGGGAGGTAGAAGACAGAAATACGGTTTGGAAGAAAAAGAAACAAAAGGGGGGGAGAGGGAGAAAAGGGGGGAGAAGAGAGAGAGAGAGAGAAGAAGAGAAATGGACAGCAGAGACAAGAAGAGAGAAGAAGAAGGGAAGGGAAAGGGGAAGAGAAAAAGGGGGGGAGGGGGGGGAGAGAACAGAGACACAGAGGGAAAAACAGATCAACAGAAAGGGGTGAGGGGTTTTAAGCCCTACCGAACCAGGGGCCAAAGGTTAAAAAAAAAAAAAAAAAGCTTTCCTGACAACCTGTCATGGCAAAGGCACTGGGTGGGCAGACGGACTTTACAGAATAGCATCTTTTTAGTAGCCCCCGCCCCCCCCCCCCAAAACCCCCACATTTCTCTCGTCTTTCTCTCCTCTTTTCTTCTCCTCTCTTTTTTCTCTTTTTCCCCCCCCTCCTCACTCAAAGTCGTCTCTCCCAAACTCTCTTTTTCTTTTAAACTCTTCCAATTCTCTCTCTCTCCTCTCCTCTCTCTCTCTCCTCTCTCTTCTCTCTCCTCCTCGCTCGCCCGGCCCCCTCGCTCCCGCTTGCTTGCTTGCTCCCCCTCTTTCCCGTTTTGCCGTTAAACCTTCCATCAGCCTTAGGAATCCCCTTTGATGCTTCTTCAAGGTGCACTTTTTTACACTTCAATAAAGTTTGGGATTTAATTTGACTAAAGCCCCCAAAACACAAAGGGATTGGGGAGGGATAAAAAAATTTTGGATCCGGTATGACGGAAACTCTTGTCTCTTCATGCGAATCGTCTGTCTGTTGTAGGGGTGTCTGTCTTCTCCCCACAAGACACCACACAACAAACCACCAGACACCTCAACACACCACACCCCACACACACACACAACAGCCCACCAACACACAACACACACCACAAAACACCCACACACACCACCCCCGCGCACACTGCACACCCACACAACACCCCCACACAAAACCCCCACAACACACACCACAACACACCCCAGACACGCCACATACACGTTTTGCAGAACAGGCTTTCCCCCACCACAAAGTAAAGAAAAGGGGGTTTTTTCTTCGCTTTTTTTTTCCCCCATTCGTTTTACTCCAGACCACGACACATAGAACACCAGAAACAACAACACAAAACACACACACACACCCACACAAACACCACAACACACCCACACACACCTTCTCCCCTCTCTTCTTTCTCTCTCTCTCTCCTCTCTCTCTCTCTCTCCTCTCTCTCTCTCTTCCCTCTCTCCCTCCTCGCTTGCGAGAAAGATACAACACAACCCAACCCACCCCCACACACACACCACACACACACACACACACCACACCCAAATTGAAAAAAGTAGATTTCCCAAAAAAGCTAGGGGGAATAATTGATGGATCTTGTGGAGACCATACAAAGCACTGGGGGAAAAGTCTTTCAAAAAAATATTCAGCTACCAAGATTTAAAATTTCTTGATCCCATTCTGTAACTTTTTTTCTGTCTCCATTTATCAATAATGTTTTTGCATCGACTATGGGGCAGCTCAGTGAAACCAAATTTAAAAAAAGATTCTCGAATGTACAAAAGACACTAAAAATTTGTATTTTAAAATCAACACTCTGACTACGAATATTATAAAAAAAATTGTAATTAACTTTCCACAAAAGATTTTTTTAAATAAGGGAGGTGTATGCATAAATTTTTTATACGGCAATGCCCTAAAAGTCACGACACATTTAAAAATCCCAAGACACATCTTTTTTATCTATTTTTAACCAAAAAAATAATCTTTATAAAATTTTTTTTATACTCTGGTGGAAATGTCTGGAACAAGTTGCCAACACGCTTTAAAAGTATAAACAATAAAATCCAGTTTAAAAATAATCTGAAAAGGTATCTCATGAATGGTTCATAACTTACATTTTCCCAAAACCTTTGAAATATGGTTTTATGGTTTTTCACAGTGTATGCATGTGTATATGTATATCTATGTACATGCTCTGCATGAGTGTGTGTGCCTCAGAGGAAAGGGTATGTCAGTGTCGACAATATTCTTAGAGTATACGTACCGTGCACATTTGTGAAGAAAATGTACATATTGCACATAACCAATCTCTCTCCTCTCTCTCTCTCTCTCTCTCTCTCTCTCTCTCTCTCTCTCCTCTCTCTCTCTCTCTCTCTCTCTCTCTCTCTCTTACTTTATGGAATTTCCCCTTCTCATTTGTATACTCCCTACCTCCCCCCTCCCCCGCCTCCCCTCCCCCCCCTCCCCCCCTAACACCCCCCCCCCTCCAATCCATTTCTTCTCTGGTTTCTATTTGTTGTTATCTCTGACTTTCATAAATTTGTGTGATTAGTCGTCGTTTCACCGACTTTTTTTTAATTTTTTTTTTTATGGATGGCTTGATGTAAAAAAGCAGATTTATTGCTTATTCAATGTTCCATCTGAAAATAAAATTTTGACTTTGACTTTGACACACACACTCTCTCTCTCTCTCTCTCTCTCCTCTCTCTCTCTCCTCTCTCTCTCTCTCTCTCTCTCTCTCTCTCTCTCTCTCTCTCTCTCGCTCTCTCGCTCGCTTGCGAGAAAGCACACACACACACACACACACACACACACACACACACACACAGAGGCATCTGCGACTCTGCGCTTTGTCCTTCCCATCCCACTATAGTTGTTTGTGTGCCTGTCAAATTTTCCTTTGCTTTCTTTATCTCCATGTCCAGTACACTTTGTCCTTCCCATCCCACTGTAGTTGTTTGTGTGCCTGTCAAATTTTCCTTTGCTTTCTTTATCTCCATGTCCAGTACACTTTGTCCTTCCCATCCCACTGTAGTTGTTTGTGTGCCTGTCAAATTTTCCTTTGCTTTCTTTATCTCCATGTCCAGTGCACGTTGTGTTGGGAGTGAGTGCACCACTTGACTGACAGACCCCTCCCCCTTTTCTCCCCCGACACCCCTCCCTCACCCTGCCTCCTTCTGCCCTCCTTCCTTCCCTCTCAGCCATGTTTCAGCGCACAACGCTAGACAAATGTGGGCCCATTATGTGCGTCCTGGACAGCTCCGCTCTTCAAACGCTTTTTTTCCTTCTGTAAACCAGATAGAGAGAGAGAGAGAGAGAGAGAGAGAGAGAGGAGAGAGAGAGAGAGAGAGAGAGAGAGAGATGGACAATGGACAGACGGTCTCTCTTACAGACAGACTGACAGAAACAGACATACAGCATAGGAGAGAGACATGCGGAGACACAGCTTTCTGATAACTGCAGTACAAAGCACTGTGTGTATTCAGTCCTCCATCAAGATCTCGACTGCTGCACGGAGAGACCTTGCTACAGACATCTTGAAGCATGCAGTGGCTAATCGTGGAATTTTGGTTCATTTGCTTTTATTCTGTTGAGCGTATAAGGGCTGGCTGTGACTGAACTGAGTGAAAGTGGTCTGGTGGTTAATGTCTTTGCAGTCTAGGAAGTGAGCAGCATCGACTGAATACGGTTATCAAGACTCAAACGTCCATTCGTGAATTTTTTTTATTAACAGTCATATGAGACGCACCTTGAAGACGTTGAGCGGTTCTGCTAAACTTGCATAGCAAACCACAGATGAAACCCTCTGACAACGTTTCGGCGACCGAGTCAATGTCACCAGTTCTCCAAATGAACGCTGGCACCGCAGTCGATGGTTGAGTCAGTAATATTGGCCATGTCGTCATTTGATTGCGGTTTGTTAGTGGTTAAACGAATTTTCAAATTTGCCGTGCACTCTTTCTGTCTGTGAGAGAACCGGTCACCAGTTTTGTTAGTTGAAGCCAGTTAAACTAACGTCACTTTGGTCATTGTTTGACCTAGAACCGTTAGCAAGGCGCTTTCAAATGCTTTATTATCAATATTATTATTATCATTTAGTAGTAGTAGTTGTTGTAGTTATAAAAACACGAACCACATGAAGAAGGCAATCTCAGACAGGCATAAAGCAGTTACTCTTTGTGGAAGAAGGGATAATTGGATGGAAAGGTACCCCTGCCCCCTAGTCACACCTTTCCTCCCATTCTTTATTTCGCATTTGCACTCGGACTCTTTTTTTCTGTCAAGTAGGAGAATGCGAGTTGGAGGAGGGGGGATGTCTGGATGGGGTTTCTGTTCCATCTATTTCGCTTTGGCTCGAATGCAGCCGCGCATATTGCCGTCAGGTGGTGTTGCGCACGTGCAGCCTGTATGTCTGTGTCTGTTTGCTCCTCACGCGTTTGTCTGGCTCTCTTTTTGGTGCCGTGTTTGGTTTTCTTGCTTGGTGTTTGTGTAAGTTGTCAGTAAAGGGGAAACTGTTTCAGGTTGTTAATCTCTGCATGTTGTGGTAGTGTGTGTGTGTGTGTGTGTGTGTGTGTGTGTGTGTGTGTGTGTGTGTGTGTGTGTGTGCGTGCGTGCGTGCGTGCGTGCGTGCGTGCGTGCGTGCGTGCGTGCGTGCGTGCGTGCGTGCGTGCGTGAGTGCGTACGTGTGAGTGTGTGAGTGTGTGTGTGTGTGTGTGTGTGTGTGTGTGTGTGTGTGTGTGTTTTCCTTAATTAGCTAAACGAGCTATAAAAATAATATAGGGATGATCCAGTTCCTCATATCTGCAATTTCCTCATTCACAGCATGCAAAAATTGTATATCCGCCATTTCGCAGGTAGATCTCGTAACTGCTCTTCATCGTTGTTATGAGCTGTTATCCCTGCATGATTGGACCGTTCATTCATGGAGATAAGCTGTGTGGAATACGTGGAATATCACCAGACGTTTATTGAAGAGCACATAGCGATTGGGTGGTCATTGCCGTAATTTCCAATGAGAGGATCCTTTTACTAACCAATGGAGACAGAATGTTGGGTAGTAATGTTCATTACACAGACTTGATGACAGTTCTGGTTAGGTTGGGGACGCCAGGGGCCCTCAGAATACATTGTTCCCCAGCTTCAGAAAGGTCTGGTCCAATATAACTTTCTCTGTGACTCTCCTTGACAGTGCACGTTCTGTTTTTGTCGTTATGTTCCGTCGTCTACTTTTTGTACTCCGAGTTCTTATAGAACAGGGAGTACTTTAGAATGGGAACGAAGAAATGCTGTGTGTGTGTGTGTGTGTGTGTGTGTGTGTGTGTGTGTGTGTGTGTGTGTGTGTGTGGTGTCCGTCCGTGGTCAAAATGTGTTCCACTCGCTCCAGACAAAACTACTGGGCCGATCTTTCTGAAAATTTGTAGGTATGTTCATTATGAGTCAGGGATGATGCCCGATGTTTTAGTTTACCGTTATAGCCGTTACTAACGGCTGTAACGGCCTGTAATGGTTTTTCTTCTTTATGGAATATCTCAGAAAGTACTTGGCCGATCTTTCTGAAAATTTGTAAGTATGTATGCAATCTGGCAGTAAGGCAGTGAAACCTTACATACTTTCAAGAGGGGATACTAGCTGCAGCGTCTGTCTGGCTGTATGGCCTTCTGCTGTTGTAGTTTTTTTAAAATTGGGGGTGGGTGGATACATTTAGTTACTGTTCGTTATTTCATGTTGTTTCATTTCATTGTCAACTAAAAGAAAGAGAAATTGAACAGACTAGCTGGCATCTTCAGGACGTCCCAGTCTGTTCTGCTTTGCGAATTTCGATTGTATAGCTGGCACGTGTTCGACTGTGTTGAATAGTGTCTCTGTGGTTTTTGTGTGTGTTCAGAGTGGGACCTTTTTCCCGGCGTGTTTACACAGCCATGACAAGACATTCAGTGTGTGTGTGTGTGTGTGTGTGTGTGTGTGTGTGTGTGTGTGTGTGTGTGTGTGTGTGTGTGCATGCTTGCGTGCACGTGTGCTTGTCTCTAAGTGTTTTGATTTCACCTTCTTCCTTCGGCAGTAATTTGAAAATAGAAAAGGGGGATGGCGACAATGTGATAAAGAGGCGAGGGACAGGAGCACGCTGCAGCGGGAGAGGGAGGAGTTAAAGTGGAGGAGGAAGCGAGAAGGGGAGGGGGGGGGGGGGGTAGAAAGGGGATGGTGGGCAGAAAGCGAAGGGGTCAGTTGGAAGTGTGTCATGTCTCCTGGAGGTTTCTGCCCCCATCTGTCTCCTGTTGGTCGTGGTGCCGGCGTGCATCACTATCGTCAGATTGAGTTACCTTGACATTGCGCACTGCCAGACTGTCTGTGGCTGCAAGTCCCTCACATGTGTGTGTGTGTGTGTGTGTGTGTGTGTGTGTGTGTGTGTGTGTGTGTGTGTGTGTGTGTGTGTCTGGCTCCCATCTCAGCTCCATCCCTGGACTCGCTTACCTGTGGTGTCTGAGGGCCAGGAGTTGTCAAGAAAAACAGTTCAGTGTTTTGCCATTTCATGGTCTCTCTCTCTCTCTCTCTCTCTCTCTCTCTCTCTCCTCTCTCTCCTTCTCTCTCTCTCCTCTCTCCTCTCTCTCTCTCTCTCTCTCTCTCTCTCTCTCTCGAGGAATGCTTCTTGCTTGCTTGCTGTGGTAGTTTTCTTACCCCCTCTTGGTAACATAGGCCATAAATGCGACGTTAAGTTGATCAGTTGCACATTTTTGTTTTAATATGAGATAAATAAATTCGAATGGAAGGCAGTATAGTAAGTACAACGGTATTTATTTATTAATTTATTGCTATTTGTTGGTTTGTCTTTAGTAGTAGTAGTAGTAGTAGTAGCAGCAGCAGCAGTAGTAGTAGTAGTAGTAGTAGTCGTAGTGTTCAGAGTAGGGTGGCATTGTATGTTGTAGGTTAAATGCTGTTCAGAGTAGGGTGGCATTGTATATTGTAGGTTTAATGCTGTTCAGAGTAGGGTGGCATTGTATATTGTAGGTTAAATGCTGTTCAGAGTAGGGTGGCATTGTATATTGTAGGTTTAATGCTGTTCAGAGTAGGGTGGCATTGTATATTGTAGGTTAAATGCTGTTAAGGTGGCATTGTATATTGTAGGTTAAATGCTGTTCAGAGTAGGGTGGCATTGTATATTGTAGGTTTAATGCTGTTCAGAGTAGGGTGGCATTGTATATTGTAGGTTAAATGCTGTTCAGAGTAGGGTGGCATTGTATATTGTAGGTTAAATGCTGTTCAGAGTAGGGTGGCATTGTATGTTGTAGGCTCAATGCTGTCCAGATATCTACTATGTCAGACCCATAATATGAGTGAAACTACAGGTTGAAGGAAGCAGGTGCGAACATTGAATCGTTGGGATATATACGTCTTATACCGACACCATTCCAAATTGGGAAGGAAACAGGGTGAAGTTCGACCTTGATCACAACGACGTGAAAAAAAAGGAAACTTGCATCTTATCATATTCAGCTAAGATGCGTTCGAAAAATCAAATATCACAACCATTCTAATGTTTTTAACGATGGCTCAGTGAC
>CM031598.1:92984950-92987450 GCA_018398815.1 Conus ventricosus
GAAGTCAAAAGAAAAAAAAAGAAAATTGGGTGATTTGAATTTTCGACAAATTCATCTTCTTTACACATCACATATAGCGGTATATGTGGAGGTTCACTGATTTGTCTGTTTTGATTGGCTGCAACAAGGTCAGGTGACAATCGTCAATAGTGTAGCTTGTAACTGGCTGTGCAGCAAACCATTTTGACACGCCTCTGAAGAGGAAGTAGTAAAGCTGATTCAAACAAGATGAACCTTTTGAACCCACATTGTACAGATGCATTATTTAAGCTATCATTTCTCTGTGGGTTATCAGATGTCTTGATTGAATGCAGCTTGAAAAACGAAACTGGCCAGCAGTAACTGTCAAAATACTTCAAAGTAAAGGACTGCAACAGTTCTTTTTCCGTTGGATGCCGCTCTCAGTGTTGACTAAGACTGGGCCGGTTCGGCCTTCTCCTCTACCTTGTCCCTCTTCATTCTCCATTTCCACCTTTTTTTCCCCGCGCCGAGAGAATTCGGCACCCACATTCACTTCTGGTAGAAGTTCGGTTCAGCCTGTACCACCGCCGCTGCCCCTTTGACACTCGTGGGAGCTAATTCCAACAAGGCCCGTCGTTTTCCACATGTGCCCTTATGCCCTTTAGTTGTTTTTATTTGACCAGCAAGGACTCATTTGACTAACACTTCACGCTGATCTGAAAGCTTTGTCCTGGCATTTGTTCACCGACTCCATTCCTTCCTTCTGTCCCATGACTTAATTAACGAACCCCCCAATTCCAGCACCCCACTCTCTCCCTGTTCACCCTCCCTACACCGGTGAAACGACTGAGATGTTATGATCGTCTTAAGTGGTAATATTTTCCCCGGTGAAACGACTGAGATGTTATGATCGTCTTAAGTGGTAGACTGAGATGTTATGATCGTCTTAAGTGGTAGACTGACATGTTATGATCGTCTTAAGTGGTAGTATTTTCCCGAAGGTTGAATCAGAACGGGCGCCACAGTACACCACTGACCAGAATCGGCAGCTTTGCAGTGTCTCCTCCGACCTGTTGCCTGAGGACGGTTCGATCTTGATTTCTCCCTGTGTGGGCTGTGTTAAGGGAGCTGCGACAGAGCAGAACTAGATGTGGCTGTGAATGGCAGAGGGTTAGTCAGCAGCGAGGAAAGAATGCAAGTAAGCGGAGCATGGAAGATGCCACAGATCCCCCATTCTCCTCCATCCTCCCCCCACCCCCTTCCTCTGTGTGATTTATGCATTGAACTGATCTGTCTGCTCTGTGCCTACTCCCTCCCTCCCTCCTCCACCCCCTCCCTCACCGTCCCCAACTACAAGAACAAACAAACAAAACGAGACGTGCCGTTCTGAGTTGCTCTTGGCGACCACCATTTTTCATGAAGAGCTCAACCTGCTGTCTGCATATCATTCCGTCTCTCTGGCCCGTCCATAGTCTGGCGCTTTTCTGCTGAGGAGGGTCCCTGCGGTCGGCGGAGCAGTAAACCACTGCCTGTGTTGACCAGAAGGTTCAGCCCCCCTGTCGTAGACCACGCGAGTCACTAAACCTGGGCAGTTGGCCCCGGAACCTGGATGACGAGAAGCGCCCGCAGGAGCATGCGGAATGGCCTGCTGCGGTCTCATTGGTAGAGCTGGCACGTGCAGAATGTTCTTGTGTGATCTCATTGGCAGAAAGTACACGCGCCTAATTTCACTCTCAAGTGGGGCGGAAGAGGTTTGGTGGAAGGAAGGGAGGATGGGGTTGGGGGGGGGGGGGGGGGGGGGGGGGGGGGGGGTGGGGCGGAAGAGGTTTGGTGGAAGGAAGGGGGGGGATGGGGGGGGGGGGGGGGGGGGGAGGGGGAGCGGAAAGAGGGAGAGGAGAGGAATGGGAGAAAGGATGTGCAGGGGAGATAGGGGACGGGGAGTGTGGGTTTGAGGGCAAGGGGCGGATAGAATGACGGGGGTGGAGGTCGCAAGAGAGGTATGGAGGAGTTTTTGCCATCTTCGTCTTGGAAGAAAGCCGAAGGGATGAGTAAAAACAAACATGTTGTTACAATGGGATGTTATAGAAGAAGCTTTTCCTCCACAATATGTCTTAAGATTCCTCCGCCTCCTGTCTGACTGTCTATCTGTCTGTGTCTGTCTGTCTGTCTATCTCCCTCCCTCCCCCCCCCTCTCTCTCTCTCTCTCTCTCTCTCTCTCTCTCTCTCTCTCTCTCTCTCTCTCTCTCTCTCTCTCTCTCTCTCTCTCTCTTTCCTGTTAAGAGGTATTTGTTGTATTGCAGTGGTTTGTATTGCAACGTCTTGAGTCTATACACTGTGTTGTTAGTGTGTTGTGTTGTTGTACCTTGTTGCGTCGCTTTCATAACAGTGTGTGAGGTGTGGGCTTGTCTTATAGACGAGTAGAGTGCTTCACCATTAATCCCCATGGTATTCATCTGTGTACATTTTTGTTTTGTCTGCATGCATTTTAGTCTGCCTGTAGTCTCCCTGTATTCTTAAAGTCTGCCTGTTAAGAGTGCAT
>CM031598.1:92994950-93004328 GCA_018398815.1 Conus ventricosus
GGGGATTCCAGCTGAGACTATTGTCAATTATTAGTCCTAACACTTTATGATGAGTGACTTGTTCCACAAGTAATTATTGAGGTGTATAGGAGGGAAATCATTGGTGAGCTTTTGTCTTTTTTGCCTAGTTGTAATGTACATGAGGTTTTTTTTTTTAGGGTGAAGTGACTATATGATTTAGTTCGGTCCATTTTACAAGGTCGTTGGTACTCTCTTGCAATGTTTTGAAAGACTGGAAGGATCATTATGGCTGGTGTGAATTGTGGTGTCATCTGCAAAGAGGTCGCATGTAGATCTCACATGTAGGGGTAGGTCATTAATGTAGATTGAGAAGAGTAGCGGGCCTAAAATGGAGCCTTGTGGAACGCCATACTTAAGAGTTGTTATAGAAGAGACAGCCGTCCCGATAAGACGCATTGTTGTCGTTTTGTGATGTATGATTTTAGAAGGATAAGGGCGGATTTTGAAAGACCGTATATCTCCAGTTTTCGAATAAGGAGATTGTGGTCAATGACATCGAATGCTTTTTTAAAATCAACGAATAAGACACCACAATATCTGTTGTTATTAATATTATTAAGCACACATCTACAAGATTGATTAATGCAGAATGGCAGGAATGTTTCTGTCTGAAACCAGGACTGTCCGGGATGGAGCAAATCGTACTTGTTGAAGTGATGAAGGATGTGTTTATTTAAATGCTTTTCTAGAGGTTTGGAAAGGATAGATAAGATTGATATTGGTCTGTAGTTTGAAGGATCAGTAGAGAGAGAGAGAGAGAGAGAGAGAGAGAGAGTGAGAGAGAGAAGAGAGAGAGAGAGAGAGGAGAGGAGAGAGAGAGAGACAGAGACAGACAGAGAGAGAGGAGTGTTATACTATGGCAAGGTCACATCACACCACACCACACCACTCCACATCACACCACACCACACACACCTCCACACCACATCACACCACATCACACCACACCACACCACACCATACCGCACCGCACCGCACTAACCACACACAACAACACAATACTATGCCACACCACACCACACCACACCACACTACACCACGCCACATCACGCCACACTACATCACATCACACCACACCACCCCACACAACACCTCACCACACCACACACACACATCATACTACACCACACCTCACCTTACCTCACCACACCACACCTCACCTCACCTCACCTCACCACACCACACCACACCTCACCTCACCTCACCACACCACACCACACCGCACCACACCACACAACACCTCACCATAACATACCACACCACACCACTACCACACCACACCACAACACACACCACACCACACTACACTACACTACCTTACACTACACTTCATTACATCACACTACATCAAACTGCTCAGTACTACACTACATACACTACACTACACTACACTACACTACACTACACTACACTACACTACACTACACTACACTACAAATCATGTCACTTTAATACAAGACCATGCAATGCAGTTCAATACATTTCAATACAATACAATGATATGCAATATGATATAAGCTTAACACAACACAACATTAACACAATACAATGCAATGCAGTGCAGTGCTATACAATACAGTATATGTAAGACATTGCAACACAAAGCAGCACAATACAACTTTGTACAATACAAAATCAGTAAGTGTAATTCAATACAATGCAGTACAATACAGTAGAATAAGATACAGTCCAATAAAGATATAGTGCAATGCAACACCATGCAATGCAGTACAGAATAGAACAATGCAATGTGATACAATGCAATACAAGTCAATACAATATAATCCAATACAATACAATACAATGCAATACAAATCAATACAGTATAATATAATTTAATATAAGACAATGCAATGCATGCAATACAACTCAGTACAATACAAATCAATACAATACAATACAAATCAATACAGTATAATATAATTCAATATAAGACAATGCATGCAATGAAGTACAAATCAATACAATACAATACAAATCAATACAATACACAATATAATACAATACAAATCAATACAGTATAATATAATTCAATATAATACAATGCAATTCAATACAAATCAATACAATACAATCAATACAATACAGTACGATACACAATACAATACAAATCAACACAATACACAATACAATACGACACAATACAATACAATACAATACAATCAATACGACACAATATAATACAAACCAATACAATACGATACTATACGATACGACACAATACAATACGATACAATACAATACAAATCAATACAATACATATAATTTAATACAATGCAGTGCAATACAATACTAATCAATGCAATACAAATCAATTCAATTCAATACAATTCAATTCAATTGAATGCAATAGAATACAATACAATACAATACAGTACAGTACAGTACAGTGCAGTGCAGTGCAGTGCAATGCAATGCAATGCAATGCAATGCAATGCAGTACAGTACAATAGAATACAATGCAATGCAATACAGTTCAATACAATACAGTGCAATTCAACACACTGCCGTTTCCCGGTGAATCATGCAGGCTGTGCCGGACGATGGCTGCAGAAGTGAGCTCTGATCTTCAGCGCCGCCTACATCGCGTGGAGACGGAAAAGGGATGCCAGCCAACTCGTGCTCGGCCTCAAAGACTTGTTCTTCCTTGTCTTTTCTTTCAGCGACCGATCAATTCCTAGAGGAAGGGCGAAGAAAGGTGTGTGTGTGTGTGTGTGTGTGGTGGTGGTGGTGGGGGGGGGGTGTGTGATAGGGGCGTCCTGTCCAAGATTGTTTAAGGGGTTGGTGGCGCTGGAAAGGGAGGGAGAGTAGGGTACGGAAGGAGGGAAGGGTGCGAAGGGGTGGGGGAAGTGGTCGGGGTGGGGTGGAGGTGGGGTGAGGGGGGGGGGGGCGGCGGCAAGATCAATAGACAAGAGCGCCACAACATGAAAATAATCCTGACGATCGCGGGAGAGGCGGAGAAAGGAGGAGGAGGAGGGGTAAAGCTTTTTTTTTTTTCTCAATCAAATTTGCCACGAACACGACAATCACCTTTTTTTTTCTTCCCCTTTTTACTCCCCTTTTCTTTTCTTCGCTCTTTCTTTATTTTTTTGGTTTGAATTGGAGGAGAGTGGGAGTGCATATCCATCATCACCAGCACCCACCCCACCTCTACACCCCTTCCTCTGTTCCTTACTGTCACTCCACCCCTCAGCTATCACCCCCCCCCCCTCAACTCTCTACACTCTCTCCCTTTCCTACCCCCACCCCCCACCCCACCCCCTCCCCCCTCGCCTCACTTCTCCCAACTTTCACTGTTTCTGTGATCATCTGGTTGAAACCTTGAAGGATCTAGGCCCAGACAGCGTGAGAGGGGAACATAGACAATGGGTGGCTAGCTTGAGCAGCGCATGCGCCGAGGAGGTTTAGTTTACGGTGATTGGAGGAAAAAGCAGTCGCTGCTCATTCACCTTGGTTAATTCACAGGGAAGGGTCGACGGCTGCTGCTGTGGTGTCTGTTGATGTTGGCGGTATTGTTGTTGTTGTTGTTGTCGTGTCGTTGTTGTTGTTCGTTTTGTTGTTGTTGTTGTTGTTGTGTTGTTGTTGTTGTTGTTGTTGTTGTTGTTCTTCTTCTTCTTCTTCTTCTTCTTCTTCTCTTTCCATTTTTAAGATTCACTTTGCGTCATATGTAATAAAGTCTAGAAAATGTAAAATAGGAAATACGGTGTTGATGTTTTACAACCTTAGAAATGTACATTCCTATCTCTGGCTGTTTTCCTTGCATTAGATGAACACACTTTCCTTTGAGTCTACTGTTGTGGAAAGATGCCAATATAGATTCATTGCTAAAACAAAGAGAGGACGAAAGACTCATTTATTCATTTATTTATTTATTTATTTTTTTTGTTTCATAACCTTATGAGCCCGTTGTTTCGCCGGAAGAAAGTTTTAGGAAAAACAAAAAAACAAAAAAAAAAAAACAACTTGCCTCACTCACAGGTCTTTGGGGTTTCAGAGTTTCATCTTTTCTTCTACGGTAGTTTTCGGCCTTTAAGAAGGGCTTACCAGAGTCCATGACCTGTTATTTTACGTGTGTGTATTATCAAAAATACTTGCTGCCATCCATGACCGTCGTCAGCCATGCAGAGCGCTGTAGTATGGTAAACGTGTGTAAATGCACACTATGCCAATCACCACAATTCAGGGGGAAAGAAATGAAAGCCATTGCCAGCATTTTATTTTCATTAGATTATGTCAGATCGATTGCATTAAAAAAAAAACTGTCCTGGAAACAATAAACACGTACAGAGAGAAACCGACCAACCCGATTTTCGAGGTGACTTTCTCCTTCCTGTCCACTTTCGGATACTTCGAACAGGAGATGGATCTCACTCAGCATTCGTTCACCGTCGCTGGAAATGCAACGATGAACTTTGATCTTTAGTGTAAATACCAGGCTGTTCTGGTGCCGAGAATAAGTGCCTCAGATAGATTGGCCGCATCTTATGGAAAGGGTATGATGCAACATTTTGATGACCATGTGGCATACCCAACCCACCGGCAGACAGGAATCTAAGACCACCTACAGGTCCAGTGGGGGATGGGCGGTAGATGAGCACCTCGGAGACACTCGACAACGATACATTTGAAAGATGGATGGCAGACAAGAATCTTCAAGACCAATCTACATTGTTTCAATAGAAGATGGACCGTAGAAGAGAATATCCAAGGCCACACTATAATTATAATACAGTAGAAGACTGTCGATTGAATAGAATTTAAAAGATCACACTATATAATACCGTAAAGACTGTCGATAGAAAAGAATTTAAACACTCTACCTTATAGAATTACAGTAGAAGATTGTCGATAGAATAGAATTTAAAAGACCACCTATAGAATACAGTAGAAGATTGTCGATAGAAAGAATTTCAAAGTCCATCCTATAGAATACAGCAGAAGATTGTCGATAGAATAGAATGTCGAAGAAAACACTATATAATACAGCAGAAGAATGTCGATAGAATAGAATTTCAAAGACCATCCTATAGAATACAGTAGAAGATTGTCGATAGAATAGAATTTCAAGTCCACCCTATTAGAACATAGTAGAAGACTGTCGATAGAATAGAATTTCAAAGAGCACCCTATAGAATACAGTAGAAGATTGTTGACAGAATAAAATGTCAAAGTCCACCTATAGAATATAGTAGAAGACTGTCGATAGAATGAAATTTCAAAGACCACCCTAAAGATTACAGTAGAAGATTGTCGATAGAATAGATTTTCAAGACCACCCTATAGAATACAGTAGAAGAATGTCGATAGAATAGAATTTCAAAGACCATCCTAAAGAATACAGAAGAAGAATATCGATAGAATAGAATTTCAAAGACCACCCTATAGAATTACAGTAGTAGATTGTCGACAGAATAGAGTTTCAAAGATCACACTACGCGGAATATGGACGGTAGCAGAGAATTTCCAAGACTACCATGCATAAAACAGTGGAAGATTGTCGCTAGAATAGAGTTTCTAAGACCACCCCACGCAAATTTCCAAGGGCCATCCTACATAATACAATAAAAGATGGACGGTAGAAAAGAATTTCCAAGGCCACCCAACGTTACACAGTGAAAGATAGACGATAGAGCAGATTTTCTAAGACCCCCCTCTGCAAGATAATGGGAGATATACAGCATATATGAATCTCTAAGATCACCCTACATAAACACACTAGAATCTTGACGGTGAAAGAGAATTTGTAAGATCACCCTGCATTATACAGTGGAGGATGGACGATAGATAAGAAATTCCAAGACCACCCTAAACAGTACAGTGGGAGATGGACGGGAGATAAGAATCTCCGAGACCATCATACATAATACAGCTGAAGACTGACGGTGGAAGAGAAATTCCAAGACCGCTCTGCGTAATGCAGTAGGGGATAGAGAGTAGAAGAGAATTTCCAAGACCTCCGTATATAACACAGCAGAAGATTGTCAGAAGAACAGAATTTTATGAGGCCAGACTACGCGCTGCCGTCGAAGATGGTAATAGAGATTATCCCAGACCAGCCTACATGATGCAGTAGAAGATTGCCGGTTAGAACAGATTTTCTAAGACCACCCTTTGCAATATGATAGGAGATATACGGCATATAAGACTCTCCAAGGTCACCCTACACAATACACTAGAAGCTTGACGCTGAAAGAGAATTTGTAGGGCCACCCTACATTATACAGTGGAAGATGGACGATAGACAAGAAATTCTAAAATCACCCTCCACCACAATTATAGAGGATATGTATGGTAGATAGGAATCTCCAAGGCCACCTAGATAACACAGTAGAAGACTATCAATGGAAGGGAATAACCAAAACCACCCTACATAATACTGTAGATGATGAACGGTAGAAGAGAACTCCCAAGATCACCATACACAATACCGTGGACGATGGACTATAGATAAGAAATTCCAAGACCATCTACACGGTGCAGTGGGAGAGAAGACGGCAGATAAGAATCTCCAAGACCACCGTACATAAAAGAGTAGAAGACTGGTGGTAGAAGAGAACTTCCAAGATCACTCCACGTGCTCAAATGTAAGATGGACGGCAGAAGACAACTTCTAAGACCATGGTACATTGAGTCAGTGGAAAATGGACGGTAGAAGAGAACCTCAAAGACCACCCTTCACTGTACAGTTGATTATTGACAAAAGATAAGAATCTTCAAGTCCACCGTGCTCCACACTATGGACAGTGGACGGAAAGACTGTAAGACCGTCTACACTTTTCAACGGACGAGTGACGGCAGACAACTTGTCCAAGACCTTCCCTTCCAGACTGCCGGGGAAGATGGACTTTCCTGATGCCTGGAGAGTGTCGAAGTATAGAGCATCTATATACTGTCACATATGACCTAGGACAGTGGGCCGTGAGGATGCCTGTGTGACAAGATCTATCATGATCTGCTGTCCCGGAATAATGAAGAAATGGAAAGGAATTTGACCTTACTTGCAAGGATTAAATTAAAAAAAAAAAAACAATCCCTATGGAGATTCCTTTCCTTCCTTCTTTCCTTCATTCTTTTCTTTTTTCTTTCTCATTCTTTTCTTTCTTTCTTTCTTTTTTTTCTTTCATTTTTTGTTGTTGATATAATTATAGAGTCTTAGTGTCTTCTACATAAACTGTGCAATTATAGGCCCCTAACAATTTAGTGCATGCCGCTTTGTTTGCAGTACTAATTAAGGACTAGCCTGTTCAACAAAGATTCACAGCTTTCTTCAATAACATTCTAGCAAGGCAGATGCAAATCCAAACCATCCAAACCTGACCGAATGTTGACTGTACTAACAAACATACGAGTGCAGGTTTGGCTGTGGTCACCGGGACATAATCGGAAAAGACTCGAATCAAAGATCGACTGCCTTGACAAGAGCATGACAGACGTTCAGCTCCTGATTTCAAATGATCGGAGGTTTGCCAAGAGTTATCGATCTGTGTTGGATATCCGACGCCGATGTACGGTCGACAACACAATATGGCCACAACACAGCGCGAGGATTTGTAATGCAAACCAGTATGGCGAATGTCCGACATTTTCTTCACTTTCCTCCCAGCGCAAAAACAGAACATAACATAGCGGAAGAAGAAGGAGAAGAAAAAACCATGAAGAACACAGAGTTTCAAGGTGGGATGAGGGCGGGCGGAAACTGAAACCAAAGCAAAAATAGAATTACTGATCAGCCAGACGAAGCAACCATCAATTCCCATAATCTATATACTACGCACAAAAAGTTAAGGATCGGTTTGTGAAAACAGGTGCGTAATAAACTCAGTTCGCTACTGTTATTTATTTCTTAGTCCAGCCAAATTGTCATGAATTTCTGTTCAGCTGTAAGTGGGCGATGTTATGTTAGTGCGAAAACTGCACGGGATTCTCAACTACTGAGCTGGGCCGCAAACGGAAAAGCGGAAACTTGCGAAAAATGACCTTGTTTTGGACCGTTCTGCCTGAACACATTGCACTTGCCAGATGGAAAAACCATTATGCACGTGCAAGCACTGCTGTTTATGTGTGAGATGCTGTCGCTCTCTTGGCTTTATAAGAAGACATTCCACCAGTAGTAGGCCTGGTCTGACAATGCCTCCACGACGAAAATTAAGCGAGTTGGATGGGGGACGAGCTGTTGCATGGTTCCAAGATGGTGTTCCCAAGCGAGAAGTGGCCAGGCGACTTCATGTGTCCATCTCCGTCATTGTCCGACTGATTCAACGCTTCACAGCCACTGGGATTGTCCATGAAAGACGCAGATCTTGTCGACCGAAGAAGACAACCCCACGTGACGATCGTCTCATTGAACGACAAGCCCTGCAGACAAGAACAGCCTCTTCCAGCATCATTCAAAGGCAGTTCAGGGTGGCTACTAACATCAACATCAGCCAGCAGACCATACGGAACCGCCTACATGGGTTTAATCTCCGTTCTCGTCGCCCAGCAGTACGGCCACGCTTAACTCCAGCCCATAGGGCAGCACGCCGCGCCGTCTGCGCACGTCACGTGAGGTGGACACGTCAGCAATGGTCCCAGGTCCTGTTCACGCCTCATCCTTCACCACAACGACGGCCGACTGAGGGTCTGGAGGCGCCCAGGGCAACGCTTTATTGACGCCACTGTCCAAGAAAAGGTGGCCTTTGGTGGAGGTTCTGTAATGGTCTGGGGGGCCTTCAGCCTTCACCACAGAACACCCTTGTATCATGTACAGGGTAACCTGACTGGCATCCGATACCGGGATGAGATCCTTCGACCGCTGGCTGTGCCTACACTGCAGCAGATGAGACCGAGGGCTGTCTACCAGGATGACAACGCTCGCCCCACAGGGCAAGGGTGGTCAACGACTTCCTGCAGCAGTCTGGAGTCAACAGAATGGAGTGGCCAGCATGCAGTCCCGATCTCAACCCGATTGAGAACCTCTGGGATGAGCTGGATCGCAAAGTGAGGAGCCACCCCCCTCCCAGGGATGCCCAACACCTCTACCAGATGCTGCAGGCTGAGTGGCAGGCGCTTCCACAGGGGATCTTCACCAACCTGGTCAACTCGATGAGGACTCGCTGCGTCAAGTGCCAGAACAGCCATGGTGGTTACACGCATTACTGAGCTTTTGGGAGCATCAGTATGCCCTGTCTTGTGATTTCAATGACTTTGGGGAATCAAATTTGGATACGTACCCACTTTAATCAAATGTACACACCAAACGATTGCTCGAGATTGAAGGCAATTGTGTATCGTTATCACTAAAGAATGGAATTAAATGTTGGCCAAACTTAACGCATTGACTTTCTTATTTTGACAGTTATGAATGTTTGTGAAAGT
>CM031598.1:93014428-93026514 GCA_018398815.1 Conus ventricosus
TTGGAAGGTTGACTTTATCTACAGTTTTTGGGATGGTTGAGCTGTTCTGAATTAGTTTGATTACCGATTGTTTTTCCTCCCAGATTTAAGGTGCATATTCCAAATGTGCGATGTGGTGTTGATCTGGACTAGTTTCTAAATATTTGGAAAAGTTTTCTTCTTTCACATGAGTGGGATTGTCGTCTCTCATCAAGAACATTTTCCTTTTCCTTACTCTGTATTCTTCATTGTTTTTTTTTTTCTCTTCTTTTTTCAGTAAACAAGTGGGGTATGTTTTGCTCCCATAAGGAAACCTAACACAGAGTAACTTTTATTCAAGACTGGCACAGCCTTTTAAACTTGAATAAAGTCAGACAAATACATAGACGAACAATCTAATAGTGGGGGAAAAAACAAGCGCAGGCCAACAACTGGACTGTCTGGCAAAGATTTGGACTTGAGGGGAGGAGAGTTTGAAGATGGAGAAACTGGGAAAATGAAATTAAAAAAAAAAAAAAAATTAAAAAATTGTTACAGATATGAAAACTCTTCTCTAGCTGCATAAGGGAACCATCGCAATATCTGCCTTCAAAAGGGATTGCGATGGTTCCCTTATGCAGCTAGAGAAGAGTTTTCATATCTGTAACAATTTTTTAATTTTTTTTTTTTTTTAATTTCATTTTCCCAGTTTCTCCATCTTCAAACTCCCCTCCCCTCAAGTCCAAATCTTTGCCAGACAGTCCAGTTGTTGGCCTGCGCTTGTTTTTTCCCCCACTATTAGATTGTTCGTCTATGTATTTGTCTGACTTTATTCAAGTTTAAAAGGCTGTGCCAGTCTTGAATAAAAGTTACTCTGTGTTAGGTTCCTTATGGGAGCAAAACATACCCCACTTGTTTACTGTTTATCGTTTACTGTTCCCTACCTCATTTTATTTCCGATTTTTCTTTTTTCGTTTTTTGTTCGCGTTGACACTGATTGTGGTTATACTCTCCCCCTTGTCACCAGACCTTTTGGCAATGACAACACAGTTTCAAAATGTCAAAGTGTTAACTCTCTCTCTCATTCTCTCTTTCTCTGTCTCTCTCTGTCTGTCTGTCTCTCTGTCTGTCTGTCTGTCTGTTTGTCTCTCTCTCTCTCTCTCTCTCTCTCTCTCTCTCTCTCTTTCTCCCCCCCCCCCCCCCCCCCCCCCCCCCTCTCTCTCTCTCTCTCTCTGGCTTTGCGTGGCACCACTTCAGTTCTCCGTTTTCTCTCAGTCTCTGCAATTCATGAGAATTAATTTTGAACACGGCATGAACATATCATGGACCGTGGTGTTGATAGTTGGCGTCGATTAAAGTATGACATAAACGTGTTTGGAATCACAGTTCTTCTCCGATCCAGAACTTTCAGGGGAAGTAAACAATGCTCTCACAGCCGACTACCAGAGAGGCTTTCCCTATGCTCTATTACCTGCTAGTCTCTACAGATTTCGTCAGAATCTGTGCAAAAGGTCTGCTGAAGCATTTTCATGAACCCATTGAATGGAGCAAAAGGAGCTGAACAGTACATTGGCGACAGTTGACAATGGAAGGGAAACATGTTAAACAAGTTGTGTTCCATTTCATATACATGCCTGGTCCAGCCGTTAACATTGTGTCGGCTAGTTTCAAAACGACGTGACTGAGGGCAGAAAAAAAAAGAAGCAAAATGTAGTAAGAAGAGGGGTTAGTTACCTCCACAGATACAGACAAACAGGCTACAGGGCAAAACACAATGCATGTCGACCTCTTGGGTCTTCTTCAGGCAAAAACAAACAACACTGAATAAAAACCAACAGCCATTTTGCGCCGATTATGAGAAGATAAGTGGTTTCTCGTTCTTCGTTGTCACTGTCCTAAATGTTGATTTGTTTTTGACTGAAGAAGACCCAAGAGGTCGAAATGCATTGTGTTTTGTCCTGTAACCTGTTTGTCTGTATCTGTGGCGGTAACTAACCCCTCTTCGTTCTAAATTGTTCGGCTGCCAGGGGGTGCAGATTCATGGAATGCAGCTACAGAAAATAGCAAAGTGGTGGAAATAATTATTTTGTCTTTTGCTTTGATTTTGCACTAGCTGTGGAAAAGATCATCAACGGATTATTTTTAGTCGTCTTATATTTATCTGCTCAGATTTTTCTTAAAGAGGGGAATGGGGGAGGGGGGAGCAACAAAGAAATTCTACCGGTGAAAAGCTGATGCTGGATTTGATTGGAGCTGAAGTAGAAGGGTTGTCACGCGAGATGTGCTCATTTCCTCTTTGACCATTGATCATACAGCCAAGAGCGTGCGTGTTGTGACTAGGCTTTTTAGTTCGTGAATGTAATTAGCTCAAGGCAGTTGTTGTTTTTTAATGAGGGAATTTCGGGGTAACAAAAATCGATTTTTTTTTACTCTCGACTTACTTTATATAGCCAATGCAAGAAAAGTTGATTAGCTTGTGAAATTTATCGCTGGTGTTGTTGTCCTTGTTGTTTTCATCTTTCGGTGGCATAATTTTGCTTTATTTATTTCCCAGAAACGTAATGTTTCCTTTGAAAAGAGACACCGCCGTGCATCCGACTTGAACAGGAATAGATGATACTTTGGGTTTATTTTCTGGGAAATAAACGTGATAATAGCATCACTTTAATTAATATCATGGTTGCGACATCATTGTCCGTTGTATCTGTGTTCTTGTGTGTGTGTGTGTGTGTGTGTGTGTGTGTGTGTGTGTGTGTGTGTGTGTGTGTCCCTCTCTGTCTCTCTCTCCCTCCCTCTCTGTCTCTGTCTCTCTTTCTCTGTCTCTCTGTCTGTCTGTCTCTGTCTCTCTCTCTGTCTCTCTCTCTCCTCTCTCTCTCTCTCTCTCTCTCTCTCTCTCTCCCCCCTTTTTTTTCTCTATGTGGTGTTATGCTCTGAGAGATCTGTTATCATCAACGATGAGCAAAGGCTCATATTCTCATGAACGCATGTTAAACGGAACATGAACATGATCTTGCCGATCGATCAGTTGTCGATGTGAGGTTGGAACTGCTAGACGAAAGTGTCTACACAAGATGTGTTCATGCTCTTTGTCATACCTGACCCAACAGCATACAGCGTGCATGTTGTTTAGGACAACCCTTCCTGACCATGAAAGCAGTTTCAAGAAATCAATCGCATGGAAAAAATATTGGTTTGGGTGTTTTTTTTGTCTTTTTTTTTTTTATTTGGGGGGAGGGAAGGGGGATTTAAATAACTGAGGAAAAAACAATCTGGTTCATGTGTTTTTGCTTGTATATTTCCTTTGTGCTCATTATAAAGAAGAGAATCGTGGTCATCACTGATCATGCAAAATTTGATGGGAACTGCCAGGAAAAAAGCTGGTCACGGCTGAGATTCTTCAGGATCGTGTCCTACTGTGACCAAATGATACCTGGCAGCATAACACGTGTCACCGTGAATGCTTGCATGGCTCGTGACTGCAGTTAGCTGACAGGCATTGAATAAAATGAGTGGGCGAGAACAAATGGCTTTGGTCTCTCGTTTATCATTTTTTTTTAATGATAGAATGAAATACAAAATATTTGGCTTGCGTAATTGTCATTTTCTGAAGTTTCTTTTGTGATGTTTTGCTTTATTTTGATTTTAAGTTTAAAATGTATCGTTTGTTTCTGAGAATACAACAGATTGTTTCTGACTTGATCAGTAAGACAGACATTTTCGATTTGTTCTTGAGTAAAAAATAAACAAAAAACAAAAAAACCTGACAGTTGCTTCATTTGAATATCGTTTTTGACGCATGTCTTCCCTTTGTCTTTGTCTGTCTGCCTGCGTTCTTGTCTGTCTGTGTGTCTGCCCTCTCTGTCTCTCTCTCTCTCTCTCTCTCTCTCTCTCTCTCTCTCTCTCTTCCCTCTCTCTCTCTCCTCCTCTCTCTCTCCCTCCTCTCTCTCTCTCTCTCTCTCTCCTCTCTCTCTCTCTCTCCCTCTCTCTCTCCAGATCAAAGGACTTTGTGTCGCACTACTGGAATTACCTGTTGTAAAGTGCTGTCTGTGATTTCTGATAAATAATTTTCAACATTATATAAAGCACCATGGTGTCATTAATTGTCTCTGATTAACGTATGGCATATATTTGTTTTGAATCGAAGAGTTCCCTTCCAATCCGGAAGTCCAGGGGAAGGAATGCCAGAATGGTTTGCCATTCGCTCACTTTCCTCCTACTCTCTGAAGAATTCGTCAGAATCAGCGCAGAAGTCTGTTTCAGTATTTGCAAGCATGTTGAATGAAAAGTGAGCTGAACGTATCTTGACGAACAGTGCCAACGCAAGGTTTAGGTTGCCAGAGGAAGAAATGTCACGCAAGTTGTGCTCATTTTGTTTTTAGTCATACCTGATCCAACAGTTAACCTATGCAGGCTTCCAGAGGCTTCTAGAGGCTCCCAGAGGCTTCCAGACACATGGAATGCCGTTACAAGAAATCTGTGAAATGGGAGGAAAAAAAACTGTTTCTTATTTTCTGTTTTGATTTCATTTTTAGTGGGGCTGTGAAAACAAATGAATGGATTACATTTACTTGCTTTATCTTTCTTTCTAAAAAGAAACAAGCCAGCAAACAAAGGAAGAAAGAAAAAGAAGAACTAAGAAGAAGAAGAAGAAGAAGAAGAAGAAGGCGACTGAGAAAGAAGAAGAAGAAGAAGAAGAAGAAGAAGACTAGGAAGAAGAAGACTAGGAAGAAGAAGAAGAAGAGAAGAAGAAGAAGAAGAAGAAGAAGAAGAAGGCGACTGAGAACAAGAAGAAGAAGAAGAAGAGAAGAAAAGGGAACTACAAAAAATATACCGGTGACATGTTGATGTCAGATTTGATTGGAGCTGCTGTAGAAAGCATGTCACGCAAAATGTTCTAATCTCCTCTGTGAGCACGGACCCCTCTGTCAGCAGAGTGCGTGTCGTGACAACGCTGCCTCGCTCTTGAGTGTAATCAGCTCAAAGACAGTAAAAGCAGGGGGTAAAAGAAAAGAAAAATAGGAATGGGCGTCGTGGGGGCAAAAATCTGAGTGTTTGTCTCTCGACTTACTACTTTGTTCATGGCCAGTTCAAGAAAAGTTAATCAGCTTGTGAAATCTGTCAGTTTCACTCTTATTCTTGTGTTGTTGATTTCATTTTAGTGATGTAATTTTCCGTTCAGTATTGATTTGGAGGCATGTAAAATTTGCTTTTGAAGAAGAAACTGTAGTGTGTCTGACTTGACCAGGGATAGAGATTCTTTCCATTTATTCCAGTGAAAAGAAACATGGTAGTTGCATCACTTTGGTACTATAGTTCAGGACTGTTTGTCCTCTGTGTCTGTCTGTCTACCTCTGTGTCTGTGTCCGTTTGTCTCAATCTGTCTGTCTGTCCATCTGTCTGTCTGTCTGTCTGTCTCTCTCTCTCTCTATCTCTCTCTCTCTCTCTCTCTCTCTCTCCTCTCTCTCTCTCTCTCTCTCTCTCTCTCTCTCTCTCTCTCCCCCATTCCCCCACACCGCCCTCCAATTCAATTGCTCCTGGTGTCACTGCTAATGTCTGTTGTTCCACAGTGTCCATATTTATGATAATTCATATAAAACGTGATATGATTATTACAGAGCCACGGTGTTGATGAATTATTTCAGCATAACGCATGCATACATTTGTTTGGAGTCGGCACTTCGCGCCCAGTCCGTCACGTAAGGGGAAGAAAAAAAAAACCCATGCACAATTGACTGCCAGGGGGACAGTTGGAAATGAACAAAAGGGGATTGGAGGTATAGTCCACAAATTATCGGCCCGCATCAACCATCCCAAATTTCCTTTGTTCTCTCTCTGTGTCTGTCTGTCTGTCTGTCTGTCTGTCTGTCTGTCTGTCTGTCTTCTCTTCTCTCTCTCTCTCTCTCTCTCTCTCTCTCTCTCATTATTGACACTATCTCTCTTCCTCTCAGTAGTATATGTAAAACACGTAATGTTGCTCTGTCTGTCGTCAGACTGTCTGTCTGTCTGTCTGTCTCGTCTCTCTCTCTCTCTCCTCTCTGCAATTTGGGATTTGTATGGGACTACTATCTTTGCCTGTTGTCTCTTAGTGTCTGTGACTTTTGATGATTGGCGTAACAGATTATGTGATTATTACAGGATCGTGATGTTTTTGAAGGACCGAGTTGAATGCACGCACAGACTTGGAATCGACAGTTTTGTTGCAATTAGGAACATTTAATGGAAGGAAGGCCTGCACGTGGACACGCCTGCGAGGGAGGAAGTTTGGGGAAGGGGGAGGGCAGAAGGGAGGTCTAAGGTTGTGAACTACTGCATGTTATCTCTCACACCAACTCATTAATGCTGTCTATTTTTCTTCTTCCATATTTTTTTTTTTTCTCAAACTATTACATATTTCTCTGTTCATCATTATGCCTAAGGAAACATTGTCAGAATCATCGACGAGGATCTGTCCACATTTCTGGAATCTATTGAATGGAACATGAACTACATTAAGCCGACCAGTCGTCAATGCAAGTTAAGGTCCTTACTGGAAAATATCTCACACAAGTTGTTTTCATTCCCTTAGCTACGCCTGCTGCAAATAACATTCTGCGTGCAAGTTGTGTTACAAGTTGTGTTGTCTTGATTCATCCATGCAATCGTAACAAAGTGATGTAGACAAATCATCTGATTTCTCTGTCTTTTGATTTCTTTTCATTGAAGTTCAGGGAAGAAAAAAGACAGATTGGAAGTGTTTTTTTTTACCTGATTCTTTATCTGAGTGATAGGTTTTTTCACAAAGAAAGTTAATAGAAGAAAACCCTAATGGCTAATGCATAATCTGATAGGAACTTAGAAAAGCATGTCCACGAGTTGTGTACATTTCCTCTGTGTCCACTGACTCAACGTCTCGACAATATTTCCTTGTTTGTGACTAAAAATAACTGGCAGGCAGTAAATAAGATAAAAGAATATGCGCCGTTCGGGAAAAACAGTCTTTGCCTCTTGATGTAGTTTTGAATGAAGAAAGAAAGAAAAGAATACTTTAAGAGAAAAAAAACTGCATGCGATTCATGTTGTTTTTGTTGTTGTTGTTGTCTTGATTTTTGTGTGATTTGATTTGGTTCCATTTAGCTTCAGCGATGTAATTCTTCCTTTTGGGAGGACATAGGAATATGTCTGATTCTGACTTGAACACAGTGAATGAGGCTCTGGATTTAATTTCAGGGAAAGAAAAATGAGAACTGCATCACTCGAGTGCTATTGTTGATTAAAGTTTAAACTCTTCTCTCCTCTCTCTCTCTCTCTCTCTCTCTCTCTCTCTCTCTCTCTCTCTCTCTCTCTCTCTCTCTCTCTCTCTTCTTAGTGTTGCCCTGCTCCCTTGTCTGCTTCTGTGTGTTGTCTGCTTTTTCACCCTCCCCCCCCCCCCCTCCCCGTCTTTCTGTCTGCGTCTCTGTTTCTACTGAATTGTGGATCTCCATTGCAAGGAAGCCATGCACATGCAAGCGCTCGTCAGAATGGTTGGTGGTGGTGAAGGAGAGGGAGTCAGGCGATCGTCCACGAATACCCCACCCACACAGACTGGTCTACATTGTCATTTGCATTGTGTTTTTATTTTCTGCTTCCTTGTCCTTTTTTTTTTTTTACTGTTACACTGCGAGGGATCTGTCAGACTCGTTGAAGATGACAGTCTTGCATTTCTGGAACTAATGGAATCGAAATACATAAAGCATCTTAAACATCTTACAGACCGAATGTCAGTGCAAAGTTAAGGTTGCTGAAGGAAAATAGTCCACACATTTTCTGATCATTACTGGCCTGACAGCTAACGGTACACAGGCAGTATATGACAGGGTTTTCTGATCCATGAATGCAACAAGAACTCATTGGCGCGGGGAGAGATCTAAACATTGTGGCATGTCATTACCTCTCCAGCATCACCGAGGACAACAAGGGAGAAATGATTTTTGTCTCGCTTCATTTTGTCTGCTCATATTAATGAAAATGAAAAGACATGTGAACTACAAAGACATTCTGCCAGCCATTTGCTGATGCAGAATTTGATTGGAGCTGCCAGTAAGCGACATGTCACGCAAGTTTTTTTGCATCGTTTTGTGTTTTGATTTCATTTTCAGTGTGAGTGTTGATATTATTATCATGAACAGATTATTTCTTATTCTTTTCTTGTACTCTTTTCAAATAGTTGAAGAAGAGAAAAAAAAAAAGATTGGGGCGGTGGTGGTAATGATGGAGACCTACAAAGACATTCTGCCTGTGAAATGGTGATGCAAGATTTGATTTCAGCTGCAGCAGAATGCAAGTCACGCGAGATGGGCTAATTTTCTGTATAATCACTAATCATATAGCTAGCACCGTGCGCATCATGACAACCCTTTCTGTTCGTTGGTGCAATTAGATCAAAGACAGTTCGGGGGAAAAAATCTGATGTTTTTGTTTCTTTTTGTTTTGACCTCTCCAATTTCTTTGTTTATGGCCAATGCAAGAAAACTTAATTAGCTTTCAAAATTTATCGGTTTCGTTCTTGTTTTTTGGTTGTCATTTTTGTCCTGTAATGTTCTTCATTTTGAGGTCTAGGGACTGATGTTTCCTTCAGATGAGGACACCGGCATCTGATTTCAACATGTATACACGATATTTTGGAATTAATTTAGGAGAAAGAAACATGGTAGCTGAATCGCTTTAAGATCATGTTTGAATCGCATTTCTCCAGTATCTGTCTATGTATGTATGTATGTATGTATGTATGTATGTATGTATGCTTGCATGCATGTGATGTAATGTATGTATTTATGTATTTATGGTATGTATATGTATGTATGTATGTTGTTAGTCATGTTGTGTTTCGTCTGTCCTGTCTGTCTGTCTGTTTGTCTGTCTGTCGTCTGTCTGTCTGTCTGTCTGTCTGTCTGTCTGTTCTGTCTGGTCTGTCTGTCTGTTTCTGTCTGTCTGTCTGTCTGTGCTGTCTGTCTGTCTGTCTGTCTGTCTTCCCTCCTCACTCCCTTCCTCGGTCTTCCTCTGTCTGTCTGCCTGTCTGTCTGTCTGTCTGTCTGTCTGTCTCTCTCTCTCTCTCTCTCTCTCTCTCTCTCCTCTCTCTCTTCTCTCTCTCTCACAGTCCTGATCTGTCTGCCTGTATGCCTGTCTTTCTGCCTGTCCTCCCCCCCTCCCCTCTCTCTCTCTCTCCTCTCCTCTGTTTCTCTTTCTTCTCTCTCTCATCTTTCTCTCCCCCCCCCCCCTCTCTTTCCACTTCTATTGATCCTGGCTGGCATCACTGCTGTTATCTGTTGTTTCATAGCGTCAGCGATTTATGATAATTCATTTAAAATGTGATATGATTATTACAGACCCCACGGTGTTGACGAGTCATTTCAGCTTAACGCATGGCACAGATTTGTTTGGTGTCAACACTTCTCGCCCAGTCCATCCTACTAAGGGGAAGAAAAACATGCACAGGTCGACTGCCAAGAGACAGTTAGAAAGGAATGAAACTGGATTGGAGGTATCATCCACAAATCATCAACTACAGAAGTCCTTCAAACATCCCGCCCCATCTCTCCTCTCTCTCTCTCTCTCTCTCCTCCCCGACGCGTTTGTCTAAATCGTGGTGAACAAGAGCTCTGATTTCTTTCCTCGTATGTTAGACGAAAATGGAACTTGCCTTGCCTGCCATTTGTCGATGCAGGGTTTAGATGGCCACGAGTAAAAAACAAATCTCATACAAGTTGTCATCTCTGATTCAATTGCCAACAGCCTATACTTTGTTCACGACAGCCTTCTGATTCACGAATGCTATTACAAGAATTCAATACAGTGGGCTTTTGATTATTGACTTCTTTTTTGTGGAAAGTATGACTGAGGAAAATGGCAACAACGTGATTCCTGCTGCTTCGTTCTTTTTCTCTGTGCTTACGATAAAACGACAAAGCAAAGTGAATTACAAAGAAATCCTGCCGCTCGATCGCTGGTGTCAAATTTGATTGGAGCCGCCAGTAGAAAAGCATGTCACGTGATTTGCGTTCGTTTTCTTTGTGACAGTTGATCCCTCAGCTAACAATGTGTGCATCGTGACAATGCCTCCGAGTTCATGAGTGCAATTGAATTAGCTGAGAGGCAGTAAAAATGCAAATGGGGGGGGGGGGGGGGGGGGGGGGGGGGGGGGGGGGGGGGGGGGGGGGGGGGGGGGGGTGTGACGGTTGAAGAAAATTAGGTTGGCTCGGTTTGGGTCAGGAAGTGGTCGGGGTGTTGTGTTGTGAGGTGGGTGGGGGATGGAAAGGTGTTGGTCGTGTGGGGAGAGGCAGTAGGGTGGGGGGGGTGTATGTGATCATATAGAGTCCTTTCTAATTTATTTAGGAAAAAAACCCAAAACAAACAAAACACTGACAGTTGTTTCATCTCCTAATATTACTTTTGGCCTTTCCTCTTACTTTGCCTCTTCTCTCTCTCTCTCTCTCTCTCCTCTCTCTCTCTCTCTGTCTGTCGTTATGCCGACCTCTCTTGCACTCTCTAGTCTTTGCCTCACCTCCTGCCCTCACCCTTCACCTCTCGCTGATTTTAAAAGAAATGTTTTGCCGAGTCATTGTTTTCATTGACTGAGGACGTTTGCTTGCACTTGTGTTCATCCACTTACTTCTTTGTTCAGCAGAAGATTGTTTGGTCAGTGGTGTGATTGTTGGTCAGTCAAGGAAGATTGCACACTTCTCTGCTGCTGTAGCACTGGTGTCACTGACAATGCGGGTTTATAATACAACGGAGCTGACAACTCTGTTGACTCTTATTGAAACCCTTTGTATATGTACACAAATTCATAAGCATAAACTGGATGATTTTACCTATAGTTATTACCTTTTCCTTGTCTGCTGAATGAATTTCAATGAGTTTTACCAATCGTTATCACTCTTCCCTTGCCAGGTTTAGCTGTAATGCAACTTTTTTCCTTTACAATATTTTCTCCTCATTTTCTTTTTTTTATCCGTCCGAGTCTGCTGTTGAATGCCGTTGGAATTTGTTTGTAAGCCTTTGGCGGTGACAGTACCACAGAACTATGGATGATGTATTGCCATGTGTTTCCAACGGAGGACAAAAACAATAAGCCATGTTCCACGGATAAGTCCGACTCAACAAACGGAACTCAACTCAATAGAATTAAATTGTTCTGTTTTCAGCACAGACTTTGATGTCCCAAACGCTAGTATTTTAATATTTACATTTTAAAGCTTACTTTTTATTGCCTATTTTCTTTCTTACACCTCTCTACCCGCCCCCTCCCCCCCCCCCCCCCTCTCTTTTTTTTTTCTTCTTTAAATGTGTACGAAGACATTGTTTACATCACGGAGGGATTCTTAACCTGCACGTGTTTTCCCCACCACACACAGTTTTGCTCTCGCCGTGTGTGTGTGTGTGTGTGTGTGTGTGTGTGGTGTGTGTGTGTGTGTGAGTGTGTGTTTTCTCACGCCCTTTCCTCTGTTTCTCTGTCTATCTGTCTGTCTGTGTCTGTCGGCCTTCTCTGTCTGTCTGTCTGTCTGTTTCTCTCTCTCCCTCCCTCCCTCCCTCCCTCTCTCTCTCTCTCTCTCTCTCTCTCTCTCTCTCTCTCTCTCTCTCCCTCTCTCTCTCTCTTCCAGATCTGTACGGGATCACTGCTGTCCGTCTGTCTGTCTGTATTTCTCGATCTGTATGGAGGCATGACTGTTGACGGTTTTATCATATTGTCTGTGATTAATGATGATTCTTGTTCAAGTCTGCAAGACTGCTATAGGACCATGGTGTTGAGGAATGTCTGCTTTGAATGCATGGCACACAGTGGTAGGGAATCGACAGTTTGTCTTCCTTTTAGAAATATTTAGAGAAAGGGAGGTAAGTACATGGGGGCGCCTGCCAGTGAGACTGTTGGGGGGTGGGTGGGGGGGATGTGGAAGATGGGAGGGTCTGGGAGTATGGTCTGCCTATCATCCACCCACAGGAACCATCAGTGCTGTCATTTTTTCTCAGTCTTTCTATTTTTTACTATATATTCCGTATGCATTGTGCCTGAGGGAAAAAAATATCAGCGTCAATTACCAAGATCTACTCACATTTCTGGAATACACTGAATGGATCGTGAACTGTCTTGTCCACCAATCGCCAGCGCACGTTTA
>CM031598.1:93026614-93041614 GCA_018398815.1 Conus ventricosus
GGTTCTTCATGGAAAAATATCTCACACGAGTTGTTTCCATTTCTTTAGTTACACTTGACGCAGCAACATTCTGTGAGAAAGTTATGTTGACAAGACGTCTTGATTCACGGATGCAGTTACAAGGAAGTGACGTGTGATTATAATCAGATTTTGTTTTCTTTTGATATCTTTCTAGTTTAGTTCAGGGGGGGGGGGGGGGGGGGAACAAGTTGAGTGAATAATCTATTGCTGATCAGATTTTTAAGGTCATGTTTTAACCAAAAAGAAGAAAGTTAACGCAAGAAACCCTGCCTGCGCGTTGCTGATGCGTAATTTGATTGGAGCTTAGAAACACATGTCACACGAGTTGTTTTCATCGTCAACCCAGCCAACGTCGCCACGATGTTTCCTGGTCGTGACTGAAATAACTGACAGGCAGTTAAAAAGAAAAAAAAATGAAAGGATGTGCGTAATTCGGACAAAAACAGTGGTGACTTCTTTGTCTCTTGACGCACTTTTTACAAGACGGAGGAAAATAGTATGTGATGTATGTTGTTGATGTTGTTGTTGTCTTCTTGATTATTTTGTTTGTTTGTTGGTGATTCAATTTTCTTCTGTTTATTTCATGGAGGTAATTCAGAATGTGTCTAACTTGAACATAATAAATGACGCACTGGATATATTTTTAGGGAAAGGAACCTGAGAGCTACATGAGTTGAATGTTATCGTTGATTATTTTTTTTAGTTATCTCTCTCTCTCCCTCCCTCTCTCTCTCTCTCTCTCTCTCCTCCCTCCCTCCCTCCCTCCCTCCCTCTCTCTCTCTCTCTCTCTCTCTCTCTCTCTCTCTCTCTCTCTCAGTGTCGCTCTGCTCTCTTCTGTGTTCGTCTATCTGCTTTTCTTTCTTCCTCCCTCCATCCCTCCGCTTGTCTGCTCTCTCTCTCTCTCTCTCTCTCTCTCTCTCTCTCTCTCTCTCTCTCTCTCTCTCTCTCTGTTTCCCACTGTCCTTCTCTTGGTGTCTCTTTGCCCACTTTGGAATCTTCGTGGCTCCACTATTGTTCTCTGTAGTTCTCTTGTCTACAAATAACCCACCCACGCGAACTCATCCACACTAGTCATTTGCTTTGTATTTTTTTGTTTCCGTTGTGTGTGTGTGTGTGTGTGTGTGTGTGTGTGTGTGTGTGTGTGTGTGTGTGTGTTTCTCGTTTCACTGCTACATTCTAAGGAGTTTGTCAGACTCAGTGAAGAGGACATTATCACATTTCTGGAAACTATGGGAAAAAAACATCTGGCCTACCGATTGTCGGTGCAAAGTTAAGGTTGTTAAAAAAAAAAACTGTTTCACATTTTGTTTGGAGGTCATTACTGATCCGACAGGTAATGCTGTGCAGATTGCATATGACAAGATTTTTGACCCACGAATGCAATTAGAAGACTGCGAAAATGGGAAGGAATCTGATTGTTGTAGCGTTGTTTTTTTTCTGCAGTGTAATTGAGGAAAATCAGGGGAGAAATGATGTTTTTGTTTGGTTCTTTTTCTCTGTGGTATTGAAAATTAAAAACAACAACAACAACAACAAAAAACCAACAACAACGAAATGTGAACTACAAAGGCCTCCTGCTGGTTATTCTCTGATCCAAGGTGTGATTGGAACTGCCGGTGAGGAAACATGTCACGCGAGCTGTCTTCAATATTTTGTCTTTGGATTTCATTTCGAGAGTGGATGTCGAGAAAAATAATGAAACGAGCAGGGGGGGGGGGGGGGGGGGGCGGAGTATTGGTGGGAGGGGCGGGAGGGGAGTGAAGTGGGGGGGGGGGGGGGGAGACACAAAGAAAATCTGCCGGTGAACTGCCGACGTAAGATTTGATCGGAAGCGCAGAAGAAATCATGTGACGCGAAATGTGCTGATTTCCTTTATGGTCATCGAGCCAACAGCTACCAGTGTGCGTGTAGTAACAAGGCTTCCCAGTTCTTGGCTGTAATTAGCTCACGGGTTGAAAGAAGATAAAAAGTAGCGAGCGCCGTTCGGGATTTTTTTTTCTTTTTTCTCGTCTGACTTTTTCTTTATAACCAGTGCAAAACACGTTAGCTCGTGAAAGTTATCAGTTTTGTTGTTGTTGTTGTTGTTCTTGTTGTTCATGTTTTAGATTTAGTGATGCGATTTTCTTGATTTTAATGTTCGGGAAATAATGTTTCCTTATGACGAGGACAGCAGAATGTGTCTGACTTGAACTGGAATTGTTGATACTTTGGATGTATTCTAGGGGAAGGAAACGTGATAGTCGTATCACTGTAACATTATGGCTCAAGCGAGTTTCTCGTCAGTGTCTGCCTGTCTGTCTGTCGCTCCCCCACTACCACCTCCCTCTCTCCTCTTATTCTTTCTTTGTGCCACGCCTCTGCCTCTATTTTTCTCTTTCTCTGTGCCTGTCTCTCTGTCTCTTCTTTCCCTCTCTCTGTGTCTGCCTCTCTCTTCTCTCTCTCACTCTCTCTCCCTCTCTCTCTCTCTCTTTTTTTCTTTTTCTCTTTTTCCCTTCCTCCCTCCTTCATCTCTCCGTTTTCCATCTCTCACACATATTCTCTGTCTCGCTGTCTCTCTCGCTCTCTACCTCGGTATGTTTGCCTGTCTCTGTCTCTCTGTCTTTGTCTCTGTCTCTGTCTCCCTCTCCGTTTCTTCCTCCTTCCTTCCTCCTCTCCTCCACTCTCCCCCTCCCCTCCCACCAACTGTCTCACTACCTACCGACCTGTCCGTCCGTGTGTCTGTCTGTGTCTTGTCTGTCGATCTGTTTCTTTCTCTCTCTCTCTCTCTCTCTCTCTCTCTCTCTCTCTCTCTCTCTCTCTCTCTCTCTCTCTCTCTCACTCACTCTGCCCTCCAAGTCATTTCTGGCACCACCCTATTGTCTGCCGTTCCTCAGTGTCAATGATGTATGATGATTCATTTAAATCGTGATATTATTAATGCAGCGCCATGGTGTTGATGAGTTATTTCAGCTTCATGCATGACATCAGTTTGTTTGGCGTCGGCACTTCTCGCCCAGTCCATCCCGTTGAGGGGAAGAAACACATGCGGAGGTCGACTCTCTGGAGACAGTTGGACGGGAACAACAAAAAAAGGGATTGCGGGTATTGTCCACAAATCATTCAGTCGCATAAGCCATCCAAATTTCCTTGGTTTATTTGTCTGTTTGTCTCTGTCTGTGTGTCTGTCTGTCTGTCTGTCTGTCTTTCTCTCTCATCTCTCTCTCTCTCTCTCTCTCTCTCTCTCTCTCTCTCTCTCTCTCTCTCTCTCTCTCTCTCTCTCTTTCTCTCTCTGTCTCCCTCTCTTTCTTATTGTTCTTAACACCTTTGCGAAGTCTTTGTTTAGACTACGGGTGCAATATTTAGCCGGCTCTCGTTTTCCTCACCTAGTTCTTTGTGCAGCTGTCTCCATTTATCTTTTTGTCTATCCGGCCTTACAGCTGTCTCCATTTATCTCTCTGTCTATCCGGCCTTACAGCTGTCTCCATTTATCTCTGTGTCTATCCGGCCTTACAGCTATCTCCATTTATCTCTGTGTCTATCCGGCCTTACAGCTATCTCCATTTATCTCTGTGTCTATCCGGCCTTGTGTTTTCCTCCCACTTTCTCTCCTTACTCTGTCTTTTTTCTCTGTCTGTCTGTCTGTCTGTCTGTCTGCTGCCTGCCTGCTGTCTGTCTTTGTCTGTCTGTCTGCTGCTGCTGCCTCCCTGTCTGTCTGTCTGTCTGTCTGTCTGTCTGTCTGTGTCTGTCTGTCTGTCTGTCTGCTGTCTGTCTGTCTCTCTCTCTCTCTCTCTCTCTCTCTCTCTCTCTCTCTCTCACTCTCTCTCTCTCTCTCCTGTAGTTCTGGGTCTGCATGGGACTCCTACTTTTGCCTGTTGTCTCTCAGTGATTTAGGAGGATTCATGTAAAAGGTGATGTGGTTATTAGAGGATCATGATGTTGGTGAACTTTTGAGCTGAAGGCCTGACACCCGTTGGTAAGGAAACGCCAGAATTGTTGCAGTTAGGAATATCTAAAGGAAGGAAAGTATGCACCGCAGGCATCTGCCAGGGAGGCTGTTGAAGATGGAGGGGTGAGGGGGGGGGGGGGGGGAGAAGAGGGGTCTGAGGGTATAGTCTACAATATCATCCACCCACACGAATTCAACTACACGGACATTATTTTCTTAGTTTCTGTTTTACTGTTTCTGTGTTTGGTTTGTTTGTTTGTTTGTTTGTTTGTTTGTTTGTTTTGCTTTCTGTTTTCTGCATTCATTGTTACGTCTTAGGGTAATTGACAATACAAGTTGTGGTCTTGAATGGAAAATACCTCATATAAGTTATTTTCATAGCTTTACTTACACCTGGCGCAACAACATTCTGCGTGCGAGCTTTCTTGACAAGACGATCTTAATTCATGGATACAATTACAAGTGAGTGACGTAGGAAAATAACCGGTGCTTTTGTCTTTTGATTTCTCTTTAGCAGAGGTCAGGTAAGAAAAAAGCAAAACAGATTGAAGGAATATTCTTTTGCCAGGTTAATTTTGTAAGTTCATATTTTAACCAAAAAACGTGAACACAAGAAACCTCCTGGCTGTGCATTGTTGACGCGAGATTTGATTGGAGCTTAGAGTTAGAGAAGCATGGTCACGCAAGTCGTGTTTATATCCTCTTCGTCTATTGACCCAATCTCGCGACAGTGTTTCTGCTCCGTGACTGAAATAACTGACAGGCAGTAAGTAAGAGAGAAGGATGTGCGCAGTTCGGGTCAGAAAATTGTGACTTCTTTGACTCTTGATGTATTTTTTAAAATGATGAAGATAATAAACAGCATGTGTAATGTCTGGGTTTTGTTGTTACTCTCTTGAATTTGTGTGTGTGTGATTTGAATTGGTTCTGTTTACTTTCAGGGAGTTAATCCTTCCTTTTGAGGAAAGCAACTGAATGTGTCTGACTTGAAAACAATAAAAATGACGCTCTGGATTTATTGTAAGGGAAAGAAACCTGATAGCTGCATCTTATGAATGTTATTGTTGATGAAATTTTAAGTCCCCCCCCTTCTCTCTCTCTCTCTCTTCTCCTCTCTCTCTCTCTCTCTCTCTCTCTCTTCTCTCTCTCTCTTAATGACGCTATTCTCCTATGTCTGTCTCTGTTTGTCTGTCTGCCTCTTTCTTTCTCTCCCTGTCTCCCTGTCTTTCTGTCTCCGCCCAAGTTGAAATCAACATGGCACCACTACTGTTGTCTATGATTCTCTCAGCTTCTGTGTTTTATGAGAATTCATTTAAAACGTGATATGATTATTACAGAACCATCGTCCTGATGGATATCTTGGCTTCATGGATGGCATAAATCACTTTGAATTCATCTCTTCGCTTCCAATCCGGAACGTTGAGGGGAAGAAAAGACATGCACACGCAGACACTTGTCAGGAAAGCTTTTGGAGGGGAAGGAGCGAGGAGGGGGTTGGGGGAGGGGCTGTCGTCACATGTCACATACCCACACAAACTCATCCACACTGTAATTCGCATTTTACTTTTGTTTCTTTGGCCCTTTTTTTTTTTTCGCTGCTCCTTCTGAGGAATTTGTCAGACTAACTGAAGAGGACATTCTCACATTTATGGAGTCTACGAAAAAAACTTTAACGCATTTCGATGACCTAAGGTATAGTAAGGTAATGTTGCTTATAGCCCAGCCGACTGCAAAAGACCATGTCAGGACTGTCACTACTTGGAAACCAACTCGCAAGTCATCCACACAAAAAAAAAGCCAAAAAAAAAAAAAAAAAAAAGCACCATTCACACATCTCTTTAAAATACACCTAAAAACGCGCCAGAAACTTCGTTAAAAATCTTTCTTCCGTAAAATCTTAGATCAGATGAAAAATGTTAATCGCTTTCAGAAATTCAAAGATCACGTCAGGTGGGACACTCTGAACAAAGTTTTCATGGAGTCTGCTGTAAAGTGTTTATGTCTAACATTGTGCAAGTCCCAACATTCTAAAAGAATATGCCTCACTGTGAGTGGAACATGGCATGGAACGCACCACGGAGCTTCTGACCCTTTTAACAGATACGAGTGGGTTTACCTATTGTAATGGCAAATTAAAGGTTGCCAGAGAAAATAATATTTCACATTTCATTTTGTTTTCTCATCACTGATTGGGCAGCTAATGGTTTGCATGTTGTATATGAGAAGAATTCCTGCTTCATGAAGGCAATTAGAGCTCAGTGAAATGGGAAGAAATCTGGTTGTTGTGGCATTTGATTTTCTTCCCTCAGCATAAATGAGGAAAACGATAGAGACGTGATTTTTTACTGCTCACATTCAAGAAAAAAGAAATGTGAACCACAAATTAATCATGCCCACCATCTACTGATGTGAGATTGGATTTGAGCTGTCAGCAAAGAAATAGGTAATGCGAGTTGTGTTCTTTATTTCGCCTTTGATATATATTATATATAATTATATATATATATATTATATAAAATATATATATATATTATATATATATATAGATAGATTGTTTTTTTTTTTTTTTTTTTTTTTTTTTTTTTTAGTGTAAGTTGGCAAAACGTATAATGGACAGTTCACTTTACTCGTCTTGCACTTTAAAAAAAAGAGGAGAGAGAAAGGGTTGGGATGGTGGCGTACTACAAAGAAATTCTGCCGGTGAAATTCTGATGTAGGTTTTGATTGGAGCTGCAGTATAGAAAGCCCTGTCACGTGAGGTGTGCTATGTAGGATTTGATTGGAGCTGCAGTATGGGAAAGCTGTCACGTGAGGTGTTGCTATGTAGGATTTGATTGGAGCTGCAGTATAGAAAGCCTGTCACGTGAGGTGTGCTATGTAGGATTTGATTAGAGTTTGCAGTTTAGAAAGCTGTCACGTGAGGTGTGGTATGTAGGATTTGATTGGAGCTGCAGTATAGAAAGCCTGTACGTGGGTGTGCTATGTAGGATTTGATTGGAGCTGCAGTATAGAAAGCCTGTCACGTGAGGTGTGCTAATTTCCCCTATAATCACTGACCATACAAGCAGCCCCTTGCGTGTGATGACGCTGCTTCCCGGCTCGTGTGTGTAATGAGCTCAAGGGCAGTTAAATTGTATTTTAAAAAAAAGGAATGAGCGCCATCGGGGGAATAAATCTGATTGTTTGGGTTTTTCTCGGCGGACTTTGTTTAAAGGCCAATGCAAGAGAAGTTAATTAACTTGTGAAGTATATCGGTCTTGTTGTTATCATTGTCTCTCTTCTTTTGGGTTTTCATTTGATAGTTATTTGATTTTCTTATTTTCATGTTCAGGGATTAGTGTTTCCTTTAAAAAGATACGTGTGTGTGTGTGTGTGTGTGTGTGTGCGTGTGCGTGTGCGTGTATGTGTGTGTGTGTGTGTGTGTGTGTGTGTGTGTGTGTGTTGTGTTGTGTTGTGTTGTGTTTTGTTGTGTTGTGTTGTGTTGTGTTGTGTTGTGTTGTGTTGTGTTGTGTTGTGTTGTGTTGTGTTGTGTTGTGTTGTGTTGTGTTGTGTTGTGTTGTGTTGTGTTGTGTTGTGTTGTTTTGTGTGTGTGTGTGTGTGTGTGTTGTGTGTGTGTGTGTGTGTGTGTGTGTGTGTGTCTTTAGGGGAGAGAAAGGTGCTAGCTGCATTGTTTTGATAATTATCACAGTGGAGGTGTCTTTCTCCTCCGTGTGTCTGTGTGTCTGGCTGGCTGGCTGTCAGTCTTGTCTGTCTGTCTGTCTCTCTTTCTCTCTCTGACCTACTGTCTTTCCCCTCTCTCTTTACCTCTTTCTCTCTCTCTCTCTCTCTCTCTCTCTCTCTCTCTCTCTCTCTCTCTCTCCTCTTCTCCTCCTCTGTCTATACCTGTCTGTCTGTCTGTCAGTCTGTCTATCTGCTTCTCTCTCTCTCTCTCTCTCTCTCTCTCTCTCTCTCTCTCTCTCTCTCTCTCTCTCTTGTCTCTCTCTCTCTCTCTCTGACCGTTTTTCTTACCGTCACAATCTGTCTCCCTGCCTGCCTGCATTCCTGTCTGTCTTTCTCCCCCCTCTCTCTCTCTCTCTTTCTCTCTCTCTCTCTCTTTTCTCTCCCCTCTCTCTCTCTCTCTCTCTCTCTCTCTCCACAAATAATTTCATCCTGGCACCACTGTTACTGTCTGTTGTTCTACAGTGTCAGTGCTTCACGATTATTCAGTTGAAATGTGATATAATTATTACAGATCCAAGGTGTTGAAAAACATATTTCGGCTTAATGCGTGGCGTAAGTGTGTTTGTTGTTGGCACTTCTCGCCCAGTCCGCCACATAAGGGAGAAAAACATACATAGATCAACTGCCAGGAGACAGAAGGGAATGAAAAGGGATTGCAGGTGTCGTCCACAAATCATCCATTCGCATAAGCTCATCCAAATTTCTTGTGTTTGTTTTTTTTGCTTTTAGTTCTCTCTCTCTCTCTCTCTCTCTCTCTCTCTGTCTCTGTCTCTCTCTCTCTCTCTCTCTCTCTCTCTCTCTCTCTCTCTCTCTCTCTCTCTCTCTCTCTCTCTCTCTCTCTTAGTTCTAGATCGTTATGGGACCTCTAATATGACTTGTCTCTTAATGACAGTAAATTAAGATGAGGGTAATTTCGACGTAATATCCACCCACGCAAATTGATCAACACTGTCATTATTTTCTCCGTTTGTTTTTCTCTTTTGTTGGTTTGTTTATTTTGCTTTCTATTTTCTGCATTCATTGTTACGTCTTAGGGTTATTTGTCAGAATCGCCGATAAGGACCAGCTTATATATCTGGAATATACATGAATGGAGCATGGATTATCTTGCCAGCTAATTGACAATACAAGTTTTGGTCTTGAATGGAAACAATATCTCACACAAGTCGTTTTTTATTTCCCTTAGTTACACCTGTCACAACAACTTTCTGCATGCAAGTTGTGTTGACGAGACGTCCTGAATCGTGAATGCAATTTCAAGAGAGTGACGTGGGACATAACTTGTTTTTAAAAAAAAAAAATCTTTTAAGTGAGGTCGGGTAAAAAGAAAAAAATGAAGGAGTATCTTATTGCCTGATCAATTAACTTGTAAGTTCATACCTTAACTCTATAAATTTAACACAAGAAAAACCATGCCTGTGCATTGCTGATGCGTGATTTGTTTGGAGCTTAGAACAGCATGTCCATGTCAGACGAGTTGTGTTCATTGCCTCTGTGGTCCACATGACCCAACGTTCGCAACAACGTGTCCTGCTTTGTGACCTGAAGTCACTGACAAGCAGTAAATTAGATAAAGTATGTGCACAATTCAGGTCACACACACACACACACACATGCCACACACACACACACACACACACACACACACACACACACACACACACACACAAAATCCTTGATGTACTTTTCAAATGACAAAGGGGAAAAAAAGGTAGCATGTGATACATCTGTTTTTGTTGTTGTCGTTGATGCCTTGATTTTTCTCTCTCTTTTTTTTCGCCCATTTAATTTGCTTCTTTTTATTTTCACAGATGTAAGCTTCTTTTTGGGAAGACGTTGAAACGTGTCTGACTTGAACACAGTAAAGGAGGCTCAGAATTTATTCTTGGGAAAGAACCTGAGAGCGGCATCCCTAAAGTGTCTGTTGATGATTTTGTTTTGTGTCCTCTCTCTCTCTCTCTCTCTCTCTCTCTCTCTCTCTCTCTCCTCTCTCTCTCTTCTGTCTGTCTGTCTGTCTGTCTGTCTCTGTCTCTCTCTCTCTCTCTCTCTCTCTCTCTCTCTTCTCTCTCTCTCTCTCTCTCTCTCTCTCTCTCAATATTGCTATGCTTCCCTGTCTGTCGACTCTGTGTGTATGTCTGCCTCTTTCTGTCTCTGTAACTGTTCAGTCGGGGATCTGTCTGGCACCACTAGTGCTGTCCGTCATTTTCTCAGCCACTGTTATTCATGAGAGTTCGCTTGAAACAATACAATTATTACAGAACCGTGGTGTTGATGACTGTCTTGGCTTAATGTATGGCATGATGAATTGCTTTGGATTGAACTCTTCTCTTCCAGTAAGGAACATTGAGGGAAACAAAGGCATGCACATGCTGACCGCTCGCCAGGAAGGCTGCTGGAGGGGAAAAAAAGGGGGTGAGAGTGGGGTTGGGGGAGGGGGGGGGGGGGGGGGGGGCTATCGTCTGCAAATCACCCACGCACACGAAGTCATTCACACTGACTTTGCTTTTTTTTTTTTTTTCTTTTTCTTTCTTTTTTTCTTTTTTCTTCTTTCTTCACTGCTCCGCTCTGAGGAATTTGTCAGACTCAGCGAGAGGGCATTCTTACATCTCCGGAACCTATGGAAAACATTAAACATCAAGTTAAAGTTGTCAGGGGAAAATGTTCCACTCATTTGGTTTTTTTTGTCATCATTGATTGGGCAGCGAACAGTGTGCAGGTGGTATATGAGACAGTTTTCAATTCATGAGTGCGATTAAATCGGTAAATGGGAAGACATTGAGTGTTGTGGCATGTAATACATTTCGCCAACGCAATGTAATGTAATGTAAAAGGTCTTTACAGAGCGCTTTACTCGCGAAGCCCAAAGGCATAATTAAGAAACATGATAAATACAATTCTAAGTCAAGCACACGCACAGCACACACACACCACACACACCACACATCACACACACACACACATCACCAACACACACACACACACACAACCACACACACACACACACAACACACACACACACACAACACACAACACACGAACACACAACACACCACACCACACACATACACACACACACACACCACACACACACACACACACACACACACACACCACACAACACACACAACACACACACACACACGCACACACACGAAGAACATAACGCGCGCGCACACACACACACACGCAGACAGAAACACGAGCGCATCAAAACCAGCAGACTCGCGCACAGAGATAAGTGGATATCGTTAAAATGAGGAAAATATTAATTTTTTTTCCTCGGTTCATTTTCTCTGCTTATAATATTAACTGTGAGCTACAAAGCCATCCCGCCACCCATTGAATCATGCCAGATTTGATTGGAGCTGTCGGAGAGAAACACGTTATGTGAGTTGTGCTCATTATTTTCTCTTTGATTTCATGTTTAAGATGGGCGTGGGGGAAAAAAATAATGAACAGATTATTTTAACCCGTTTTATATTTTTCTGTTGCGATTTAGAAGAGAAAAAAAAAAGTTGGGATGAAGTACAAAGAAATTGTGCCGGTGATATGCTGATGTAAAATTTGATTGGAGCTCCAGTCGAAAGCATGTCACGCAAGATGTGCTGATTTCCTTCCTAATCACTGACCATACAGCTAGCACCGCGCATGTTGTGACAATGCTTCCTGGCTTGTGTGAGTGTAATGACCCAAAGGCAAGTAACATGATCTGAAAAGGACTGTGTGCCGCCGTTCGGGCGAAAATCTGATTGTATGGTTTCTCGACTTACTTTGTGTAAGGCCAACAAAAGTTAATTTAACTTGTAAAAAAAAAAAAATGGTTGTGTTGTTGTTATTGCTGTTATTGTCCTTGTACTTGTTTTAAATTTAGTTATGGAACTTTATATGATTTTAATGTTCAGAGACTAATGTGTTCTGTGAAAGAAGACACTGGGGTATGCCTGTTTTTAAAGGGGAGAAAAACATGATAGTTACATTGGTTTGATATCATTGTCTGTCTTTTAGGGGAGAAAAACATGATAGTTACATTGCTTTGTTATCATTGTCCGTCTTTTAGGGGAGAAAATCATGATACTTACATTGCTTTGTTATCATTGTCTGTCTTTTAGGGAGAAAATCATGATACTTACATTGCTTTGTTATCATTGTCTGTCTTTTAGGGGAGAAAATCATGATAGCTACATTGCTTTGTTATCATTGTCTGTCTTGTAGGGGAGAAAATCATGATACTTACATTGCTTTGTCATCATTGTCTGTCTTGTAGGGGAGAAAAACATGATAGCTACATTGATTTAATATCATTGTCAGAGCCTGTTTCTCCTGCGTGTCTGTCTGTCTTTTGTCTGTCTCTCTCTCCTTCCCTCCTATCTCTCTGTCTCTGTCTTGGTCTCTGTCTCTCTCTCTCTCCTCTCTCTCTCTCTCTCTCTCTCTCTCTCTGCCCCCTTCAACTCCCTTTCCCTGTCTCTCTGTCTCTGTCTCTGTCTGTCTGTCTGTCTGTCTCTGCTCCCCCTTTCTCCCTCTTTAACTCTTCCTCCTCTCTGTCTGTGTTTGTCTGTCTGTCTGTCTGTCTGTCTGTCTGTCTGTCTGTCTGTCTGTCTCTCTCTCTCTCACTCTCCCTCTCTCTCTCTCTCTCTCTCTCTCATACTTTTTCCTAATGTCTCTTGTCTATCCTAATGTCTCTTATCTACCTCTCCGTCGGTCTCTCCATTCTCTCTGTCTGTCTGTCTGTCTCTCTCTTTCTCCCCCCACCCCCCTCTCTCTCTGTCTCTTTTATTCTCTCTCTCCCTCCTCTCTCCTCTCTCTCCTCTCCTCTCTCTGTCTCTCTCTCTCTCTCTCTCTCTCCTCTCTCTCTCTCTCTCTCTCTCTCTCTCTCTCTCTCTCTCTCTCTCTGTCTCCTATTCAAATCTTCTTAGGCATCGCTGCTAGTGTCGATTGTTCCACAGTGTCGATGATTTATGATGATTCATTTATAACGTGATATGACTATTATAGAGCCACGGTGCTGATGAAATATTTCAGCTTAATGCATGGTGGCATGACATAAATGTGTCTGGACTTGACAGTTCTCGCCCAGTCCATCCCACTTAAGGGAGGAACACCAAGCACAGGTGGACTGCGAGAGAGATATTCAGAGGGGAATAAGGGACTTGAGAGGTATAGGTCGGAATAGCTCAGTTGGTAGAGCGCCGGACTCGTAATCTTGGGGTTGCGGGTTCGCATCTCCGCCGCGCCGTTTTGGCACAGGGGGATTTTTCCCTCGGAGTTAACATTGGTTCTGACTCCATTCTCCATACAGTCCTTCGAATGAGACTATACACCGAGGTTCCGTGTGTGAACGCACGCACAACAGCTTCTACACACGTAAAATCCCATCACCAACTTTCGGAAGAGAAGGCCAGTTTGGCCGTTGGTAATGGATGACACGCTACACATAGCATGCACCTTCCCGAAGTTGGAGTGTGGCTGCCTTAATGGCGGGATAAAAAAAAATGGTCATGCACAGAAAAGTGTCAGAATAATCAACATGATGATTGTGGACACTAAAAGAAAGAAGAAGAAGAATCGTCTACCCAGATAAGCCCGTCCAAAACGTCATTTTTTAATCTCTTCTCTCTCTCTCTCTCTCTCTCTCTCTCTCTCTCTCTCTCTCTCTCTCCTCTCTCTCTCTCTCTCTCTCTCTCTCTCTCTCTCTCTTATCATATATTCTCTGTGCTGCTACGTTTTTAGGCGTATGTCAGAATCAATGAGGAGCGAGGGATCCTATTTTTCGAACATGTTAAACAGAAAAAAAAACTAACTTATCTTCTGATCGCTTGCCGATGTGTGGGTTAGGTTGCTGGTGGAAAATGTCTCACACAAGTTGTGTTCATGCTCTCTCTGTCATCCCTGACCCGACAGCATTCAGCGTGCATGATGTGTATGACAATCCTTCCTGATTCATGAACGCACATACAAGAAATCAAGAAGCTGGGGGGGGGGGGGGGGGGGGGGGTGGGGGGGATGGCTCTGCTCTTGATTTGTATAAGTATTTCAAGGAAAATGGCAATCCAGAGGTGCGTTTTGCTATGTTCATTGTTTCTGTGCACATGGAAATACGATGGAAATTGAACAGCATAGAAATCCTGCCATGCCACTCAATTGCTGATGCCAACTTTGAAGGGAGCTGCCAGTAGAGAGCATGTCACGCGAGGCGCGTTCCTTTCCTCTGTGATCGCTGACTCACACGGCCAGCAGCATGCGAGTTGTGACAGTGCTTCCTGCTTCATGACTGTCATTAGCTCAAAGGCAGAAAAAGAAGGTGGAGAAGGAGAAGGAGGAGGAGGGGGAGGGGGAGGAGAAGGAGAAGAAGAAGAAGAAGAAGAAGAAGAAGAGGGAGGAGGAGGATGGGGAGGAGGAGGAGGAGGAGGAGAAGACGAAGAAGAAGACGAAGAGGGACAAAGAGGAGGAGGAGAAAAAAAATGAGCGCAGTTGGGAGAAGATTGATTTTTGCGTTCAAGGACGCTCGACTTTGTTTATGGCCAATGAAAAAACAAAAATGAATTAGGACGTGGACATCGCCAGCTTCGTTGTTGTTATGAGTTTTTGCGATGCAATTTCTCTCTTTTTTTAATTTCCAGAGACTTCATACTTCCTTTGGAAGAAGACATTGCAGTGTGTGTGATTTGAAGATAAATACATGGTGCTTTGGATTTGTTTTAGGGGAAAGAAACATGATAGTTGCATCAATGTAAGAACATGGATGAGACGAGTTCGTCTTCTGTGTCCATCTGTCTGTCTGTCTGTCTGTCGGTCTGTCTGTCGGTCCCTCCCTTCCCCTCTCTCACTCTCCCTCCCTCCTTCCGTCCTCCCTGTCTGTCTGTCTGTCTGTCTGCCTGCCCCCCTCTCTCTCTCTCTCTCTCTCTCTCTCTCTCTCTCTCTCTCTCTCTCTCTCTCCACACACACACACACACACACACACACACACACACACACATTCACTCATACACCACACACACACACACACACACACACACACACACACACATTCACACACACACACACACACACACACACACACACACACACACACACACACACACACACACACACACATTCACACACACACACACACACACACACACACACACACACACACACACACACACACACACACACACACACTCACTCATACACCACACACACACACACACACATACACACTCATACACACACACACACACACACACACACACACACACACACACACACACACACACACACACACACACACACACTCAACGTTGCTCTGCCCCCTCCTTTTGCGTCTGTCTGCTTCTTTGTCCCTTACTCTCGTT
>CM031598.1:93046921-93049421 GCA_018398815.1 Conus ventricosus
AAATTTTAAAAAAAATTTTTAACTCTTGAGTCAAAACACACAGAAACACAAGAAAGAACCAAGACGGGGCCCATAAGAACTAGCTAAATGCCAACTAAAACCAAGGGTTTGGGCCCATGTGGAACTACTTGGGTGCCGATAAAACCCAAGGCTGGCCCATGTAGAACACTAGGGGCCATCCCAGACCCAAAGGGTTTGGGCCCCCATGTAGAACTAGTTTGGGGTGCCAACTAAAACCAAATTTGGGGCCTATGTAAACTAGCTTGGGGCCAACTGAACCAACTGGGCCCATGTAGAACTAGCTAGGGTCCCAACCTAAACCCAAAGGGTTTTGGGCCCATGTAGAACTACAGGGTCCAAGCTAAAAACCAAAGGGAAAGGGCCCAGAGACTTAGACGCCCCCCAGCTGGTTATCCAAGCAGTCCCTACCTTCCTACTTACCCAAAATTGATTCACTTGGCTTGCTTCTGGGTATTTGATAATACCACTAATTTGTAAAATCAGTTTTTGGGCGACGAAAAACCCCGGGTTTCAGTGAACAGAGGTTTGTTTACCTTCCTACGTCGTTTTTCTTCCCCAAAACCACTGCGTTCCCTTTCATCATCAATTAACAGGGTTCGGGTCCCTCTGGGGGTCGCAAAGAAAAAGGGGTTCTTTCCCGGGCTGCACACCGGCCTTAGCATTATACTTATCATCCTTTTAAAGGGGAAGAAGTTTCGGGTGCATTCCAGTTATGTGCCACCCAAATAAAACATTTTTTTAAGCGTTGGGGACTTGCATGATGCGAGCCCAAAAACTTTTTTACAGCAATTCCCCAAAAAACCTTGTTCAGAGATTCCCACCTGATCGATCTTTGAATTCTTGAAAGAGTTTAACTTTTTCATCGGATTTTAGATTTTATGGGGAAAAAGTTTTTTAAGCAAAATGGGGGGGTTTTTTTTAAAAAGTTTTTTAAAGATTTTGTGTAAATGAATGCTTTGAGTTAAATTTAACGGGGTGACAGCCCTGATGGGCCCTTTTGGGGGTCTTTTTGGGCTATAACAACATTATCTTATCTTCCTTACGGACTGGTTTTAAAAAAGGGCTTTCGGTGCACGGAATCATTATAAAAAATGGCAGGAATATACAAAAAGTGGGGGGGGGGGGGGTATGATGAGGAGACCGAAAAAAAAGTAGGGTTAATTTTGGTGCTTCCCTTTTTTTCCTCCACTTTTGGGGGGTTTTGTGTTTTTTCACTTTGTTTTCTGTTTGTGACCCCACAGTGGCTTTTTGTCCTGGGACAAAAAAGGGGTTTCTTTGACTTGCTGATAACCCGTCTATATTTTTGCTTCTCGTTATCTTGCGTCTGCTGTCTGTTTGTTGTCTGTGCCCTTTTTTTGTTTTTTCGGCTGTCCCGTGTGTGTCCGTGCTCTGACTCTGTGTCTGTCCTCGTCATTGTTTGTCTGTCTCTGACTATCTCTCGCCTGCCTGTCCTCGTCTTTCTGACTCTGTCTGCTTCTCCCTCTCTGTCTCTGTCTCTCTGTCGTCTGTCTGTCTGTCTCTCCCCTCTCCTCTCCTCTCCCTTTTCTTGTCTCTCTCTCTGCGTTGTCCTCTCTCTCTCCCCTCTCCTCTTTCTCTCTCTCCTCTCTACCCCTTCTCTCCTCTCCTCTCTTCTCTCTCTTTGTTGTTATAATCACTAAAGGCCAAATAAAAAAAGAAAACAATAGAAAACAAAACAAAACAAAACACAATCAAACCAAATTTCTTCCACGCGATTTTGAAGGCCGGTTTTCGATTTGCAAGAAAAAAAAGAAATAAGACCCAATAAAAACGAAACGTCTCAAGGAAGCTCGCACATTTCCTGACTTTTGGCAGGGCCCCAAAGCAAGCCCGTGCCGGGTTTTGACAATGCTTCTTGCTCTGTGACTGTCCATTCCAAACGACAGGGCACAGCAAAAGAAGAAAAAGAAGAGCAAATAAAAAAAGAAACCTTCTTTGAAACACGATTTTCCCTTTTTTGTTTTGTCTTTTTGTTTCCTTTTTTTTCTCTTCTCTTTTTTTTTTTTTTTTTTTTTTTTTTTTTTTTTTGAAAAAATGGGAAACAAAAAAAAATTTCGTATTTTTTTTTGTTTTTTTTTTTTTTCATTTTTTAAGGGGTTGTTTTTTGTGTTTTGCTTTTAAAAAAGTTTGTTTTGTTTTGTTTTTTTTGTTTGTTCCGTGTTTTTGAAAGGCAGTTATAATCTCTGTGGGTGAGAATTTAGGGGAACCCGACGTGAAGTTTAAAAGGGGGCACCTCTCATGTGTATTTTTGGAGGACGTAAGTAGCTTTGCGGACTTGAATATTGTAGTCAATACTTTGACTTTCCCCTCTCTCTCTTCTCTCCCCTCTCTCTCTCTCTTCCCCTTTTCTCTCTCTCTTTTCCTCCCCTCTCTCTCTGTGGGGATGTGTGCGTGCGGCGGCGTGCGGCGGCGTGCTGCGGCGCGTTGTGTGTGTGTGTGTGGGGGTGTGTGGTGTGTGTGT
>CM031598.1:93059421-93061921 GCA_018398815.1 Conus ventricosus
TGCGTGCGTGCGTGTGTGCGTGGGTGTGTGTGTGTGTGTGTGTGTGTGTGTGTGTGTGTGTGTGTGTGTGTGTTTTGTGATGACGGGTTGCTTGATACTCTTTCCCCAACTTTGAGCCAGCGTCCTTTGCGATTGTAAGGAGAAAAGCTTGGATTCGCATGTCGAAAATTGAACGGAAGGGGCCGATAGAGGAGAAGAACAACGAGGTCAAGGAAAGAAGCATTGCTTAGAGAAAATAGTTTTATTTCCTTTTCCCACTATTTCAGCTGTGGTCGTTCCTTCACTTTGCGCACGGGTAGGGGGGAGAAGTGGTGCGAGTAATTATTGGAAAGTTGAACGAGGGGAGAGGGGGAGGGGAGGAGAGAGTGGGGGAGAGGAGAGAGGGAGGAGAGGGGGGAGAGAGAGGGGAGGAGGTATTGATTTTCTGTATCCAGTTTTCGTTTTTAATTAACAGAGGAAGGAAACAGTATACAAATACTTTCTTTTGGTTGTTTGCCTGGTTTTTGTTTTTGTTGTGGTTTGTTTGTTTTTCAAGGTTTTCCGTTTCTTAGGAATTATGATTGGAGAGTTTTCTGGAACGAATATTAGGGTTGACTCTTCTTACCTTGGTGAAGGAACTTTGTAGTCGCTTGATTGAATTATTTGATGTGTGTGTGTGTTGTGTGTGTGTGTGTGTGTTGTGTGTGTGTGTGTGTGTGTGTGTGTGTGGGGTTTTGTCAGTATCCCGTCGCTTCTTCATTTGCTTGACATCTTGTAGAATTGTTTTATTTTGGGGAGAATATGCGCGCGGGGCGGTGTGTGTGTGTGTGTGTGTGTGTGTGTGTGTGTGTGGTGTGGGGTGTGTGTGTGGTGAGTGTGTGTGAGAGAGGAGAGAGAGAGAGGAAGAGAGGGGAGGGAGAGAGAGGGGAGAGATAGAAAGAGCAGAGAAGGAGAGGGGAGAACAGGGAGGAGAGACAGAGAGAGGAGAGAGTACGGAAAAGATGGAGAGAGAAGGGAGGGGAGGGAGAGGAAGGGGGAGGGAATAGGGGGAGGTGGGAGGGGGGGGTGGTAGTGACAGAAAAATTAGATATGCTCAAATGGGCGTTTTCTGGATTTAATGAAGGTCTGATGCAAAAGAAAAAGAATGGGCGTCATTATACATTGTGTCCAATATCAAAGGTTCTTTTTTTTGGGGGTTGCTTTTTTTTTTTTTGTCTGCGTCTTTTTTCCACTTCTGTCGACCTTTATTCTGAGCCTTTTTAAGAAACAAAAAAAGGTTGAGGTCGGGTTTAGTGCTGCCTCCCCCCCCTCCCCCTCCAACCCTCCCCTTTCTCCGTCTTTGATTAAGGTGGGGGTGGGGAAGAGGAAGGACAGGCAGGGTCTATCTTTTCCACATCCACCTCCCCCCCCCCCCCCCCCTGTTTTTGTTTTACCGAGCTTAAACTAATGGGATGCATGGGGACAATGGATGGGTGGGGCAGGAGAGGTGGTGAGGAGGAGGAAGAAGAACTTGTCGTATAACTCTGTCTTCTCGGTCTGTTTGGGAAAGGGTTGTTTGAACAAACAACCCAACTCCGGTAAGTTTTAGACAAGCCATTTTTTTTTTTTTTTTTTTTACAGGATCTATGGTTTAGGTTGGGTTTTTACCCCGTAGAACGTCAAGCTTTATTTCCTGTTATGGAGCTTTTTTTGTTTGTTCTTTGGGTTTTTTGCTTTTTTTCCCTTTTTTGGGGGGGACAGGACAGGGTTTATTGGTTTTGTATCCGCCAAGCTGCCCCATTCACCCCCCCCCCCCCCCCCCCCCCCCCCCCCTTCCCCCGTTTTTTTTTTTGGGTTTTGTTTTTGTTTTACTCCTTTGCCCGAGTATATGATTATTTCTCTGAATTTATAGCAATAAAAGCAATTGAAATACCCCCCGCTATTCCAGGAAGTCCCATTCTCAATGTAGAATTTTTAATGCCTGCATTTATGTAATTTATTCGAGGTCGAAATAAATGCCCCTTAAAAGAAGCGAAACCATGTTAAGAAAAGCACTGGCAAGGGCTTTTAAACTGTCGACTTATTTGGTTGTGCTTTGAAAGCCTGTCAATTTATTCATTTAGTGTTTGTTTGTTTTCCTTCTTCTTTTCTTTCAGCGTTTTGAAAGTGTCCGTTGTTGTTGTTGTTGTCGTACCCTGGCTAAAGACCCCCAGGGATCATCCAAAACGCCGAAGTACTTGAACACTTTGGTTTCAAATTTCATCAGCTGGCGATGGAACATTACGTGTGTGACCGTTTTGTTTTCCGCCACATGGGCAGCCCACACTCCGACTTCGGGGGATTTTAGAGACTGATAATGTTATGCTAGGAGCTTGTCACAACTGAAGACAATTCCCGCATAACTATGCAGAGCATAAAAACATTTTGATTTTAGCCTTGGTGTTTGGACTATGTCAATTAGCCTGACACAGCCCTTTAAACCAAGGCATAAAGTGTCCGTTTAATAGCAGTGCAAAAATGTTCGATCTGGGTTGTGGTTTGT
>CM031598.1:93094421-93096921 GCA_018398815.1 Conus ventricosus
GTATGCAGTTATCTACGGATTACGGATTACCCTGAACTGTAGAAGAGAGAGAGAGAGAGAGAGAGAGAGAGAGAGAGAGAGAGAGAGAGAGAGAGAAGAGAGAGAGAGGCGCGAATAAGAGAGAGAATTAAGGTTATGTTGAAAAAGAGAGACGCTTGCGGGTGAAGGGGGTGATGGCCACGACTACGGAACCAGGACAACTCCAATCGGAGGACGCGGGGTATCTTTTGTGAGGTCGGAGCCCTTAAACTCTCCGCCACTGTCAAGACGGCGGCAAATGGGAGACAACTCAAAAGATAAAGACGAAACGCGAGCCTCGGGGCGGAAAGATGTAAAAATTCGGAAGACCTGGGTCGCCCAATCAAATCTGTCCAATACCAGACAGGCTGTGCTATCAAATGAAGCGCGCCAAACGCGATTCTCTGTCAGCAGACGGTCGCTGTTCCTTCAAGCGCACACGCCCCCTACCAAACAAGATCTCGGAGACAGGTCTCCACCATGGCGGGGTTACGACGCTGCGGCTATGTACCTAAAGTACTCATTTACCGGAAGGGGGGCGAGTGGTTGGAGGAAATTAGGGGCCGGGAAAAAAAAAGGGGGATGGGAGTGGTGAAGAGGGACTTGAACGCGGAGACCGCCGTAGTGAGAGAAAGTGCCCATACATTTGCATCACCGTCCAGCGATGAGTGTTTGCCCAGAAAGAGGGATTGGAGGATTAGTCGTCGCGCTCTTCGTCTTAGCGAGGTAAATTGTCCTCCGTTTATTGGGGGTGTCTCGGAAAGTTTTCGACAACGTTTTTAAGTGTTGTTCATTGAAGCGAGACGGGCCTATTTCGTCTCAAAATGTCTGGAGTTATATTGACAAATGAAAGTCGCCGGCTGTTTCAACCAGTCGCTAGAAAGGTTACAAAATTCAGCAGTTCTATAGCCCATCATGTGTATTAGTATTTATGAAGGGGGCAGTGGGAAACACGAAGTTCAATCATTATGTTCCAGTGAGCTACTACCTGTTTGAATTCCACTTCAGTTTGAGTCAAACAAGATGAATGTTGTCTTAAAAGGCTTAGGATTAAATCAGATCTTCTGATTATGCTCGATCATGATTTGCCTTAAACACCAAAAAACGGTTACACTTTCTGAGAGGCAGGAAGAGCCACCAGACTGTTGAAGAGTTCCATTTTATTAATTTTCTGTAATTCCGCGAATATATTCAGACATCCACCATGTCGACCTATTCATAGAAACTACATATTTTACAACGTTCTACAAATTCAGTCATGCCAGTAGCCGTTCGGAAATCTACTCTCATATAATTGCAGAAGCTTGATCTTGCGGTTCATCAATGCATTACTGTAGCTGTCCTTCCATAAAGGTTTCCCATTGGGTCGTTGATGCCATTATGCCCTGAAGGGGAATTCTGGATGGGTAGCGCATTGCTAGTGATGGGTTCCAGGTGAGTGGACTACTGTTGAACAGATTCTACCTTCTTTGGAAACTAAGTACCTTCTGCAGAAGTTATATTGTGTTTGATACGGCCATGATCATGAACCGTGAATATACATGGGAAGTTTCATATGACATAATAAAGTGATCTCCAGTGGGATCGACAGTTTGTTTGGGAAGTTATGATCGAAAGAAGAAAAAAAAAGTCATGTTTCTTTTAATTGTTTTTTCACAAATAGCCATATGCAATATCAAGTTTCACACATGCGCATTTGTGTGTATGCATGCACACACTTTTTGTGGCGCGCACACACACACACACACACAACACACACACACACACACACACACTCACGCAAACACACACACACACACACACACACACACACACACACACAGACACATTCACACACACAAACATACACACATTTCTCTCTCTCTCTCTCTCTCTCTCTCTCTCTCTCTCTCTCTCTCTCTCATCTCTCTGTAATGTCTCTATCTCTCTCTCTTTCTGTCTCTCTCCCTCTCACAGACACACTCTCTCTCGCGCGCGTGCTCTCCCACTATTTCTCCCTCCCCCTCTCTCTGTCTCTCTCTGTCTCTCTCTGTCTCTCTCACACACAGCAACAGCAGAAAACCAGACAGACCAACACACACACACGCATATATATATATATATATATATATATATATATATATATATATATATATATATATATATAATATATATATGCGACAAGACAAACTGGTTCCTCTTTGCACTGCCTTTCCATAGCCCAGTACAGGTGGTCTGTGACCAGGAAGGCCGTAAAGCCGACTAGGGCATGGGCCATTCTTCCACACAGTACAAGTTGTAAGGCTGCCTTAAAAGGCTTTTGGTGCTCCTGGAGGGACAATAGCCTGTCGGCAGTTGGGTGCAAATCTCACTCTGCCTGTCTGTCTGTCTCTGTCTGTCTCTCTCACTCACTCACTCTCTGTCTCCCTCTCTCTCTCTCTGTCTCTGTTTCTCACAGTTATTCTTCATCTCTCGCTCTCTCTCTCTCTCTCCTCTCCTCTCT
>CM031598.1:93119797-93127297 GCA_018398815.1 Conus ventricosus
AAAATAAAAAAAAATAAAAGAGAGAGAGAGAGAGAGAGAGAGAGAGAGAGAGAGAGAGCGAGAGAGAGAGAGAGAGAGGGAGAGAGAGAGAGAGAGAGAGAGAGAGAGAGGAGAGAGAGAGAGAGAGAGAGAGAGAGAGAGATGTGTGTTCTGCTATTTTTGAAAACCAAATTTGAAAGAAAATGGACTAGAGATGAAAAATGTTGAAAGAGGTGACATTGAAGTCTTTTGCACGAAGAGATCGGTTGTGACGTGAAATGACTTGGAAATGACTCTCGCACAAGTTTGTTTCAGTGGAAATTTGATTATCTAAAACGAAAACATAGGTCGTGCAGCAACAACTGAATGTGAATGGTCGTCGAAGCTCAAATGATTATGTTCTTCTGTCTTCTGTTCATTACGTCTTCGATATGAAGTAAGTTTCTTTTCTGGTCATTTTACCTAGTTTTCGTTTGACAACATCACTTTTTTTGAATGCCTGAAAGTGTAATGACGCAAACTTTATATTGACTTTGTCTAGCATTGTGATTTTTTTCTTTGGGAATAAAGAAATGCTGTATGGCAGTCTGGTGCTGGTTACTTACATACTGTATTGTATGTATATCTTACCTCAGTCTTGATACAATCCAGACCAGGGGAGACCAGACAAACAGTGACAAGAAGTACTTCCCACCCCGACTTACATTATATTTACCTAGTCACCTTCGGCGCCCCCATACCTCCCCCGGCGAGCTAATGACGCCATTTTTTCTGACGTTTATACGGGCAGGCGGTGACGTCCAGACCACGTCTGCTATACGTCCATCATCAATTTATGACGTCACTGTTGTGACGCTGATTTGGTGTTACCGTGATGTACGGCCAGCATCCGTCGAGAACCGATCAAGAACGGTCTGTGATGATGATGATGAGCTGTGGGGATGGTGATTCAGCTTTGCTGTGATGATGTACAGAGGGAATGTATTGAAATCTGTGTTATTAATGAAGACATGTGGTGACCATCTGGGACTTAACCTGCAGCTCAGTGATGCGAACAATGGTATGGACAATGGTGTGGACAAGGGTGTAGACCATGTGTTGACCAATGATGTGGCACTTGATATGAAGAATGATGTAAACAATACGGATATGTATGTAAACAATTCGCGAATAATATGAATATGGAATCGATGGTGTAAACCAAAGGCGTGAATGATGTGAATAAGGACGAGAGTGATGTGAACAATGACTTGAAAGATGTGGTGTTAAATGATGCAAATTATGGCGTGAATGATGCGAATAGTGACGCGAATTGTATGAATTGTGACGTGATTTATGTGGACTGCTACGTGAATAGCAGTTTGAATGATGTGAATAATAGTAAGAACGAGAGAAAAGTTTTGTGAATCATGATGTGAAACGAAATGGAAACCATGGAATGAATGACGCGAATCACGGCATAGGTAATGTGGGTATCCATGTTAGTAATGACATGGGTTATGTGTACAATGATGTGAATTACAGTATGAATAACATGACTTGTGATGTGAACGATGTCATAATGCTAAGGCTCGCCGTAATACAGATAAAGGCATGGCTGGTGCAGACAAAGATGCCAATAATGGCATGAATAATGTTAACAATTATTCTACTAGTTGACATGAATGATGGAGGAACGACGGGAATGTGGCGAGGATGATGTAAGCATGAACTCCACGAAGAAGTGAATAATGGTACCGATGACGTGGACATTAATGTGAATAAAGATATGAGTGATGTGGACAGGGGTATGAATAGCGGAGTGAATGATGTGACCTGTGGTGTAACAATGACATGAACGGTGTGTAAAAGAATGTGAGTATTGGCATCGGTGTGTGGAAAATGAAGGCATCAAGGATTACATGATGATAACAATGTCCAGGACATTAATGTGAATAGATATGGATGCTGTGGGACAATGGGATGAATGACGTAGACACTGACGTGAATAATGAGGTAAACAATGTGGGCAGTGAAAGGAATGACGTGAGCAATGACAGGAATGACGAAGGCAATGAGGTAATGACGTGAATAATGTGTTACAACGTATGTGAGTGATGGGAATGATGACATGAATAATGATGACGATGACGTGAGTCAAAACACTGATGACGGAGCTGGATGACGAGGAGGGGAGAGAAAAGAGAGAGAGAGAGAGAGAGAGAGAGAGAGAGAGAGAGAGAGGAGAGAGAGAGAGAGAGAGAGAGAGAGAGAGAGAGAGAGATTGATGGAAAAATGGGCAAGCGGTTCGACAGTTTCGGATGACTAGACGTAATGGGTATTTATTTAATCACCACGTCATTCTGCCTGAATTAGCAGATCGATGTTTTACTTGATTATCTCACAATTTCCTAATCCGTCATGCCCCCACCTTGCTCCCTTGATTATTATCTCCCTCTCTCCGTCTCTCTCCGTCTCTCTCCGTCTCTCTCTCTCTCTCTCTCTCTCTCTCTCCGTCTCTCTCTCTCTCTCTCTCTCTTCTCTCTCTCTCTCTCTCTCTCTCTCTCTCTCTCTGTCTCTCTCTCTGGCATTCTTTTGTTTTCCATTTGTACTAGTCCTTTTTCCCTTTTCTATTGATCGTCTTTGTTCTTATGAAGTCTGTACGTACTTTGTTGATACTTATTGTGACTTTCCCCGGAGCAACATTATCCACATCCTTCTGCTCGCTGGTGTATGGCAAACTCATTGTTTTCCTGAACGGCGCAGATTCACCGATACAATGTCCACAGTAACGCGAGAAATTCGCTCTCCAAACATTTGTTCTGGAAGGAAAATGGTACCCGAAGACTTTCTGCCGCGCCTTCCAGAAACGACTCTTCCCCAAGGCAAGAGAAGGAAAATAGAACCCGGGGGTTGAAACGGGACTTTTTCTTCACGATGAAATTGCCTGCGAGACTTTGTGGGAGGACGGAGGAGGGGTGGTGAGGGGAAGGAGGGGGGTTATCTTTTAAAATTAGGTAAAAATTGATCGTAAAAGATTTAGGTACTGAAGACTCCTCCCTCTTCTCTCTTCCCCTTTTCTCTCTCTCTCTCTCTCTCTTCTTCTCTTTTCCCCTCTCTCTCTCTCTCTTTCTTTTTCGTCTGTATGTTTTTCTATTGTCTGTCGTCTGTGCTGTCTGTCTGTCTGCCTTCTCCTTCTTCTCTCTCTCTCTCTTCCTCTCTTTCCCTTTCTCTCTCTTCTCTCTCTCTCTCTTTTCCCTCTCTCTCTCTTTTCTTTCTCTTTTTCTTCTCAGTCTGCATGTTGTTTATCTATCTGTGTCTGTCTGCCATCTCTCTTCTCTCTCTCCCCCTTTTCTCTCTTTCTCTCTTCTTCTCTCTCTCTCTCTCTCTTTCTTTCTCTCTTCTTCGTCAGTCTGCTGTTGTTTATTACTGGTCTGTCTGTTTTCTTTCTCTCTCTCTCTCTCTCTCCTTTTTTCCCCTCTCTCTCTCTCTCTCTCTCCTCTTTTCGTCGTCTGCATGTCTGTTTATCTTTGTCTGTTGTCTGCCTCTACCCCCCCCCCTTCCCCTTTCTCTCCTATCTCCTTTCCTTCTTCTCTCTCTCTCTCTCTTTTCCCTTCTTCTCCTCTCTCTCCTCCGTTAAGAGCTACGAGTGTGCGTGATGCGTCTGAGTTGTGTGGTGGTGTGGTGGAGTCGGGGAAAACATTGAAAAACTCAAATGTTTATTTTCAGAGATGCATCGAAAAAGCATCTGATCCCCCCCCATCAAATTAATGTTAAAAAAAAGGAAAAAAATGTGTGGTATGGTGGTGTTTTTGGGGTGGGGTTGTGTGTTGTGTGTGTGTGTGTGTGTGTTGGGTGTTGTGTGTGTGAGTAGTGTGTGTGTGTGTGGTGGTGAGTTGTGGTGTGTGGTGTGTGTGTGTGTGGTGTTGTTGTGTGTTGTTGCACCCCGTGTGGTGTGTGTGTGTTGTGAGAGGAGAGAGAGAAAAGGGGAAAAGGGGAGAGGGGAGAGAGGGAGAGAGAGAGAGAAAGAGAGAGGAGGAGATTGCACAGCATGTGTATGTGGTGTGTGGGGGGGGTGTTAGTGTGTGTAATGTGTGCGGACGGCGGCGTGCGCCGCATGTGGTGTGTGTGTGTGTGTGTGTGTTGTGTGTGTGTGTGTGTGTGTGTGTGTGTGTGAAAGAAGGGAGGACAGCAGCGACGAGACGGCACAGTGGGGGCGGAAGCTGTCCGGTTTTAGGGGGGGCATGGTATTTCAAATCATTGAACCCCGACATCAAAATATGGCAATGTTCGATAAAAAAAAAATTCCCAGCATGAAATGTTCGTTCCCCCACACCAAAACCACACACCACCACCCAACACACACCACACACACACACACCCACACTTGAAAATTTGTATAGCGAAATTTTTAAAACGTTGCAAAATGAGCAGAGAGAGAGAGAGGGAAAAACTGTCAAACTTTTTGAGGGCATAACGTAAAAACATACCTTCTTTCTTTTTGACGGGCATTTGGCACCGAAAAGCAATTAAAAGTCACGATTGTCACAGTCTGGTTTTTGCATTTTACCCCAACGCTGGGAGGTTACCCCTTTCAATTTAATTTCCCAAAGAAACTTTGAGTCTTTCGTTTCTACAAAAAAAATGGGAAAAAAATTCAGCGAGATTGATGATCAACCTTGTCTTTGAACACTCATAATAACAGTTGTTTAGGCGCCCCTGAGTCATAGGCTTCGGAGGTTGTTTTGACCGTTTTCAAGGCAGAAAAATGCGTTCAGCTTTTTGGCTGTAACTGGAATGGTCAGTTAAGCTGATTTTTTTGTCACCTCACCAACATTTTTTAAAACGTGTCAGAAGCTGTCGTTTTCTAGCAGTGCCTCAAAGAGGGACTTCTTGTTGCCCCCAAAAGGAATGTGGAAGGATGGCAACTGTTTTTTGAGTTTTGAGTCTGTCCTTGTAAATGTCCGCGCATAGTATTTTTGATCTCTTGAGGAATTTCGGGATTTTTTCCTGCACCCGTCACCCGGAAAAATTTAAAATTTTCCTTGGAACTTAAGACTTTCTTGGTGAAATCTGCCTGTTTGTCTTTGACGTTGTCAAACCCTCATAGTAGCTGTCGTAAAGCAGTTCGGGGTCAAGTGCTGTGACCGGGGACCCCTCATAAGTCTTCGGGGAGGCTGTCTCTGTTGGGATGGGGGCTCATCACACACTTTTTTTCAGCCATGGTTGAGACGTGGCAAAACGTTGAAAGGGGTATCCTGGGATACTTTCAAACTTCTGACAGGGGTTTGCGCGTTTTTTTGCCCCCACACGGAGTTTTTTCCCTTTGAACAGCATCCCCAGCTTTTCGTACCAAAGAATCCGTGAAAGTAGAGCCCAAGAAGCGGGAGAACTGCTGCAAAATGTGGAAGGCCGGTTGCCCTCCTGGATATCATATGCCCTTGTAATAGTTCAAGGGTTTTTTTGCAAAGCTCATAGTTCTCAATGAGGATTCAAAAACTCTTGTTCGAACACGTGGGTTTAATGGACGGGCTGCCGAAGTTGAGTTTCTGTGGATTGTTTTTAAAAAAAGGGTCTGTCGTTTTGGTGATAATTTGATCAACTGAAAGACCTCTGTGGGAAAGCAAGGGCATTTTATACTTTTACCTTTTTGGAAGCCCCCTTGTAACACAAGGTGACGAGGGGGTAAACAGTGTCGGACACTGGACGGACCTCACTTGGGGTCCGTTTTGCAACTCCTGAAACGTGACCGAAAATTACTGGCCCCGTGTGGGAAGTCACCTGATCAAGCAATCCCTTTGGCATTAAAAAGGTTCAGCACAGGTACGTAAAATGCACCCGTCCCCCGGCTCCTCTATGCTTAAAAAGCTCAGCTACCCACTTAGCAAAATTACAACCCGCCCCCGTTTGCAAAATCACGGGTTTTGTCAGCTAGTACGAAAACCAGTTCGCTTCTTGATTTCACTACAACGGATCGCAAAACTTTATGGCCTAATCCCGAGGATTCCCTTGCAATATCATTGACAGATATTTTAAACCCGTTTTTGGGTTTTTTTTTTTTGCAGCCCTCTCCCAAAGCAGAACTTGAGCGTGTTGAAGGTTGCCCTTCCCCCTCGTAAAGTCCCCGGAGAGGCGGGGCCCGGGGGCAGGAGAAAAGAAGGTCTTTAGTTCCCTTCAAGGTGTTTCTTTTGTTCTGTTTCATGCTGAAGTCACTGGAATACACTGACGTTGAAACTGCCTACGTTTAGTATACCGGCTGCCCCTGTGAAAAATGATTTTTTGTGGCTTGGAACTTTTCCCTGCTTTCTTCCAGTTGTCAAAAAAGGGCCCCAAAAAAGCTGCTAGGTTTGCAGCCTTTTATGATTTGCCCCATGAGAGAACAACATACTTGTTTTTCTTGTGCATAGGTGAACCAAGGGGATTGTGGAACCAAAATTTTGGAAATACCCGGGGTTCCCGAATTACCCCGGTCAGTTTGGGGAGGACGTGCGCTTGTGGCTGAAAGGGGTTTTTATGCGCCTTGATCACCAGTGACTGACATTTTGGGTTTTCTTACGTAGCAGGTCGGTCAATGTCATCCAGGGGAATGCAAGGTCGGGGGGTTGGGGAAGGGAAAACTGCATGATTGACACCTTTGTTGGGGAGAGGGGAAACACTTCTTTCCTTTTTATCATTTTCACTGTCCGGTTTTATGAAGTGTTAGGTCACAAAATGTTCCCCGCTATTTGTCCCCTTTTGAAAAGGTGGGAAGGGATGATTCAATGTTCCCGCCAAGATATGATTCATCGGGAGCTTCCCCGGAGCTGTCTTTCTGACTTGTTACGATGGTATGTCCCCCAATATTTCGATAGCTGCCTAAATGCATCAGCATATATGCCCTTCTTTTGGGAGTTGGGCAGGTACTGGTCAGTAATGTGGTCAAAGGGGAGCTGCGAGAGGTTCCCGAGAAAAGTGTTGACATTTTCCCGAGCGAGTTTGACGGAAATTGACAATTGGCGACAAAGGGGGCACCCTCAAACTCCCTCTCTCTCTCTCTCTCTCTTTCTCCTCTCTCTCTCTCTTCTCTCTTCTCTCTCTTTCCTCTCTCTTTCTTTCTTTCTCCCTCCTCTCTGTGATTTTTTTGGAGGTGCTCAATATTTGGGGGGGGGGGGGGGGGAGTTTAAGGTGCCCCCCCCAAAATTTTTTTTGGAGGGGGGGATGGCCCCCCCGCCCCCCCGCTTCCCCCCGCCTGTGGGGAAGAGAGACAGGACGACAGACAACCCAACAAGGTAAAAACGGCCCCTGACCGGCCGGCCAGCAAATAAAACGTAGAAGTTTCACAAGAGAGAGAGAGAGGGAAAAGAGAGAGAGGGGGAGAGAGAGGGAAGAGAGAGAGAGAGAGGAGAGAGAATTTTTCACATACTTTGACTTTTCCGTACCCCCCCCTTTCTTGCAGGCAAGGTTTTCCACGGAGATAAAAAAAAAAGTAGTAAACACTATTTGTTTTTTCCTAATGCCCCAAATCGCTAATGAGGCTTTTAGCACAAGGATCTTCTTTTTCCA
>CM031598.1:93129797-93132297 GCA_018398815.1 Conus ventricosus
CCTCCGCCACGTGTCTCTGATTTGTCATTAGCGTTTGACGTCAGTACAAACAAGCCGAGTCCCCCAGAGCTCGACTCGGCAATGTACTGGACAAATCAGCGCCAGGTCTATATGGAATGGACGTTCAGCTTAGAGAAAATCCAACCTTGGTCAACCGCTTCATGCAGCAGTCAACATCAGGCAGACTGGAGAGAGACTGGAACAAGTGGACCATTCCAGGAAAGTTGAGTGCACTTTGTGTGAGCACGGCAGCTCAGCAGAGAAAACCAAGGCGAAGGAGGTCGACCTTGCAGTGTCTGTTGGGACCAGATTCAACGATAACTGGTAAACCAGGTCTTTCAGGTTTCAAGAGAAAAGGAAAAAAGCTACACAGTGATATCCTTCCTTCTCTTTAGATGCAAGGGTTGTACTCTGACAACATATCTCGACCGAGAAATCCAAGCGATCGTAGGTAAATCCGCTCTTGATGATTACCAGCATCTTGAACAATAACCATCAGTCAAACAGTCGTATCAGTCCGTGAGTATGCACAGAGGCTTGCAAACAAAACATTTCTCAGCTAGTAGATTTTGGTGATCCTGGGGTTCGAATCTGAGTTGTTTCGCTTTATTTTCGAATTATCATTGGTTTTGACTTCATTTGCCTAAAAGTCCTTCAAAAGAGTCTGTAAAATCGACGTTTCATAAGTAAACGCATGCATAACACCTTGCACGCACGCACGTCAAATCCCATCACCAACTTTCAGAAGAGAAGGCCACTTGGTATACATGACACATGCACAAAGCATGTACTGAAAGAATAAAAATATGAAAGAGAAATGGATTGACTGACAGACTGAATGACGCAGGCAGCGTCAAAATGTAGAACCAGCAGGCAGCATTCCAGTCAGTTGTGTCCGGCTAGGCAGCCCGTCATGTAAAGGACATTGTAGATTGTAAACGTGGATAGGCACTATAAAAGTAGTCTTCATGACACTCATGATGATGATGAAGCTTGCATGACATTGTTAGGTATTTTAATTTGCTGTGACTGGCAGCCCAAGACCATTCTACGGGTACAGTGTAGGGGAGAGTCTCAAAGGAAGACCAGTGAAGATCTGGATAAACACACATGCACACCCACATCCACTCATACACACCCACACACCCACCCACCCACACACACACACACACACCCACACACACACAACACACACACACACACACACACACACACACACACACACACACACTCACACACACACACACACACACACACACACACACACACACACACACACACACACACACACACACACACGCATGCACGCACGCACGCATACGCGGGCGCACACACGAACACATACACACTCACACACATGCGCGCTCACACACACACACACACACACACACACACACACACACACACACACACACACACACACACACACACACACAAAAGCACACAGACAGACAGACAGACAGACAGGGGGGAGGGAAGGCGAGAGAGAGAGAGAGAGAGAGAGAGAGAGAGAGAGAGAGAGAGAGAGAGAGAGAGAGAGAGAGAGAGTGTGTGTGTGTGTGTGTGTGTGTATGTATTTGTTTGTTTGTATTTCATTCTTAGACATTTCAGTTCTTTTAGCCTTGGCCCACTTTGCTAACCGTAGTGTGTATCTCTATCAGTCAGGTACAGGCAGATAAAAGAAAAAACAAGATGCGAAGCATATAAACGTACTCCCAGTTTTCCAAACCGCTTATAAATCGGCCAAGTGCTTTGTGAGATAAGAAATAAAGGCAAAATAACGGTTTTAAACGGTTATCTAACCGATGTACACTTTTGAAACTGGTATTTTAGCCCTCACTGGGCTAAAGCCTGTGTACATACCAAATTTCATCCAAATCGGACAATATGTCAAGAATAACGGTTTTTAACGGTCAGATTTTGAAACACTGCATGGCAGTGCCATTTGTGTGTGATGACCTTTCTATATACGAAATTTCATTAAAACCCACCAATATATATAAAAGAAATAACGGCAAAATAACGGTTTAAACGGTTATATAACAGATATACACTTTTGAAACCGGTATTTTAGTCTTCACTGGGCTAAAGCCTGTGTACATACCAAATTTCATCCAAATCGGACAATATGTCAAGAATAACGGTTTTTAAACGGTCAAATTTTGAAACACTTCATGGAAGTGCCATTTGTGTGTGATAACCTTTCTATATACCAAATTTCATTAAAACCCACCAATATATATGAAATACCGGAAAATAACGGTTTAACGGTTATATAACCGATATACACTTTTGAAACCTGTATTTTAGTCCTCACTGGGCTAAAAGCCTGTGTACATATCAAATTTCATCCAAATTGGACAATATGTCAAGAATAACGGTTTTTAACGGTCAAATTTTGAAACAATATATAGAAGTGCCATTTGTGTGTGATAACCTTTCTACATACCAAATTTCATTAAAATCCACCTATATATAAGAAATAACGGCAGAATAACGG
>CM031598.1:93138869-93153869 GCA_018398815.1 Conus ventricosus
CATCCTCTTCATTCTTTCATTCTTCTTTCTTTCTTTCTTTCCTTTCTTTCTTTCTTTCATTTTTCTTTCTTTCTTTCTTTCTTTCACTTTTCTTTCTTTCTTCCCTTCTTTCTTTCTTTCTTCTTTTTTTTCCTTCTTTCTTCTTTCTTCTTTCTTTCTTTCCTTCCTTCTTCATTCATTCTTTCTTTCTTTCTTTTCTACTTCTCCTTAATGAGCCCGCATCGTCATATTCTCTTTCTATTTTCCTCAATTTCTTGCGCTTTATATTTTTTTTTCTTCTTTTTTTTTTCAGACTTTCACATTTTGTCTTTGGATCTGTGGCTCGACAGGTGTGGTGCGGACAGTCCGGATCAATGGGCACGCTGTGGCATCGCCTGCAGGAAACCATACCCCAATCTGCACTTCCTCCCTGCTCTGTCTGTCTGTCTGTCTGTATCTCCTTTTCTGATTGTGTTCCCTGTGCGTGCGTGCGTGCGTGCGTGCGTGCGTGCGAATGCCTTTTAGGTAAAGCATCATGGATTCGGTGTTACGAAGACAAAAAGAGTGTCCAAACATAATAAAGGACAACAAGGGAAAATTCTTTAAGAGCTTGTAAAATATAAAACGGGACACAATCTCCATCAGGACGGATTTGAAGAGTTTTGATCTTTAGACTCAGACTAGATGCATACAAAACAAAATATTGTAAAAATGTCATTTGCATTTGTGGCCAAAATATACACCATCCATGTCATCTTTCTTTGCAGAAATACTAAAAAATATTTGCCTACTTGGTTATTAAGTTTGAACCCATCAATCGCGAATTTTTGGGACATTTTGGGAACAAAGCGAAAGCTATAGAAGTTGTTAGGGCAATTGTTAAGAGTCCAGTTGGACATTTACTTTGATTCTCTAGTTATTTGTTGGTTTTATTCTCTTATTATTTCAATGCTTAAAATGTTTTGTTTCTTTACAAATGTTCAGATATGAATCAAGGCTAAAGCAGTTTACCGTTATGGCCGGCAGATTAGAATGGGGTTAAAGTGATGGTCACTTTTTGGTATCTCTTTAAACTGAATAGACTATGCATGCAAAGATTAGCATACTACACTACCTCCACACTCCATACACTTTTAATGACATTTTGAAAACAATAGACACATTTATGCCCCCCCCCCCCCACCCCCACCCCCCCCCCCCCCCCCCCCCACACACACACACACACGCGCGCGCGCGCGCGCTCGCGACATATACACACACCGGCCCCTTTTACATGTTTTTTTGTTTGTCTTTGTTTGCCTGTTCGTTTGTCTCTTGTCTTTGTCTAAGATCACTGTAAAGTGGATAGACATTAAATTAAAGAACGAACGAACACACACACACACCACACACACACACACACACACACACACACACACACACACACACACATACACACACACACACACACACACACACACACACACACACACACACACACACACAAACACACGCGCGCGCACGCACGCACGCACGCCACACTTACACACACACACACACACGCGTGCGCGCGCGTGCGCACGCACACACACACAGACACACACACACACACACTCATAGACACACAGACACACACACACACAGACACACACACACACACTTACACACACACACACACACACACACACACACACTATTTTATCCATGCAAGGCATTACTGTCACTTTTTGTTGGATCCCCTCTCATTGTGGTATAATACCCAACGAACGTGTAGATCAACTTGCACGAAAAGCAGCTCAAAATGTCAGTGACGCAATACCACTCAAAGTTCCCTTAGATTTGAATGAATGTTTTTCAATTATAAATTCAACGTTAAGAGAAAAAGTTAAAACCTCATTGATGAACTCAGACATTCAATATTATCACAATTGTATAAAATTTAGTGGTGGGTACAATGGGAAAACGTCAAACAAGTCTCCTCCTCGTCTAGGGAGATTGAAAGCTTAATCCATAGATTCCGTTTGAACGCATTGAAAACAAAACATTGTCATAATGTTAAATGTAATGTGTGGGAAATCCTTAAATGTCAGTCATTTGCTGATTCAATGCCCAAGAGCAAGAGAGCTCCTAAGACATTCGGGTATTGATGGTTACACTGATGGATCGACTTCATTGCCTTTACCATATGTTTTAAACAATTACTCTGTTCTTGACTCAGTTTGTAAGTGTTTGTTAAACAGTTCAATTGGTCCTTATCTGTAGATTTTATCACTTCTCACTTACAATTGTCAAGGTGGGAAGAGGGATGGGAGATGAGGGGGGGGGGGGGGGGGGGGGGGAGGAGGGGGATGTCATATTCTATTGTTAGTTCATACACTTGCATACTTCATTCACCCACACATAAACTGTCTGAATCACTATAGTGGAAGGACATTAAACCGACGACCACACACACACACACACACACACACACACACACACACACACTCACACACACATACGCACAGACACACACACCACACACACACACACACACACACACACACACACACACACACACATACACGCACGCACGCACGCACGCACGCACGCACGCACACATACACACACACACACAAACACACACAAACACACACAAAACACACCACACACACACACACACACACACACACACACACTCACAGACACAGACACAGACAGACACACACACACACACACACACACACACACACACACACACACACTCACACACACTCACACACACACACACACACACACACACACACACACACACACACACACACACACACACACACACACACATACGCGCACGCGCAGGCAGGCAGGCAGGCAGACTCACAGCTCGCTTCTGCGTGCATCCCTCTGCCTCCATGTCCGCCCGTCCATGTGTCTGTCTGTCTGCCTGTCCGTCTGTCTGTTTCGTTCACTGTCACTCACTGTACAGCGTTGTTAAAGGCGAAAGTGGGGGCGGCCAAATTTCCCCTCGGGCACAATCCAACCCCAAACGACCACTACCAACCCAAGAGGTTGGAAAAGGGGCCCGGGGTGAAAATACAGTATTGCCAAACCCCCCGGGGTCTCTAATTCCAGGCTGTGTGTGTGTGTGTGTGTGTGTGTTTTTGGTTTGTGTGGGGGGTGTGTTGGTGTGTGTGTGTGTGTGGTGTGTTATTTGGTGTGGTGTGGTGTGTGTGTGTGTGTGTGTTGTAGTGTGTAGTGTTGGGGGTGTGTGTGTTGGTGTGTGTGTGTATGTGGTAGTGGTGTTGTGTGGGTGTTGTGTGTGGGTGTGTGGTGTGTGCGTGCGCGGGGGTGTGGCTGTTTTACTGCGATTGCCTTCGTGGCTATATTTCTGTCTCTGTATACTTGTTCTCTCTGTCTGTCCTACTGCGTCCTCTGTTCTGTAGTCCCGCTGTCTGTCGCTGCGTTCCCACCACTTTCTTTTACAGCCCCTTTCCGACTCCCACCCTCTCCACTAATCTGTTTCCTACTTGATGGAAATTTAAACCCAGAAAAAGTACACTTTTTTAAGCGTTGGGGTGTGTGTGTGGTGGTGTGTGGTTTTGTGGTGGTTGTGTGTGTGTGTGGCGCGCGCGCGCGCGGCATGCGTGCGTCGTGCGTTTTGTGTGTGTGTGTGTGTGTGTGTGCACCGTTTATTTTGAACATCAAAGGGAAACGCAAGTAATCGAATCTAGTCTGCAAGCACGACAATGTCGTTATTTGTTAAAGGAATGGGGGGGGAAAGGGGCGGTAACGGAAGTCAAGGAGGTTTTCTGGGAGAATGGGGGGCAGTTGGAGGGGATGGGGAGGTTAGAATTCTAAAATTCCAAAATGTCCCCCTGCTGCGTTTGTTGTATGACGGGCATCGCCCCCCTGTAAATGTTCTGGGGAGGGGTTTCTGTTTTTTTATTACTTTGCGGTTATTGAACGAAGAGAAGAAGAAGAAGAAAGAAAAGAAGAAGAAGAAGAAAAGAAAAAGAAGACGACGAGGGAAGAAGAAAGAAGAAGAAGAAGAAGAAGAAGAAAGGAGGGGGGGGATACAGCGGGTGCTTTTGCGATTGCAAAGCAATCCCTGTTTTCTATTGAGAAAACGACTACGGACACACAGAAGAGAGAGAGAAGAGAGAGAGAGAGAGGGGAAGAAGGAGAGAGAGAGAGAGGGGAGAGAGAGAGAGAAGAGAGAGAGAGAAGAGAGAAACAGAAAAAGACAGGAACTCAAAATAAACCATTCCCCATTTTACCCAGTGTGGGCTGAAAGTTTTCTGTCAAAATCAGAACTGGCTGAGCTCACTTTACTAGCTTATCGCCCAAACTGCCAAACTCAGAACTGCTCTCGTTCACGCCAGGCAGCTTGCCGTCAGAACTATTCCTGTAACGCGTCAAAGATTTCTGGTCGATTCAGACAGAAGTCGATTTGGGAGAGCGCAGACCCCCAGAAAGATGGGATGGATTCTACATGTGCCGTTTGATTCGGATCCTTAGCACCATTCTGAGGGATTGTCCGTAAGCCACTTTTTTTTTCTTTTAATATCGAATTTTAATCAGACAAGTTGAGAAGTTACAGGTGCGTCAAAAGAAGACAATGCACAGAGTTTTCAACACAGAACTGACACGCAGTGCACAGAGTTTTCAACACAGAACTGACACGCATCTGTGTGGCACAAAAACATATGCACAAAGTGTTTCTTATAACTTGTAGCAATTTAAATGAAAACAAAAGAAGAGAAAGAAGAAAACGAAAATGAAACAAGACAGCTGAACTACTATGCAAATGGTTAACAATTAAATAAGCTTAGACTGTGAAACGCACTCAACGTATTATTAGACCTGGAGATAATCTTACATTAGAGTTGTGTGTACTTGGATCACTTGGACCACCAAGTTTTGTCTTTGATCCTGAGATGAACTTCGGATCTGCACCGGAAGTTTACGGCTCCATTCTTGGGCCACTCTCCGTCTTTCTAACAGTGTTTGATAAAATCGGCAAAGTGGGATTTTTGTTTGCGGACAAACATATAAATCAACAGGTGCAGGTGAAGAGATTACTTCCTCAGTCGATGTCAGAAACTTCCAGGCTTTCTTTCTGTCTTTCGCATTTTGAAATCAACTGGGCCTGGATTTTCCTCTTATTTTTTTTTTATTTTTTTTTAGAAGATACAAAATGGCACACATCAGCCAGCAGAATTTTGTTAGAACGGCATCAAACGGACATCGTGAGTTCGATCTTCCTATGTTAGTTTTTCATTCACTCCTCCCGCCCCCCCCCCCCCCCCCCCCCCCCTCCCTTCCCCTCTACGCTCCACCTATCCAGTCACTCCTCCCGTCACTACCCTTGACATTTTCTCTGTACACTGTCGACCCGCTTCGTCCTCTGATGGAGATCAAAGCAGATTAAACAGAAATCCACAATAATCGCCAGGGCTGCTGTTAAATCCAAGGGAAGGCTGGCATCAGAAAGCAGGTTGCTTGTTCCGCCAACTGTGCGTTCTGCATCGATGAAGGATGTCTCCATATACCCGCCATCAGCTAGGAATCTTACATCACCTGTTAGATCGTGTCCTGTCCTGGGCGCCGCAAACAGAGGTCGGAAGTCCATCGAGGCCTGTAATCCTGGCTAATGTCGTGTTGGTTTGGTGTTATGGGTATCAGGACCGTCGATAAGGACAGATGGGTGGTATCTAGTCCCTGGTTAGGCCCTTATGTCACTAGTTTCAAGCTGCCCTCCATTCGTCATCGTGAAGTTGCACGAAATGATCCCAGAGTCGTTCCCCTCTGTGCCCTGTACTCCTAACCTATGTAAATGTCATTCCCTCTGGATGAGGGAGCCGCCTGCCGAGCCCGCGCCTCTTAATTACCTCCCTTTGATAGCAGCGGGGAAGGGAGATCACCCCGACGCCCCGGGAAGTCACGTGGGTGGTCAGCGGGTGTGCTGATTGGCTTGTAGACGGAGTTTGGATTACTGTCGCTGGCATGGGTTGCGGAAGCGGTAGATGCTGAGGGGATTGTTTATGACACCGGGGGAATGATGAGGGGCTGTGCCGGGCCGAGGCCGGGGTACAGCCAGATGGGAAAGAGGTTTATCTGTATTCAAAGAACGGAATTAGCCCAACGACGGTCAGCATAGGGATCAGTACGTCATCTGTAAGCTGATTTATGGACATTCACGCCGTTGCTTGTTTATGGGCTGGTGAATATATTCGCACTATTTCTTGATGCGTCCTTTATTGATCAAACGTGTGGGGGTTTTTTCTTTCAGCTGCACCCCCTCACGAGGGGCAATGGCTTATTAATGAAGAAATATCCGTATCACTTATCTGTCTGTCTGTCTGTCTGTCTGTCTCTCTGTCTCTCTGTCTGTCTGTCTGTCTCTCTCTCTCTCTCTCTCTCTCTCTCTCTCTCTCTCTTTCCTCTCTCTCTCTCTCTCTCTCTCTCTCTCTTCTCTCTCTCTCTCTCTCTCTGGTGGTGTGGTGCTAATCCTGTTACGCTGCAGTGTCCGGAAAAGGCTCTCCTCCCAACACAAGATGTGGCGAGTGTGCTGTGACGGCTAACCGCCATGACACACACTGCAGCGGCCAGCATTATGTGTGTAGTCTATGTGTATCTGTAAATTGCTTGATTGGTTGTGAATCTCTGCATAGTGCTGTGTGAAGGCACGTTCTTTTGATCTCTTAATCTATTTGCGTAAAATCCCGTACTACTTCGGCGGAAATTAATTAAAAAAAATTTAAATACTAAATAAAAGGAACTGAAAGCGTGAACTGTTTTCTAAAATTACGGCGACCGTCTTCACCCCATTTATCCACCATGAAAAAAACACGTGCAAATCGTGTGTTAAGTCGCAACAAAAGAAAAAAAAGGGTAGTACACAAGGCGTTCGAAATCAAACTGCTGGCCCTTCTCTTGCATGACTACACTTCTCATTGGATCTGTTGTGATAGCAATGTCTGCCTTGACGGAAAACGCTGTGGCAGGTGACTATGACTCTCCTGCATTTCAACATGCACCTGTTGACATCAACAAATTTTCCGCGATCGAAAACGGCAATGGTCACACACCTCAATGTATGCCTCCCATTGTCTGAGATGGTCACGCATTTCAATACATACTCGCCGTCATCTACGATGGTGTGTCCCTCATCCACGATGGCGTGTCCTTTGTATTCATCGAAGGTGTGCCCCCTTATCTGTGATGGCACGCCCCCATCTACAGTGGTGTGTTCCCTTGTTTACATTGGAGGTGTCCCCCTTGTGTCCCTTAATCATGTGCCCCTGGTATACGGGGGTTTATGCCCCTCATCTATGGTGCTGAACCCCTTATTGTGATGGTGTGTCCCTTGTCTACAACGGTGAACCCTTTGCCTACGATGGCATGCCTTTGTCTACAGTGATGTGCCTCCTATCTACAAGAGCATGCTCCTTGTCTACAACAATGTGCCCCTCGCCTGTGGTGGTATGCCCCATGTCTGTAATGCCTGCTCCCTCACCATAGGGCGTCCCTCCTGTCTACATTGGGAGAGGGTGTCCCTGGTCTACAGTGGCATGCCCCCACCTAAGGTGGTGTCCCCCTGTCTACATTGAGATGTGTCCCTGGTCTACAGTGGCATGCCCCCCACCAACGGTGGTGTGCCCCCTGTCACATTGGAGAGTGTCTCCGGTTACAGGGCATCCCCTCACTACGGTGGTGTACCCCCTGTCTACATTGGAGATGTGTCCCTGGTCTACAGTGGCATACCCCTCACCTACGGTGGTTGTGCCCCTGTCTACTTGGGGTTGTCCCTGGTCTACAGTGGCATACCCCTCACCTATGTGGTGTGCCCCCTGTCTACATTGGAGATGTGTCCCTGGTCTACAGTGGCATGCCCCCCACCTACGGTGGTGTGCCCCTGTCTACATTGCGATGTGCCCCTGGTCTACAGTGGCTACCCCTCACCTACGGTGGTGTGCCCTCTGCTACATTGTAATGTTCCCCTTGTCTACAGTGGCATGCCCTTCACCTACGGTGGTGTGCCCCCTGTCTACTTTGGAGGTGTGTCCCTGGTCTACAGTGGCATACCCCTCACCTACGGTGGTGTGCCCCTGTCTACATTGGAGGTGTGTCCCTGGTCTACAGTGGCTACCCCTCAACTACGGTGGTGTGCCCCCTGTCTACTTTGGGGTGTGCCCTTGTCTGTGGTGCCATGTTCCTTATCTATGATGGTGTGCCCCCCTCTGTCTATGGTGGTGTGCCCCCCTCTGTCTATGGTGGTGTTCCCCTCGTCTACAATGGCTTTGCTACTAAATTACAATGACGCGCCCTTCTTCTGTTATGGTATGTCATTCATCTACGATGGCATGCCCCACATCATCTATGATGGCATGCCCGCTATTTACGATGGTGTGCCCCTCACCCATGATGGCATGCTCTTCTAATTGTAGTGTGCCCCTCACCTACAGTGATTTGCCCTGGGCCGTGGTGGGGGTGCCCTTTGTCTGCTATGGAAATGCACCTTGTCTGCAATGGTGTCCTCCTTGGCTGGGTTGGCATGCACCTTGTCTGCAATGGTGTCCTCCTTGGCTGGTTGACATGCCCATCAGCTGTGATGGGGTGTTCCTCATTTAGGGTTTGATATGCCTTCGTATATGATGAGGTCCCTCCTTCGCCTTGGTGGTGTGCTCCTGTCACAGTGGCGTACCCCTCTACATGGCATGCCCCCTCCATCAAAGATGAACACCAATGGACTGGAATAGATTCGCGCCCCCCGCTCGTGCCTTACAGAAAATCCAATAATTACACATCTGAATAGATTGTTCCTCATGTGGGCAGTGGCAGTACGCTTCGAATTTTTTGACGAGGTGGAAGAAAAAAATCGAACGTAATTATTATTATCATGTTCCATTGTTCTTGGCTGGTCATATGCCTCTTTTTTCTTGAAACATCTTCTTTTTTTACTAAGCTGGTTCCTCCTGTCTTGTGGGGATATAGAGGCGAACCCTGGACCAATGCAACAAACTTCCCAAAATCCCAAATTAAAGAGATTTCAGCTGTACAAGAAATTATACGATCAAAGCCCATTACCTGGGTCAGGACCAATTATCGGGAACACCCATTCCCAGAAATCTAAGTGACATTAACAGATTCGATAAAAATACAACGTATAAATCTTTGCATCAAAAAAATGTTTGCCTGGCAGGTTTACCCCAAACATTGACCACAAAAGCACATTAAATCAAAGCTTTGAAACCCTGGGCGAAAGACAATGACCGGCTCAGACTTTGATGTCGGTATCTTCGCCAACAATGCCACATCTGGAAGAACAAGTGAAAATTGTTTCATTGGAAGGTTTCTCTTTAAAAAAGGGTCTACCATAAAATGGAGGATCATATAGATAGACTAGAGTCCTTTTCACGCAGGAAACAATTTAAAGTTTTAAATGTCTTTGAAGCCCACAAGAGAGTGATACTGACTGCACCCGTAAGATTGTCCAACTGCTAAATAGATTCTTTCGCTAAACAGTGACATCCCAAGATATAGAACGGGCACATTCGTGTTGGACAAAAGAGAAAAAATCCACATTTATCCGCCCAATTGTTGCTGCTTTCAGCCATTGGAGAGATAAATTACTAATCTTGAAATCACAAGACTGTAGGCGTTGCTTGTCCTCTGAACTCCCCCATTCGTGTCGCCACAGATTTGACTACCGCCAAAAACCCAGATCATCAGGGAAGAGAGGAATGCGGGAAAGGGTCTGCATATTTCTGGAATGGTCGCCTTTCCAATAGAAAGGGACAAACAATTGGTTTCCACGAAGATTCCCAGAGAAACATGCTAAAACACCCCAAATGATGCACCAAACAGAAATGTAAATGATGATAAAGGCATCCATCTGAATCCCCAAAATACAACAAATGAAAGACATCAAACTCCCAGGATGCTAGTGAATTACCCTGGTTTGCAAGCTTGGACACCTTCCCACGACTTAAAACACCAAACCCCGGGGAAAGTCTAGTGATCAGCAGGTGCAGAAATTAAAAGGAAAAGGCAAGAAAGGAAGATACAGCCCACCACACTCCTTCATCAAAAAAGACGACTGACCAGCCATGAATCCTCCCATGCCTCAACGTACCCACCATCTTTAGGCAAAGGACAGTAATTGATAAGTGGGGAGCCAGGTAGTGTCCCCTCAGCACAAGGGGGGTGAAGAGTCTGCTCCAGGTTTCCCAGTCCTTACCGGATGCTGGCCCCCAACTAAGACACCCGATTCTCCACCCTCCAGCAAGGAGGACCCTATGAAGAATGTCAGACAACCTATGTCACAGGGGTTAATACTAGGGGAGTGTCCAAAACTCCCAGTGATGTGCATAAACTGCATTACCTGCAGCACCAAATGCTATGTAAAAACACTTTCTGTTTTGGTGAGGACTCCAATCTTCAATGCAGCCTCTCCATGGTACGCTGCAAGATCAGCTCCTCCTGAATTTGACTCAGCCACTACACCCCCCTCTACCATCAGAACACCAGTCGGTGAATGCTAGTCACCCCATCCACAACAAACAACGAACTGGACTTAACCAAAACATGGTTAAGCGCTGGCAGATCCATGGTCTCTGTTGATGAGACAGAAAGACAGTCGTATGCTAGCGAATCAAAAACGCCCCTGCGTATAAACACAGAACAGAAGATCAAATCTCCAGCCTGATCATTCTAAACATATCTAAATCAGAGCATGACCAATGTAACAACTCCCCTCACCATGGACAACACTCAAGACTATCAAACACCGAGACAAAAGACAAGAGTAGGAAACCAGCAACTTGTAAACAAAATACAATCTGAAAAAGAAACTGCGACAAGGGAATCATGCACAAGACACTGATGCTGTATTTCGGGATGACATTGAAAGCCAATCACCTGTTGACAAGCCTTCTACTAGGTCCAGTCCAGTCCCTCAAAACACCTTCATATCTTGGAGGATGAGGAGGACCACACCCCTGGATGTGGTCCCGTACACGAAGCAGGACTATTGGCAGACAGACTCACCTCACAGAAGCTTTCACAGTCACAGGTGGAAGAAGCAAAACAAAACGCAAAACCCAACACCCCAGATACAAAAAACCTGGGGGTCGGCCCTTGCCCATGTTCATTGTCCTGTAAAAAATTCTAATGATTCAAACAGTACTCTTTTTTTTTGAATTATTATATAGAAGGCGGTCTAAAATCTATGATCCGAGATTAGATAATTTCTACAACATATGATTTTATTTTACTGACAGAAACGTTTTTCAGTTGATTTTCCAGTTAGTCTTTTCCAAATTACAAGGTTTTTGTGCCCCCGGGTGAAAAACTATCAAACATAGTCACGCCCGTCTGTCTGGAGGATTGTGATGTTAGTTAAGAAACAATTTGTACATTCATAAAGTGTATCCCTACAGAATTGGACAATTGTTTAATTCTCATTATGTCTAGAGATCTAACTGGGTATTCTATGGTTTGTTTTCTGATAGGTATGTACTTACCTCCACTTCACAGTCAGTATTACTGTGAAACGAAATAGAAAATGGAAATATATCTTTTAGAACAGTGCATACTTGACCTCACCCCAAGACCATGGGGCCTTTCCCTTTTTTGATCTTTGGAGACCTCAACGCAAGAACTGGCAATAGAATGTTAAAGAACTTTGTTTACCAAATGGTGGAATGCTTGAGGATTTTAGGGGAGGAATCTGACGTTAAATCTCTGTTTATACGTGTATCTGAAGATAGAATTGTCAATGATTTTGGAAAGTATCTTCTTGACGTGTGTGAACAATTCAATATTGTAATTCTCAATGGATTTCTTGCAGGTGTGTAAATGGCAGTTACACATATATTGCACCCAACGGGTCTAGTGTAATAGACTATTTTTTATGTCAAACTCCATTATTCATCTGGGTGTAAAGCTTAAAGTATTGTCTAAAATCGAGTCAAAACATATGCCCGTTCATTTTTAGCTACAGCTTGCTAAACACATCCAAATGAAAAGAATGTAAAGAAAATATGCAAAAGTAAATAAATTTGTATGGACTAAGGAAAAGAAAACCCGAATATATTACACAACTAAAGTTCTCAGGGTGTACAATTACTTTTTCTTGATGCTTTAAATCTAATTTTATGTAGACATTAATTTGGCACTGGGTTTAAAATTTAATGAAGCTTTATACAAAGCAGGTCAGTGTATGCTAAAAACAATTACTATGGCAATGATAAAAGAAACCTTTGGGTTTTATCCAGATTGTTGGAAAAAAGACAGAAAGCCAGATTTGCCTTACGGGCAATTTAAACAGTTTTAACAACGTAGTGATGAAAGAGGATCTCAGAGTGATATATTGTAATCTCCTTAGAGATTATAAACATCTATTAAATGAGAAACAACAAAAACATAGAAACCGTTTAATAAAAGCATTAGAGGATAACAAAAAGACCCAAAACTATTTTGGCAAACTATAAAAATGTATCCAAAGTGCTCCAACTACCAATGACATAACAAAGGAACAGTGGTTTCAGCATTTTAGTAAAGTAAATTTAATTCTGATTATACTATGCAAGATTTAGACAACTTTCATGAAAGCATTAATTAGCAGATACAGAGAGTCAAGATTATGATATTTCTGTCCTGGAAACAGAAATTTCTGAAAGTGAAGTCAGGGATGCCTTGAGGCTTTAAAGAATAATAAGGCTGCTGGACCAGAAAGGACTATGTAGTGAGTTCTTTAAATGCGCTGATACTCGAGTTATTCCTTTTCTTACAGTATTCTTTAACAAACTGTTTGACTCAGGACTGTTCCCTAGTGATTGGTCAGAAGCTTTAATACAACCGATACTTAAAAAGGTGATATTAACCTTCCAGACAATTATCGGGCATTTCACTTTTAAACATTAGTGGGAAGTTATACAGTTACGTCCTAAATAAACGTCTAACCCTGTGTGTAGAAAATAATAATAAATTAGTGAATGCAAGTGGGCTTTAGGAAGAAATACAGTACAATAGACCATATCTATACTCTATTTGCCCTAGTTAAAAAACAATTATCTAATAACCAGAAATTGTATATTGAAATTCATTGATTTTAAAAAAGCATTTGATTTTTGTTGACAGACATTTACTATGGGAGATACTGAAAAAAACGGAGTAAATGGGAAAATGTTTAAAGGCATTAAAAAGTATGTATTCCGTGGTTAAAACAAGAGTCCTGTAAAAATGACCTTACAGACACCTTTTTCTGTCCACAAGGCTTAAAACAAGGAGATATATGCAGCCCCATTTTATTTTCTTATTTATTAATGAACTGACAAATGAAATAATTTCTAAGGGCAAACATGGCATTCCATTAGCACCTGACTTAATAGAAATCCTAATAAGTTATTCGCTGATGATATCATTCTGTTGGGGTATACAATTACTGGACTCCAACAAAAGCTCAAATTTAAAGAACACAGCAGGGAAACTTAGGCTTACTGTCAATCTAGGAAATCTAAATAGTAGTGTTCAGGGAAGGGGGGATAATCTTGGAGTCCGTGAAAAAAAAGGTTTTATGGTTATGATAAAATAGAAGTTGTTAACCAGTATAAATACTTAGGTATTATTTTTTTCAACTGGGTTAACGTTTTCTTACGCGCTTGATGACATGGCATCACGAGCAAAAAAGTGTGTTCTACGTATACTAAAAATCTATGGAAACTTGGTAACCATTGTCCTCGTTTATTTTTAAGCTATTTGATTGTCAGGTTTCAACAATGCTCACTTATGGATGTGAAGTTTGGGGCCTTGTAGCCCGATCACAGCGTAATAGAAAAAGTACATTTATTTGCATTAAAAGTTTCTCAAAAGTCAGCATACAAACACCTAGTGCTTTAGTATACGGCGAAACAGGGAGATACCCGTTAGATATAACAACTAGAACTAGATGTATTAAATATTGGCTTAAACTTCTGAAAATGCCTCAAGATCGTCTCCCAATAAAGCTTATCAGACACTCTTTAACTTGCATTGTAGAAACAAAAATAATTGGGTTTCTTCCCTTTGTTTTACATTGTACTATCATGGATTTGGCTTTGTGTGGGAAAATCAGGGGGGCGGAAATGATAGAATTTTCTTACAAGAATTTCAACAAGATTAATTGATTGTTTTTCGCCAAGGATGGAATAGTCAAATTCAATCTAAACAGCGATTTGAATTCTTTTCCTCTATCAAGTTTATCACTAGTCTTTCTCCATATTATCTGAAATGAAAAAAATAAGTTTACGTAAACCAATAATTAGATTCAGATTAGGTGTTTCATGTCTGAAACCCCACCGTTTTCGCTTCTCAAGGCACAAACAGATCACACTTGTCCCTTTTGTCCCAAACAAACGAATGTGAGTATCATTTTCTCCTTAAATGCCCCAGATATCATGCTCTACGAGAGCAATTTTTGCCAAAGAAATTCTTTCGTCAACCCCACGGTTTTAAAATGTCATTACTATTGGCAAGCCCCAAACATACTTTTGGTCTTGCTAATTTCATTGCAGAGCATTTTAACTTAGAAATTCAATCAACACTTAGTTTTGTGTGTGTGTGTGTGTGTGTGTGTATGTGTTGGTGTGTGTTGTGTGTGTGTGTTCTTTCCCAACTTCCCCTTATTTAGTTCCTTTTATAAAAATACAGATTTTTTCCACCTCCTTTAACCACGATCCTATTCATTCCTTGGTCATGTATGTGAGACACCTTTTTTGAATACATGCAGATATTATACTGCATGCGGTACTACTGTAATATGTCCCGTGTTTCCAGTGATATTTTACTATGGTTTTTGCTATATTTCATGTTTCCCCTATGATTATGCTCATTGTACTATGTCCTTTGTTTCTGATGCCCCCTTTTTCCCGTATGACATGGGCAAATGGCCTTGTTCATTAAAAATTTCGTTGATCGTTGATCGTTTATCTCTCCCCTCTTCTCTCTCTCTCTCTCTCTTCTCTCTCTCTCTCTCTCTCTCCCCCCAAGACACTCGTGCAGCCTCCAGTCCCGTTGGGA
>CM031598.1:93158869-93164328 GCA_018398815.1 Conus ventricosus
TCCTCAAGTCGTCCTCAAGTCATCCTCAAGTCATCCTCAAGTCATCCTCTAAGTACAACCAAGTTCTTATTCAAGTTCTTATAATTATCAAAAAAATACAATCTATGTTTTTATCTTAAATAGTAAATGTCTAAGATAGTACACACACGCCTCAAAAAAACGCGTCATCGTTGAGGATGTCTTGCTCAGCGTTCTCTGCATAGATCTTAATGAAGGTCTTACATCCGAAGCAACTGCATTGATTACAATTCGGGTCTATGGAAATGTCTTTTATAGACTCCAGGTCTTTATTTATTGACTTCATCATTTTATAATACGCCATGATCTATTTTTATAAAAAAATTTAAAATTAAGTTCTTAAATATTATTCCATTATAAATGGATCAAAATGATGCTTTGTTATTGGCGGTTTTGGCGTGCTGGTGCCTTTTTCTGCATTTAGTGGCTCAGATTTTTTTGATTTCTTTTGTTTCTGTTGCCATTGTGTATATATTTTATAGCCGCAATAACTGCCCCCAACAGCAGCAATGGCGCCAAAAATGGCAACAGTTTTAAGTTCAATATTCCATGAAGACTTTGGGGCCCTTGAATCACATGGAGTTTTTATAGCTGGCATTGAATCAACTTGTTCTGGCGTTGGCGGTGTTATGTTTTCATGATGAGTCATATTCTGTAACATTAATTTTTTTTGTCTGTTCCACTCTGCTAATTTTTTTCCTGCTTCAACACGCCCAGGATTTTTAATGGTCTCCACCTGATTCAGTGTTTTCTGCTGATTTTCTGGCTTGGTTACTTTCTCCACCTGATTCAGTGTTTTCTGATTCTGCTGATTTTCCAGATCGTTCATTTTGAAGGAAATAAAATCTATATGATTAAAAGTTATTAATCCCATGATTAATGGCGATAACAATGTTCCAAATCTATAGTATAAATCACACCCTAGAGACTCTAATGACTTTGTTAAAACTGGATCTTGCGTTAAATCATACGTAAGATCTTGTTCAGAATCAATGGGAGCAAATCTACTGACTAGTTTAGTGTACAAACTAAGAACCGTTTGCCCCACACTTTTCACCATTCTAGACCCCAGCTGCGCTTCATACCTGTTATGATACTTTAAAATGTCTTGCGGCGACATCTGTTGAATCTGTTCTATGCTGAATTCAGTTCCGAGGAACTGTTTTGTTTTCCCACATGCTGCCAAAGAATACAGCCTCTCCTTTTTGGGCATAATAGCTTGGTCATCAACTTGGTCATTCATAAGTTCAGGAAGGTTTAGGCTGCCTTGTAGCGTGTAGAGATCATCACTGTTCATGTTTTTTAATAATTATAATTATTTTATTTTCTAAAAATGAGCACCGAAAAAACTATTGCCAACCTTGTATACCATTCTGCTGTTATTGGAGGCCTAAGTGTAGGATACTCAATGCTCGGTAAAAGCTTGTTAAGAATTAAACCAGCAGATCTTGGCAAACTAGACTTTGAGGATTCAGCAAAGCTAATTGCTATCATTGCAGCTTCGGTTGCCACGAAAGATTTTCTAGTTAAGCAAGGAATAATTCCGGACAATATAAATATGTAAGAAAAAAAATACATTTATAAAAAATGGCTTCACTCGCAATAATGATAGGCGGCGCTGTGGTGAATGCACTTGCTTTTAGCGGAAGTAATTTTGCATTTAGTAAACTGCGGGATGACGGCGAGAGAAAAAGACATAACAAAGCTATGGAGGAACTAGCAGCTGCACAAGACGCCTATGAAAAGCAGAGACTTGAGCAGTTAGATTTTATTAATGACACACTGAAAAAACAGGGGCATGCAGCTTACATATTTAAAGATGTTGATCAAGCAATAAAACAATATTATCTAGTAACAGGCAAACCAGTCCAGACATTGCCCCCACCAAAATTCAGTGACTTTTATCAACCATCAGAAAAACAAAAGATGCAAGAAATCGGGTTTATTGTCGTTGGTATGACCGTTGTGTATTTTGTTGCACATAATATTGGCTGAGTAAAAAATGAACAAAATCTATTATTCGCCAAAAGGATATTGGAAGGGAATAACAGCAATTAAAAAGCTAAGCCAAGCAGCTGGAGTCAGTGAACAAACAGCAAAGAATGGTTATCTAAACAAGCGATTTGGCAAATTTATTTACCTGCCCCTAGACGAATACAGAGGCCGCACTTTGTGAACACAACTCCAAACGACACCCATCAAATAGATCTTCTATATTTACCCTCTGATAGGATTAGACGAAAAAGATTTAAATACGCACTCACAGTCATTGACATAGCTTCAAGATATAAAGATGCGGAACCATTAACACAAAAGAGTGCTTCTGCTGTTGCTGTTGCCATACAACTGATATACCAACGAGGCCCGCTAACTTACCCTCGCATGATTCAAGTCGATGATGGAAAAGAATTTAAAGGCCAAGTGAATCAATTATTGTTAAAACACAGAGTTACTATTAGAAGAGGCATTCCGGGAGTTCACAGATCACAGGCTTTAGTTGAAAACTTTAACAAACAGTTAGCCGAAAGACTTTTCTCCTACCAGTATCACAGAGAGCTGATTGACAATTCTCGCAACACAGAATGGGTTAGACGACTGCCCTCAGTTTTGCGCGCAATGAATAATGAAGAATTTAAAGGGCTAAAACCAGTACAAGCAATCAAAAGAAAAACAATAAATGTTGCTGAAGACTCCAGTTCATCCGCAAACTATTGCCATTTGGATTGAAAGTAAGGTACCTTTATTTACCGGGAGAAGCAGAAGGGGACACTCGCATCAGGGCAACCGATCCAGTTTGGAGTGTTGACCCATATGAAATAAAAAGAATTGTAAAGATGAATCCGCCCGTGTATTATTTTACGAGAAACTGACACAACAAAACAACCAGCTCCTCAAAGATCTTTTGTGAAAGAAGAACTGCAGATAATTCCGCCAGACACAGTTCCGCTTTAATTAATTTACGTAAACATATTTTGGTTTAAAATGGAAGGCCAGAAGGAAGTGCAGAACGAAACAAGAATGGTAAAGGAAGAGACCTTGAAAATGATACGGGAATCATTTCAGGCGTGTAATGCTATTAAGGAAACATTTTCGAGGATTAATCAATGCATGCTAAATCATCCAGATCACCTACAACTCAAACCCCCAAATTGGGAAAAAGAATATCTTGAAATAATAAAAAAATTCGAACTCGTCAAGCAAACATGAGAAAAGATTTAAATGAATTGGATGAAGCTATGATTGATCTTTTTAATAAAAGTTGATGAAAAAATAAAACCCCCGTTTATGCGGTCCTCCATGCCCGATTGATATGAAAACCCCGGGATTAAAAAATTACCCGTTTTGTTTTTTTTCTTCTAATGCCTTTTTTGGTTAAACAACTTTTGTTTTGATCTCATGTAGATTAGATCGCATTTTTACGTTGTCATGTTTGAAAAGTTTTATTGCCAAAAAAAGCTTCTTTGTATTTGTCATGTGATATGTTTAAACGACAACGCTGCGAGATTTTCCCCTTTTTGCTTTCTTAATGATTTTCCCCCTGGCTCGAAATACTGAAAATTTTTCGCCCTTTAAAACCCCACATACTCCTTGATCCCTTTTTCCAGAAAATTTTCATCCTTAATTTTTCCAAAAACCCTTCTGTTAAAATTGAATGAAAAGGCGAATTTTTGGGAAAACGGAGGGTGCCCCTACCATCCACTCGCTCCTTAGCTACTTCAAATTTCCAGTCTTTAAAAATATTTTCAGTAGGAATTTTCTATAACAAAACTATTTTGTATCTGTTTTAAAGCCCTTTTGGACTCAGGATACGAGGGTTTAAAGTATTTCATAAAAAAACCCCAAACATAAAAAAACTTTGAAAATTTCTAAAACAGTAAACCCAATAAATAAAGGTTTGTCTAATTTGACTTTTTTTTTTTTCATCTTTAAACCCAAAAAAAAGGCTGTTTCAGGAAACCCTTCTAAAGTCCTGATAATTGGGTTTTTGAAGTTAGCTTAATTGCTTCGTTCCTCTGGTGCCCAATCTGACGTTTTTGCGCTTTGTTCGTTTCTCCATAGTTTTCCCCAAAACACTGTTGTTCATCGTTTGAAAAAGTTTTTTTTCTGAACATCTGGGGTTTTAGTTCTAAAGGTTAAAGTGTTCTTCATGTTGTATGGTTTATGAACTGTTCTTGATAAAAAAGAAATTTATGCGATAAAACACTGTTAACTTAAAACCCAGTTTTAAAATTAAAATTGCAGAAGTCTGTAAGGGAAGCCCATAATTTTTTTGCCACGAAGATTAGGCACAATTTTAGGCGGTCTTTTGGGGATCCATTTTTTAGATTTTCTGCTGCTAATGGTATCATTATGCGGGTCATGGAGTTCTGAGGATTTTCTAAGTAAAATTTTCTAAAATTTAAACCCCGCGGGTTGTCGGGGTTAAAAACTCCCCAACCCCATTTTAAAATTCCCCTTTTAAATATTTTTTGGGAAATGGGCCGCCTGGTACTTTTTAAAATTTTACGTAATGGAAGCGATTGCGCCATTTGCCCATCCTTTACAGTTTGTTTGCATCAAATTCATGAGATAGTTAGACCTTTTACTCGGATCTAGTCGTCCAAGATTTTTGTTTGCTTTTTCAATAATATCGACGCCAACTTTTTCCCCCCCGCAATCCGTTTTCAAAACATCTGAAAACATTTGGGAAATCTACAATTAAATAATCTGTACTCCCCTAAACTTTAAGGGAAAACGGGCCCCAAATCACCCGGGCGGAATATAATGCGCTGGATCCGGCTGTAATTTTTTCATGCAGGTCTTTCTAAAAATTTTTAAAGACGTTTCCCCCACAAACATACATTTTGCCATTAAAAAAAAGGGGTCATGATAGTCTCCATCGTTTTTTCCCAAACTAACTTTTGCCAAGCTCTTGGCCCTGCTGGTAATCGGGATCGTGAAGTCCCTTTTCCCTAAACTAGAAAAGAAGCCCTTTAGGGGGAAGCGTCTTTTTCGGCAAAACCCTTTTCCCCAAATGTTTATGTCTCAAAGGGTAAACCCCTTTCTAAAAAAAGCGTTGAACAAAAAATTCTTCCCTTATTGGCCAGGGCTTTTTAAAGGGCATAACCCGTGCTTCTAATGAGCCCCATCATGTGTTGCATTTAAATCGTAGAAAGACAAAATTTTTAGATTAAAGCACATGTAAATTTTTTTGATGACTGTGCAATGCATGCTACCCTGAAAGGGGTTGGTTTGGGTTGCAATTTTAAATGAGAGTCGTAACCTCGCAAGGGTTTTGAAAGAAGATGGGGAGCTTCCATTCTTTTTGGGGTTTAAACTTTAGTTAAGATTGCATTTTTTTTGTGCGCAGGCCCCCTCTGAACTTTCCGCTAAGTGATCATGGGGCCTTTTACTGTTGGGTTCGCTGTTTAGAGGAAAAAACCCCAAACCCCCGGGGCAAA
>CM031598.1:93165328-93187828 GCA_018398815.1 Conus ventricosus
ACCACCCCCCCAAAGGGCCACTCATGCCACGCTAGCCAACTGCTAGCGGCGCCTGTGCACTCCACCTGCTTTCTGTTACTTTCTACCTGACTGCCCTTGCTTTCCCTGCTTGGCTGCAGCCTGGTTAGGCTTTGGGAGGATATACCTACCCCCTAACAAAGCTGGATAGGAAGATTGTTTTGTACTGCTGCAGTGAGAGTACTCCTGACAAACTCTGACTCTACTTTGACACGGGCCAAAGTAGCCGATTAATTCTTCCATCTGCATATCGCACGCAGGTGGTTTCCCCTGTATAGTCTGTCTCTCTCACAAAACCGGCTCTACCATTGCCGCTAGAGTCAGTCCTGTATCTAATAAGCAGGTCACCGGCTTCCCGATTACTACTGCCCTAGTATTGGGTGGCACTCTGCCTTCCTGTTGAATTGTATCAACAGCAACAACTGAATGTATTCGCACTCCGCTACATTCCTTGGCGATATGACCCTCTCGCCCACATTTAAAACATGTGCGTTTCACACGAACATTCTCTTGAGTCCCACTGTTGCCACGGGACTTAGAATGCGTTTCTAACTGCGGTCTCGCCTCCTGTTTGTAGGGAGTCGGCGAATCACTCCCTGACTGTGTGGCTGGGCATTATGGACGACTGGTTTGATCCCTTCACCACATTACGCTGATCATGGGCAGATTCATACCTGTCTGCAACTTTCACCAACTCCTCTAAACTTCCTAATTCTCTTCCGCCAAGAATACTGTGAGATCCTTCCGACAAGTGGAGAGAATTTGCTCCTAACGATCTCCTCCCTCAAAGATTCAAAAAGTTTGTTCGATGTTCCCTAACCTTACCATTTGTCAAAGAGAGCCCTAAGCCGATAAAGGAACTGTACGTGCGTCTCACCTGATTTACGAACGGTTTCTCTGAACAATTTCCTATATCTATCGGCGGTTACCTGATACCTCTGGAACAAAGCATCGCGCACCAACTCATAATCTGTTGTTTTTCGGTGGCAAGCAGAAAAAAGCATCCCTAGCTTTGGGTGTCAGCAGCGCAGACAAATTTGTGGCCCACCGTTCTTCGGGTAAGCCCTGATCTTTGGCAAATCCTTTCAAATTGCGAAATGAAATCCTCTAAATGGTCCGGATTATCATCGAACCTTGGCATATTGATCAAGGGACTGACATGTGTGCAAAGTTCACTTGAGGTTTTGCGTCCCCGTCCCGTTCTTCTCCAGTTTTAATTTTTCTAACTCAAACTGCCTTATCTCCCTTCTTTCTCTTTCCTCTCTTTCCCGTTCTCTTTCTCTCTCCTCTCTTCCCCGTTCTCTCTCCTCCTTTTCCTGTTCTCTCTCCTCTTTTTCCCGTTCTCTTTCTCTCTCCTCCTTTCCCGTTCTCTCTCTCCAGAGAACAGGAAAACCTTCATTCTGGGCCACTTCGCCCTCAAACCAGTTTTTCGGGCGAAAGTGCCCAGAATAAAGGTTTTCCTGTTCTCTGACAAGTAAGACTTCAAACTATGTTTTCCTAATCATTTTCGCGCATACAGTCATTTCAATACCATCATTTTTGCGGAGGCAGTCACCAAACTAAAACTTGGCTGAGACACTGCACGAACACCCCTAATTAGAGGGCTTGGGGTTTGTGGCAGGCATACCCCTGGAAAGGGACCCTAGGGCCCCTGAAAATTTAGGGGCGCCAAAAGGGTAGGGCTGGGCCACCGGGCCGTGTGCAAAGGGTTTGCTTTTTATATTTTAAATTTAGACACGGACCCAAAGGACATACGTTTTGCGTTTCACAAAATACGTCCGCGCCCCAACACACCCACTCACGAACATCCCATACAACACAAACACACACACAAAACCGCACACAACACACAAACAACCACATAACACCCCAAACAAAAAAATCACACAGACAACGACAACACACACACACACACACCACCCACACCACACCCACACAACCCCCATAGAACACAGCGGGGCCCAAAAAGGGGGGCTCTTTTTTCCCACCTTGGGGCTTCCTATTTTGAAACCCAAAAAAAACAATAAACCATGCCTCGCAGCTTACTCTTTTTTCCCGTCTCTTATTTGGCCAAGGGGCGCCGCGGGCAATTTTCCCTTTAATTGTACAGTGACCCGGATAATTACGGGGGGTTTGCCACCTTTTGGGACCCGACATATAAGGGGAAACCCCCCTATACGTGAAGCGGGGGGGGGGGGGGGGGGGGGGGGGGGGGGGGGGGGGGGGGGGGGGGGGGGGGGGGGGGGGGGGGGGGGGGGGGGGGGGGGGGGGGGGGGGGGTCAGGGCCCAAGGGAACAACCCGCAAAAATCCGAACCCTTTCCCAGTGAAACACAAATGATTTAGAAGAGAAAAACATACCATCAAAAAAAAATCCTTAAAGAGAAAAAAAAACCCAACGTGAATGACAAAAACTGAAGACACAGGTCCACCAGAGACAAAACTAACGGACAAAGAAAAAAAATGAGGGGAAACCAAAAATTAAAAGATAAACGTGAGGGGGAAACCCGGTGGCTGAAGTGAAAGAAGGGGGTGAGCCCGGGCGCCCCCAAAGGGAAGCAGTCCTGCTTTATGAACTGCGGGCGCTAACACATCAAGTTTCGGTAGTTTTTTGGGGGGAAAAACCCAAAGTTGGAAAATCACAAATTTAACTATGTTTTTTTTGCGTGGGCAGGGGACACTTTCGGTAAATCCTCCTCCTCTTTTTCTTCTGTCCTTCCTTTTCCATCCACCGCACCCCTTCCTCCTCCAACCTCTCCCTTTTCTTCTCTTCCCCACTCCTCAACAATCTCTTCTTCCGTCATTTTCCCACCTCTGCATACCGTGTCGCTTCCCCTTTCAGGGGCAAGAAAAGTTTCAGCTTCTTCTTCTTCTGTCTCGTTTTCCCTCGGGTCTCTCCCTTTTCGTGGTTTCCCACGGGCTTTTAAAACCCCAGCCGTAAACCCCGCAAAATTTTACCCATTCCGGTTTTTTCCTCTACCCAAACCACCCAAGTGTTTGGGGTAAAGGCCTGAGCCCAAGCGCTCTGAAAAAATCTTTAAATTTGCCCCAAATTTTAGCATGGGGCCCTGTACGCCCTTTTTTGTTTTTTTAACTCCAAAAACCCCACGACCCCAAGGCCGACTCAACTCCTCGTTTTTCCCGTTCTTTTTTCCCGTTTTCCCCGTTTTCGGGAAAGGGGGGCGCGGTGTCACAAATTTCGCTTCATTTGCTACGATCCTCTCGAGGGGTTCCATCGAAATCCCCCATCTCGGGCAAAAAATTTTTGCCCTCGGTTCCCCCGGGCCCTTTACCTGTCAAGTTTTTTCCCAACTTGTCACTACAGAGGGGTTTTGCCCCTTTTTCTTTGGTGGGGCCATTTTGGCACGTTTGAGAAAGGAAAAAACCTGTCTCCACTTGTGAAAAGTAAAAGGGTTCTAGCCTGTGAACATTGTGTCACCCTAAACCCCCCCGGCTTTTCTGCACTGTGGCGGTTTTAAGTTTAAAAATTTGGCCACTTGATCTCACAGCTGACCCCCCACAAAAGCGTTCTTCCCCAAACCAACCCGACAATAGCGCCCGATTTTTTAGTCATACAAAAAAGGGGGAGGGTTTTCCGTCCAAGGTTTCCCCCCCCACATAAAGGGGAGGGCCCCGCCCAAATATCATCCGACATAAAGGGCCTCCCCGTCCCAAAAAATTTTTGCGAAATTCAAAAGACTGCCACGACACCCCCCGTCAACACTCCCACGCCGGCAAAGCCGGCCTTTTTTACCCCTGGCTTCAAAAGGGGAGGGAAACCGTGCTTTGTTTACAGAGGAAACCTTTTTTTTGGGAGGACATATCAATACTACAACTTAAAAATGGAGTATATAAACAAAAGAAAATGGGGTTAGGCGCGTTTTTTCCCTTTGAAAGCCAAAGACCTATTGCTTTTTTTGGAAGGGGGGAAAAAGAAAAACGAGAACAACCTTTTAACGAACTACACAGCCACCTTGAAACTTTTTGGGTTTCCACAAAGAATTTAGAAAGAAATTTGGCCATTTAAAGAAAGAGATGTGATGGTTTTGGGGTAATCTTTCGACTGTTAAAAAATGATTCCTTTTTTAAACAAATTGCTTTTACTAAAACTTGGCGAAAGAAAAACTACCCCTCATGCTCAAATTAATGGGTCACCCCTTTGAAAAGCGCAAAAAAATTTTCCCCAAAGATCAAAACCAACTGAACAGGGCGGTGAGGGGGGTTTTGGGGTATAAATTTTTTATTGTGCAAAAAGGGAAAGTAAAAATAAAAACTCTTTTTTGTGGGGGGCAACCTGCGGTGAATTTAGCCTTGCGACGGGCAACAAAATACCGTTCAGCGTAACGCCTTTTTTTGGGGGGGGGGCAAGAGGTCTGCGGGAATTTTAGCCTTGCGCTGCTACTATAAATACCCGTTCGCTTTTAACCCTTTAATTTTCGAACAAGAGGGCGGGGTTAAATCCACCTTCCCTAAAAATTTGCCTTTCTTTCTGTGAAGGGGCCTTATTTTAAAAGCAAAGGGTTTCGAAACCCCCCCTTTTTTTGGCTAAAAATAACCTTTTCTTTGCAGGGGAACGCCTTTTTAAAGTAAAAAGGGGGCTACGGAAAAAACCCCCTTTGCTATAAATACCCCTTTCATGCTGTGAAAAGCCTTTTTTAGTAGAAAGGGGGCCCTGCAGAAACTGCCGAAATTTGCAGGGTGGGGCCATAAGGGGGGAAACCCCTTTTAACCCCCACCCCCCCCAAATGAAACCCCCCACACCCCCAAACCCCACCATGCCCACCCCCCCCCCCCCACACCCCCACCCCCCAGGCAAAAACCCCCCACCCCCCACCCCACCCCCCCCCCCGCATGCACTCAATTACCCCCAAAAGGGTTCCCCTTTAAACCCTCCTCAATCACCCTAAGTCCTTCTAAGCCCTTTACTCAATTGTCCAAAAGCCCATCCTAAAACCCCACAATTTTTAAAACCCAAGTTATCCCCCAATTTTTCTCAATCACCAAGTTCTTTTTTCCCAATCATCCCAACCCACCTTTAAGCCCACCCCAAACAATCCCCAATTTTTAAACCCAATTTTATCCTCAATTTTTTCCCTCAAGTCACTTTTTAAGTTTTTACCCCAATTTAAACCCAAGATCAAAACTAATTCTCCTCTAATTTTTAAAAAAACCCCAAGTTTTTTATTTAAGTTATCTTAAAATTATAAAAAAAAATACAAGCTTTTTTTTTTAAATCTTAAATAGTAAATCCTAATAAAGTACACAAAACGCCTAAAAAAACCGGCCCATCTTTGAGAATGTCTTGCCAGCGTTCTCTGCATAGATCTTAATAAAATTTCCCTTACACCCAAAGCAACGCTTTGTTTAAAATTTTTGGGTCTAGGGAAATGTTTTTTTATAACTCCATGTTTTTTATTTATTGTTTTTAAATCATTTTTAATACCCATTTTCTTTTTTTAAAAAAAATTAAAAATTAATTCTTAAAATATTTTTCCATTATAAATGGATCAAAAGGGTTTCTTTGTTTTTGGGGCGGTTTTGGCGTGCATTTGGGTTTTTCGCTTTTTTTTTTAAAGGCGTGGGGGATTGTTTGGGCTCTTTTTTTTTGCCAGCGTTTTTTTAATTTTTTTTATAACCGTAAAAACCGCCCCCAGCAGCACAAGAGCACCAAAAATGACAACTTTTTAAAGTTCAAAAATTCCCCATGAAGACTTTGGGGCCCTTAAATCACATGGATTTTTTAAAAGCTGGCTTTGGAATAAACTTTTTCCCGGGCGTTGGAGGTTTTATGTTTTCATGATAAAATCATATTTTTTGTAACATTAATTTTTTTTGACTTTTCCCACTCGGGCAAAATTTTTTTCCTGTTTAAACACCCCCAGGATTTTTAAGGGCCCTCCCCCTGATTCACTTTTTCGCTAAATTTTCTGGTTTGGTTACTTTCTCCACCTGGTTCAGTTTTTCTGATTCGGCGTTTTCGGGCCCGGTCATTTTGAAGGGAAAATAAAAACTAATGATTTAAAAATTATTAAACCCCCTGGTTAAAAACATAACAATGTTCCAAATCTGTAGTAAAAGATCACAAAACCCCAGAACTCTAATGACTTTTAAAACTGGATCTTGCGTTAAAACATAAAGAAGACTTGTTCAGAATCAATGGGGGCCCAAACTTCTGACTATTTAGGGGTACAAACTAAAAACCGTTTTCCCCCCCACTTTTCAAAACCCTTCTAACCCTAAGGGGGGCCCCCATACCTGTTTAGATACTTTTTTAATTCTTGTAAAACATCTGCTGAATCTGTTCCCATGCTGAATTCATTCCGAGGGAAATTTTTTTTTCCCAAAATTCTGCCAAAGAAAACAGCCCTCCTTTTTGGCATAATAGCTTGGGGTCATCAACTTGGGCATTCAAAGTTTTAGGGAAAGGGTTTTGGCCCCCCCCTTTTACTGGGAGTAATCAAACACTGTTCATGTTTTTAATTAAATTTTAATTTTTTTATTTTTTAAAAAAAAAGCACCGAAAAAACTGTTACCAAAACCCTTTTATAAACCCCTTCGCTGTTATTGAGGACCCAAGTGAGGAAAACCAATGCTTGGGAAAAAACTTGTTAAAAATTTAAAAACCGGGGAAACTTGGCAAACAAAATTTGAGGAAAAAAGCAAAGCTGAAGCTATCATTGCACTTTGGTTTCCCCGAAAGAATTTTTTATTTAAGCAAGGAATAATTCCCCAAAAATATAAATATGTAAGAAAAAAAATACATTTATAAAAAAAAGGGGTTCACTCGCAATAATATAGGCGGGACGTGGTTTAATGCCTTGCCTTTAGCGGGAAATAATTTTTCATTTATAAACCCCGGGATGACGGGAGAGAAAAAGACATAACAAAAACTATGGAGGGAAAACACTGGCCCCAAGAAACCCCATGAAAACAGAGACTTTAGGGATTAAAATTTTTTAATGACACACAAAAAAAAGGGGGGAAGCCCGCTAAAATATTTAAAGATGTTTTATCAAACAAAAAAACAATATTATCTAGTAACAGGCAAACCAGTCCAGACAATTTCCCCCCACCAAAAATTTAGTGACTTTTAAAAAACCATCAAAAAACAAAAGATGCAAGAAAATTTGGTTTTTTGGGCGTTGGTATGACCGTTGTGTATTTTGGTTTTCACAAATATTTGGCTGAGTAAAAAAAGAAAAAAAATCTATTATTCGCCAAAAAATTTGGGAAAGGGGAAAAACAGCAATTAAAAAAACCCAAGCCCCAAACACTGGAGTCAGTGAACAAACAGCCCAAAAAAATGGTTTTTAAACAACGATTTTGGGAAAATTTTTTTACCTGCACCTAAAAAGAATACAGAACCGCAAATTTTTGAACACAACTCCCAAAAGACACCCACAAATTTTTCTTCTATATTTACCCCTGATAGGGTTAGAAAGGAAAAAAATTTAAATACCACTTTTCAGTCATTGACATAGCTTCAAGGGTCAAAGATGCAACCATTAACCAAAAGATCTTCTTTCTGTTGCCGTTGCCAAACAACTGATATATCCCAAAGAGGTCCTTTAAAATTACCTCGCATGATTTTTTAAGTTGATGATGGAAAAAATTTAAAGGCCCAAAGGGAAACAATTATTTTGAAACATAGAGTTACTATTAGAAGAGGGATTCCCCGGGGGTTTTACAACAAAAGGCTTTTTTGTCGAAAAATTTTAAAAACTTTTTGGGAAAGATTTTCCCCCTAACCCGTATTTACAGAGACGATTGACAATTTTCCCCAAAAACAGAAGGGTTTGAAAAAACTGCCCCCCCTTTTTTCGCGCAATGAATAATGAAGAATTTTAAAGGGCCCAAAACCAGTACAAGCAATCAAAAGAAAAACAATAAATTTTGCTGAAAACTCCAACCCCCCAGCAAACTAAAACCGTTTGGTTTTAAAGTTTAAAGGGACCTTTTTTACCCGGGGGGAAACAAAGGGGGGCACTCCCCATCAGGGGAACCGATCCATTTGGGGTTTTGAACCATTGAAAAAAAAAAGAATTGTAAAAAAAAGAATCCGCGTGATTATTTACGAAAACTGAAAACAACAAAACAACCCGGGCCCCCCAAAAATCTTTGTGAAGGGAAAAACTGCAGAAAAATCCCACCAGGGCACAGTTCCCCCCTTTTAAATTTAAATTTTCGGTTTTTAAAAATGACCCTATCATATGAAAACCTGGGTTTAAAAACACACGTTTTGGTTTTTTTTCTATTTTAATGACTTCTTTGTTACAAATGTTTTTGTTGATCTCATGTAGATTAATCGCAGTTTTAAAGTTTTTCCCTGATTTAAAAATCTTAAAGCCAAACAATGCTTCTTTTTAGTTGTCATGGGGTTTTTTTGACTGCACAACGCTGCGAGATAAACCCCTTTTCTTTTTTAATAAATTTTTTCCCTGGTTTTGAAAACTGTACATTTCGACCTTTAAAACCAAAATTTCCTTAATCACCTTTTCCCGTAATTCCTTTCCTTCAACTTTCCTAAAACCTTCTTGTTATAAATTGAAAAAAAAAGGCGAATCTTTTTGGGTAAAAACCCAACGGTCATACCATCCTGCAACCCTTTAGCCACTTTTTAAAACCATGTCTTTATAGATGTCTTTCCCTAGGATTTTCTATTAAAAAAACAACCCTTTCCTTGGGAAAGAAATTCCCGGAAAACAGGATACCCAGGGGTTAAATAGTCCCTAAAGAAACTCAAAAATCAAAAGCTATGATAATTCAAAAAAAAGGGAAACCCAATAAAAAAAAGGTTTTGTCCAATTTTTACTTTCTTTTTTTTTTATCATTTTGCCCCAAAAAACTGGTCATAAATTTTTAAAGCCCCGATAAATTTTGTTTTGAAGTCACCCCCTTTAAATTTTCTTCGTTCCCCTCTGGGGCCCAAACAACAACTTTTCCCTTGGGGGATTCTCCATATCTTTTAAAAAAAGCTGGTTCTCAGCTTGAAAAAAATTTTTTCTGAAACATCGTTGGGTTTAGTTTTTTGAGTCATGTCTTCATGATGTATGGTTTCATGAACTTTTTTTGATCAAAAGCCCAATTTTACGATGAACCTTTTCAACTTCCCAAAAAATGTCTTAAATAAAAAAGGGGAAGTCTTTAATACAGACCCTAAATTTTTTTGCCCCGAAGATTAGGCCCCAAGTTTTTGGCGGGTCTCTTTGGGTCCTCTTTAACTTTTTGCTGCAAAAGGGGAGTCATTATGCAGGTCATGGGGTTCATGAGGGAAAATTTTAATTTAAAACCTTTTAGAATGAAGCCGTGCTCGACAGGCGCCAAAACTTTCCCAACCACTTTAAAGCCCCCCTTTTTAATATTGTTCGGATCACCCCTGTTACCTTTTTAAGTTGCGAAAAGGGAAATGATTGCGCCCTAGCCCTCCCTACAGATTGTTTTTCAACTAAATAAAATGGAAAGTTTAAAACCTTTTTCCCGGGTCAAAGTCTCCAAGTATTTTTTTGTTTCTTTACAGTAATGAAGCGACGCCCTACAAATTTCCCCCCCCGCAAACCGTTTTTCCCAAACATTTTGAATCATTGGGAGGTCCCGACAAAAAACAATCTGTAAATCCCTAAAATTTTGAAAGCATCCCCGCTCATCCCCCGGGGGCAAAAAAAAAATGCGGGGACCAGGGTATAATTTTTCAACAGGGCTTTCATAATTTTTAAAAAATTTTCCGCCAACAAACAACATCAAAACCAACAAGTATGATCATGAAATCCCCTCGTTTTTAAAAAATCCCCAACTTTTTTCCAACACTTTACTTTCTTGGGAAACGGGGTCGCTTTATGTCCTTTCCTCTAAGGGAGAAAAGAACCGCCTTTAGCAAGTGTATCTTCGTCAAACCCTTTCCCCAAATGGGTTTATGTATTCATAAAGGGAAACAACCCTTTTTTAACCCAAAAGGGTTTTGGGGTTTAAAAAATTCCCTTTCCCTTTAAAAGGGCCCGGACTTTTAAAACATAGCTATGACTCTAATGATCCCATCAAGTGTTGGGATAGAGCATAAAAAGACAAAATTTTTTAGATTAAAAAACACATGTAAAATTTTTTGATGAAATTTTGGGAATGCATGCTAACCCCCGAACGTTGGGTTTCTGCTTTCAATATAAGATAAGGCGTAACCTCCCAAATTATGAAAGAAAAGGGACTTTTCCCTGTCTTTGGTTTTAAAAATTTTGTTGAAAATTTCATTTGGGTTTGGGGGCCCGCTCCTCTGAACTTTCCGCTAATTGATCAAGGTCCTTACTGGGATTTGCCGCGTCTGATGAAGGCCAAACCACAAATCCCCAAAATTTAGTGGCTGAGTTTAAAAAGGTTTTTTTGTCCTCAGGCCCTTTTTTGATTTCCCGATAAAATTTAAAATTAATTTAAAAAAGCTTCGCACTTTCTCATGCGCGTAAAAATCTTTTAGCCGCTTTTGGCCTCTGTATAAAATTCCCGGGGGCGAATGGGGGCCCATCCGACCTGACCAACAATGAAGGGAAATGAACAAAACTGAAAGATTACTCATTAAGACTGTTTTTCGAATTTTTTTTTGGGCTGGCCCTTAAAAAAGGAACAATAAGCCGAAATCGAATCTGCGTAAACCCACGTATGGAGAATGTTGCAGCCGTTTCCCGTTCTTAAAACTAACTTTAGATCCAGTGGGGGCGTAATTAGTTCTGTATTACAGTCTACAGAACTTTTACAATGTTTCTTATGTTCGCTCGCGGCTTGAACAGATGGCATTCTTGTTAAACATTTTCTACAGAATTCTTGTTTGCCATGATCTTTTGAAGTATGCTGCATTAGTCTACTCATTGTTCGTATCAATGTGTAATGCGGTAGCCCTGTTGGCGAAGACATTAGGCGTAAGTCAACATGATTTTTGTCTGGTTCGCCTATTGTTGGACTGTTCTTGGACACTTTAATTGGCACCAAATTTGTTTTCCTCATCCCATGTGTATACATTAACAGTTATTGGGTTGTTTTGTTCTTCAAACTGATCAATTTGGTCTACACTAACAGGAAAGGATATTCCATTGAAGTTAAGATCTTTGCGTATTGCCGATAGTTAGTCACTCTTTCTGCGTGTTCGCGGACATGATGCAGCCTTGCAAGAACACACCACATGAAACATTTGTTGTCTGAATTTTTTATGTTTAAAACGCTCTCTTTAAAACCAACCTCCGAGGTACCGGAATGTAAGCCTTGCCTACAATCGGCGCATACTTAGCCTTTTTAAAATCTAATCTCTAAGAATTCGCCCTCTGACCAACCAGAGCCGCTCTATTTTAGCTTCTTCAGCGGCAGCGTCAAACTGTGTAAGCATTCGGTCTGCCACACCGGGTGTTAAGTCATACGAGAAAGAATAAGTCTGCTGTTTAGTTGAGACCCAACTTCTAGATTTCTTTCTTCATTTATTGGTACAGAGTCGATTAAAACAGCTAACATTACGTTAACTGCGGGCTATTGTTAATTTACTTGGAACTTTGAGAATACATGAACAACACTTGCCTTACGTTTTGTTGGGTCAAAGACTTCTAAATCAATATCATTCAGTGCTCTGAATAAACGCTCTCTCTCGAGCAGCTTCAAACAATTCGTCTTGTCCCTTCATATACTTAGCCATGCTGTCTTTCTTTCCTAAGCCAAAATATTTATTTAAATTAAAAAAAAAAATACTTAATCAGAACCGATATCAACGGTCTTTTTGCGCTGACTCATAACTAAAGTAAAACACCCTTGGCGTTGTTAATGTGACTTTAAACAGAGTTTATGTCTCGTTTACTTTTTTTTTAACATTCCTTTTTTATCTGCCTCGGCGACTGGCTGTTTGAGAAAAACTTGCCCTCGCCTTTCTTTGAAGATCAAACTTTTCTTTTTTAGTCATCAAAATCGGCCTGTAAACGATAAATTCTTTCATCCGGAGTTTGAGTCAACAAAGCGCCTTTATTATTTGTCCAGTTTAAACGAACTAAGTTTAGCCGGTATTAGTTGTACCATATGCTGTGTGCTTAGAGTTTAGTTTTTTAATTTTTTGCCGTCCGCACTTTACAGCTAATGAACACAGACCGAGAACTAAAGACCAAACTCCTAGCGGTAAAGCTGCTGGGCACCTATGCCCGTTGCCTAAGGAGGGCTACACTTGTTCTGCCGATGCAGCACTTATAGTTGATGCGCAGTATTAACATATGTAACAGCATTAAAGGCAGCAGAATAAGCCTTCGTTTGGTTTTGCTGTATTTTGAAAGTTTGCACTATTTTGTTGCATTTGTGTAATGTTGTTAATCTGAAGGTTTTTACTTCAGGGCTTCTATAACATCAGATTTGCCTGCTATCTCTTCTCTGGCATCTCCGTGCTGTAGCACATTTGGATAAACCTTAACAGACATGCTTTTTTATTAAATGAAAAATAATTTGTAATAATACTAGTCTAATCTTATTTTCAATATTCCAGCTGCGCATCATATAATAAAAACAAATGTACATTAGCGGTTTATCGGCTTCTTCTCTTTATCAATTTGAATGTTTTATTACGTCCTCACTCCTCTCCCGCTCCATACAACTCATCATCCTCCTTGACCTTAGTCAATCCATAAACCTATTTTGGTTGTTAAATAATCATCAAGCCGTAACATTGTGATGATGTAAATCTTTATACACTAGGTCCTGCTGTTGGATTTCTACCCCCTCCAACCCCCAAACAATTTCTTATTCGTCAAATGATGATAAGGTCTAAGCCGCTAGCGTATATTTTGGTTAGGACTACCGTCAATTGTACATTGCACTTTCGTTATTTTAGGATTAAAAAAACTTTTCGTGCTGCTCTTTTGAACGGTCTTCATCTTTCACACAGCAATAAAATACCTTTAAGCGATATTGATAAGACGCTAAAAACGTAAAAATTCCATATAGTGTCCCTGCCCTGCTCTGGGATTTGTTGTATGATGAATCAATCTTTCGTACTCATATTGCAATCTTGACTATATTCCGACCTTATCAGCTTCTACTTTAGGGTTGCTAACAACGTCCAAACTCTAACGAATGTCAGAAATCTTACTTTTGCTTCGGGTCTGAATTTGAAATGTTTTTGTATCGTTAAAAGTTAGTTCATATGACAATCTGTCTTTAAATGCTCCTTGAAAGTACGGTGCATGCGCTTTTATCAACTCAAAATCTAAGGGGATGGAAAAGCGATTTCCATACGCAAAATTTACAGCTGCATACTTTTTACCGTCTTTAGTATCTGCGGCGCCTATTCTATGTTTTAGTGCTTCTTCATTTTCGATTCCTTGAAACGCAAGATCAGCCCTTTCATTCCCGGTTAGCCATAGATCAGAATAGGTTAAAAATATGTCTGCATTGTGTAAAGAAAATATTTCTTGCCCCTCAAGTTTTATAGAAATTTTCTTAACAATTGCCCGCCCCAGATTCTGTACAACTGTCCTGTTTGGGTCTGTTGTTGAAGCGAGCGCTATTTTGAAAGTAAGACGCGCAGAGCCTGGCACAATCACGTCATCTGCTCCTAGGTCTGGAAATTTGACAGTAAGAATTTGATCCGCATCAATAGTAGATGGATTATTTGGAACAGTAATATTCTGTTTATTTCCCTTCACGCCCCCGGGTTCTTTCAGTCTTCTATACGGGTTAAGAATCGAGCCATGTGCTAGTGCCATTTTTTTATAAACAAAATAAAAAGTTAATTATTTAAAACATGGCAGGAATTGAAGCTGAAGAAGATTATGATGTTTTTGATCCTGGAGACGACATGAGTGAAATGATCCCTTTGACACGGCATCGCTCAGCGCTCTCAATGCGGCGTGAATTAACAGAAAGTACGGTCGGAGCATTTTACAAAAGTTTAGGTCAAGAACCTCCCGAATTTATAGACCCAAATGATTTTGAATTAGAAGATGGTCATTTGTTTGTAAAGGGCGATCAAGGAGAATCTGTTCGGCTTACAACTAAACCAGACCCATCAAAGTTTTTAGCCAAGAGTACAATTATACAAAGACTCAGTGTGAAAGATCAAAATCGCCTTGGCATTGCTAGACCAAAATTAGATAGGGATGCAGTTGCTAAACTTCAAAACACGCTGCAAGAACTCCCGACAGATAACCAAATGCAAAACATGGAACTTAAAGAATTAAATCAATCAGCAGGCGAATTAATAAATACAATAGAAGCAGAAACCAGTTTTTCAGAAGAAACAGCGTTAAAAACAATTAATGATTCCCCATTGCCTATGCGAGAATTATTAGCCCTTGATCATGCTTTAAGAACCATTAGAGGCGAATTAACAAACAATTTAGCAAAACTAGGTGAACTAGATGAGCATATAAAAAGAGAAAAAGAAAAACTCGTTGAGGCTGATGACGCCAACTTAGGGCCTGATATTAAAGAAAGAATAACCCAAAGACTAAAAGATCTTGAACAAGAAAGATCAGCGAGACTAGAAGTGCTAACTACTAACCGAGACCAATTACGAACTCAAGTGAATAGAATAAGAGAAACTATCCAAAGAATTTTATATGAAGACACGACACTAGCAGAACGAATACGAACACTGTTTAGAGAGCAAGGAGTCACATTAGCAAGCGTTATAACGGCCTTAGGATTTGCAATAAGTACACTGGTGTTGGCTATTACAGGCGGCAGCAGAGGCCAAAGTTCAGTACCTCCACCGCCATCGCCTCCACCTGATAAATCATGGGTAAAAAAACAGCTTGATCATCTTGCGAATTTATTAAAAAAATTAGCCAGTAAAGCTATAGACTCTTTACCGGTATATTAGGGGGTATTGTCAGCTGGCTTTTGTCTACTGCAAGCAAAGTAGTTGGCTTTATGGCCGAGCACTTATGGACATTAGTTCTTGTAATAGTTGGGTTACTATTTAGTAAGATAAAGACCAAGTAATCCAATGCCAGTTAATCCAAGAACAAGCGCTGTCTTTTCATATTCATGGTCATCGTGAACAGAGTCCGCGAGCTTTTCTGAGTCTTCAATGACTTTGGGGGTTTGGACTTCGGGGATTAGATGACTTAATCTTGGGTGTTCTTTTATTGTTTGTAATATTACTGGCTCAGAATTTATGTCGTTTTTCCCAACCTTCTGTTCATTGCCTGCTATAAGAATTTCATTATTATAGTTTATTATTATTCCTACCTGGAGTCTGAGGTCAGAAGGCAGCATGTATAAACCAGTGCCAACAGCAAAGTCTACTTTTGATCTTGCGTATTGTAAAACATGTTGGTATCTTTCAATACTTGAAGGTAAATCAACTGTAGAATTAATGGCGTCCTCTAAATTTGCTAAGTATTGTTTTTGTGCGTCAAAGCCAGTAGAAGGATCAGTTATGCTAGATCTTGCCTGTGCTTGCGCCCCTAGCAAACACCAAACGTAAGTACGAATAGAGTCGTTTATTCGTTCTATTCCCGCTCTAGTTAGGCCCTTAGAAGCGTCTAAGATAAATGTTGTCCATGCTGTTTTATGCTCTTGCTGTAGGGACTCGGGCTGAACAGTTTTGCCTGAAAAGAAAGTTTTGAAAGGAGGATGCCAGTCATAGTTATACTTTCTGTGCGTGCCCCGAAAATAAAGGTCGCCTAGGCCATGATTATGATCCAACTTTTGTCTAAAGCCTGTCTTGATGTTAATATTGAATTCGTTACAGATCCTTTTCAAAAGCCTTCATGTCTATTATGTTGCTGAGTGGATTAAATGGTTTGTCATTTGGTAATGGTGCTCGCAGTTCAGTCAAAATACGTCTGAAGGTGTAATAGAAATGAAATCTGTACACTGACCTCACCAAAGATCGTGGTGATTTAAATGATCAGCATACGCCACTCCACACCCAGTTGATGCGCAAAACACAGCAAAGTTTAACTGGTTCTGATAAAACTGCATCGGATGACTAAACCACGCTTTCTTGATGTGGTCGTTTTCAATAGGGGGTTAAGATATCTGCTTAATGGAGTACTCACCTTTTTATGAAAAGAGGCAGTCTGGGTCACAGCAATGTCAAGAGTATCAGTTGCTATATTTTTAAGATTGTAGTGCGGCCCAACAGAATATTTTGCATCAGCATATTTGAATGCACTCATTTTTAATTTGTTTTAAAAAATGTTTGTAACAATAACAACACAAGACCGTCCTTCGTTTTTAGAACATGCTATTGATAACGAATGCGGGGCCAAAATGGTGCGCTCCATGAAATATTCTACAAAGTCGTATGGTTTAATATAAGCGAAGCCAAGGAGAATAATAAGGTTCTAAAAGTTGACAAAACAGGGGCCAAAGTTAGCGAGTTAACAATACCTGATGGTTATTATGGTTTTGCTCACTAAAAGAAGCAATGAGTAACTTTGACATTACTCTCAAACTTAACAATGCAAATCTAAAAACAATGTTAACATTCAAGCCTGAAGAAGAAGGAGGTTACTATTTTGATAAAGAGCTAGCTAAAATGTTAGGCTTTAGGCTAACTTATAGATTTAGAGTTACCCCAACCCAAAAATCTTAGAGGGGGAAAGCCGTCGTTTTGCATTACATTCTTACTCTATTTTATTGGATGAGTAAGCACTGATAAAAACTATATATGGAAGGCCCTCAATTTTTTAAAGAGCTTTTCCGTCGGGGAAAGCTGCTTTTGGGTTTTATAAAAATTTAAAATTTCCCCTAATTTACTTTTAAAAAGATTAGTTTGGGGAGGGTTGGTCATTTAATAAAAAAGAAAAAAGAAAAAAGGGGGGAAAAGTTGTAAAATGTAAACCAACATTTTTTGAAAAAAAATAATATTTGTACTAAAAAGTCGGTGGGCCAGAAAATCAGGAGTTACTTAGCCCCTTTTAAAGGTGTAAATTTAAAATTTAAAAGCCCTTGCAGAGTTGTGGATTAAACAAAAGGGAGGGGCATTTTGTATGGTTTTTGAGTACACAAAAAGAGGGTGTTTAAAAACGCAAAGGGGGGGGGCAAAAAAAGTTTCCTAAACTAGAACAACTGCGCAATCAGGGCAAAATTTTGGCCCAGTATAATAAAAAATAGCCCGAAAACCTGACCTCAAATGGCACTTGAACCCTATTTTAAAAAGGGGTAAAATTTAATTTTAAAGCCCATTTAATTTTTTTTTGGGCCCTCAAAAAAAAATTTCAAAAAAGCATTCAACTCTGGCCCTTTTTAAAGTAATCTTATGCCAGACGACAATAGCGGGGAAAAAATTGAAAAAAACGCCCTATGGGAAAAAAAAAGTACATCCCCCACAGAAAAAAAACATTGTAAAAGATGCTTCTACAAAAATTTTCAGTTATGCCGCAAAAAGAAATTAGGGGGGAAAGTTCCAATAATTTTGAATTTCTGTCTTAAAAGAAAGGGAAAGGGGTGGGGTTTGGGCGGGTTTGTGGTCCCCTTTTTAAAGGGTTTTAATTAGCTGGGAAAAAAATTAGCGTGACAGCTTTAAAATTATGTTGCATTTTCACAATGGTTTAGGATATTTAAAATCATAAAAACAAGCAACAAAAAATTTAGTCTAAATAGAAACATTTACGCCTGAATTTATTAACTTCACATTTAGACCCTTTAGGGATTTATAACTGAAAAAGTTTTAACAAGGGGTGATAAAACAATAACCGGAATTTGATTAAGTTCTGTTTTTAAAACTATGGAGCATTTTTAAATTTTGACAAAAATCCTCATTTTCATTGTTTTTTGGGGGAGACTGGTTGTGGGAAAAACAATATTTGTTGGGCCTAATTCAAACAGTTTATCGTTATAATTTTTCATATTGGGTTTTTGTCCAAACTTAAAAGGAAAAAAAGATACATGATAGAAGGTTTATATGGACGAGAGAATATTTGTTTATCCCCCAAAAAACGAGTGAGTTTTAGAACAGTTTTATAACGTTTAAGGAACGGAGACACTTTTTTTTAGATGATTTCGGCAGAAAGAGACATAGTTAAAAAAGGAAACACTTTGTCAAAACTAGCTTTCAGGGAAGGCAAGCTAGGAAAAATTGTGGAATTTTTTTGCCCGAAATTAACCGGTTTTAAAAGACTTTAGAGAACAGTTAAAGACTGTAGTGTTATTTCACATGAAAGACAAAGACTCATTTGAAGAATGTTTGCGCGAAAATGATGTTATTGAAAACGATCAGGAAAAACACAGGATTAAGCAAAAACTGAAATCTGAAAAGTTTAGTAAATTAGTATTGAAAACGGATAACCCTACGCAGTACGTTTGTTTGTAGATAATCGTTATTTTTTAGTTATTGAAGTCTTACTTGTCAGAGAACAGGGAAAGGGGCATTCTGGTTACTTTCGCCCGAAACTGGGTGAGGGCGGAAGTGGCCCAGAATGCCCCTTTCCCTGTTCTCTCCCTCTCTGCCTCTCTGTCTGTCTGCCCTCTCTCTCTCTCTCTCTCTCTCTCTCTCTCTCTCTCTCTCTCTCTCTCTCTCTCTCTGTATAAAGTGTTCTCTTTCCTTTCCTTTACTATGTATTTCTCTCTCTCTCTCTCTCTCTCTCTCTCTCTCTCTCTCTCTCTTCTCTCTCTCTCTCTCTCTCTATATATATATATATATATAATATATATATATATATATATATATATAAAGTGTTCTCTTTCCTTTCCTGTACTTCTACTATGTGTTTGATTTGTTATCAAGACGAATCCCTTTTTAATGTTTCTACTGCTTTATTTCGAAATGCTTTGATTGTTTTTATTTACTGAGCTATTCAGTTTGCCTATTGCATTCCACATTATTTTCTCTTTCCTGGCGCTGCAAATATTATCTTGTTCCCCCTTGACACACGGACTGTATAGGTCAACGTCAATAGAAAAATATGTCTGAAGGGTCTCTCTCTCTCTCTCTCTCTCTCTCTCTCTCTCTCTCTCTGTCTCTGTCTGTCTGTCTGTCTGTCTGTCTGTCTGTCTCTCTCTCTCTCTCTCTCTCTCTCTCTCTCTCTCTCTCTCTCTCTCTCTCTGTGTTTTTTTATTCTCTTCTCGAATTTATTTTCACATCAGCATCTTGGGTTTTTTTGTCCTCTTAAAAAAACTGTGCACATTAGTTCTCCATAAATCTAGCCGACAGCCGAATTGGGTGGCGGAGTTCACGCCCTCCTGTACACCAGACGGGTACACCCGCTGAACTGTGCGTCAGGCGGCACTGTTTTGTTCCACACAGATGTTGTCGGTTGACTGTCTGGAAGGACGAACAGTTTGTTCCAGACAGAGTCATCAGAAGTTAGGAAGACGGCGCTCCCAGTTGCAGGCTAAGAGGCCTAAACAGGGAACAGTGTGTCGATGTGGAACACTAGAAGGGCATAGTAAGTCAATTTAGATCCATAAGAGGATGTGTTTAATCAATGTATAACCCTAACGGGCCGTAGTGAGTCAGCGTGTAATCCAAACGGGGTATAGTTCCCCAATGTGTATCCCAGTGCGATATGGTAGGTCAGTGTGGAACCCTAAAAGGGCATAACTTAAATGTCGAACCCTAGCAGTGTATAGTTTGTCAATGTGTAACCCCAACGGGGTATGGTGAGTCAATGTATAACCCCAAAGGGTATTATGAGCCAGTGTATATCCCAGCGGGATGTAATGAGTCAATTGGTAACCCCTGTGAGATATGGTGAGTTAATGTGTACGAGCAGTGGGGTATAGTGAGTTAACGAGGAGGCCCTGGGAGGTCTTAAGAAGCCAAAGTGAATCCTAGCAAGGCAGAGTTAATGCGTGACACCATCAGGACACAGTGAGTCATCTGGCAATCTCAGCAGGGCATAGTCAGTCAGTGGGGTAGCCCAATATTCCATGGTGATTGAATGTGGAACCCCAGCGGTGTACAGTAAGTCGATGATGAACCCTAACATGACATAGTGAGTCGACGTGGAACACCAGCAGTGCGTGGTTAGATTATGGGCCACTCCACCATTTCATAGTGACTCATGAGCAGTGAGAAAGGAGTGGTAGTATCTGTGAGACACTGTCATGGAAAGGAGGGAGAGACAGCGACAGACATACGTCGTGGTATTTCAGAACTTGACCCTGCTCAGTCATGAACAAGACACGGACCGCCCAAACTGGCCGCAGGCGACACGTGGAAAGGCTGCTTCTGCGCCTCACAGACCTCATCCAGCCTGGAACCAGCCCCTTCCTGGTGACAGAGACGACTTCAAGAGCCACTCCTCTCTCTAATGGAATGTCTCCTCCTCCCCTCTTTGTCTCCAGCGTTCCCACACTAGGAACGAGGACATCACTTGTCATGCTGTTTAAACTGGGGACAAAAAGGTGGAAGGGTTCCAATCGATATTCAGGCCACGAACAGTAGGGGAAAAAATGGCGGCCCTCCACCGAGGACGTTACTGTTTAGCGTGGAACACAATGCCACGTGAAACTGGTCGCAGAGCAATCCAAACTTTAGGTAAAGAGAAAAAAGTTTCCTACCGCATGTTGGAAACCAGTGCTGTGTATCGTAGAATGACTCACCCACTCAATCAGGTACTGGAAACAGCAGTTTCTAGGGGAAGATTTCTGTATGCAATCGTTCATGAAGCATTTCAAATGGCAAAGAATTGTGAGGAAACCAGAGTTAATAGGCGTAAGGGGTTCATTATACCCGCGTTGTCCTTTGTCAGTTTACCCTGTTTCTTCCCAGCCAGCGGATGTAGATGGAGATCGATTCCTGGCACTTTAAGGAGCTTCTTCTTATTAAAACTGACGTAGTTACCCCGCTAGAGATGAAAAAGGCGAAAGCACTTTTATCGTCCAGCGGCGGTGATTGTGCCCCTTGAGACTTATTTGCAAGCGAGCCCCCAATGTAATGAAGCTTGCTATAGGAGGTAAGCTAGCCTTGGAGCAAGAGCGAGTTGTCTTTTCTGAAACTCAATCGTCTCCCTTGAGAGAGAGTTTGAACAGGCGGGCGAGATGTGGCGAGCCGGTGTACGACTTTCTAGAGAAGCCCCTACCCGACATCTAACTCAGATACTGTTCGTGGCCAGTTTGTTGGAAGAGCGCCGTCGAGTTATTTAATTGGTTTGCAAACACTGCCACACACGTGCCTTGGAAATTCTTGTCTATTGTCGTCTTCTTGCCCCAGATATCACACATTGCATTTTTATTCGATTGGTTGGAGGTGAACGCGGTTCTTACTGAGAGAAACAACTTCCATGGCTGATTGAATGGTTTGTGGCGGGGATAGCCGGCCGTTCTTACTGAGAGAAACAACTTCCATGGCTGACTGAATGGTTTGTGACAGGATAGCCGGCCGTTCTTTTTCCTCCTTTGTTGTCTGCTTGTTCTGGATAATCTGTACTCTCTTCTTTTTGACACAACCCCCATCCCTTCTCTTCCCTGGTAAACCTTTCATCAGCTAGCATTACTTAAAATGGTGTACTTTTAGTGTCATTTTCATTTTCGTCCCTGTGTGTATACCTTTATACTGTAAAGTGAACTGACGTCATGGTCATTATTGTTCCACGTTTTCCACCCCCCCCCCCCCCCCCCAATCATTCTGACTGAAACACTACTTTTGTGGCTGGCGTAGTGGGTCTGTGTCAGAGTAGCCAAATCGGGAATCAATCAGAACATTATTCCCCATTCTTCCTCTTCCCCCCTTCATTGCCTCCTTTTTGTCTGTCCTTTAGTACTGTTGCCAACAGCTGACCCATCTTGCCCACTCCCTGCCCACCTGTATCCAGAGTCAGCGTTACCCAGAACAGCGTTCATCTTAACTTGTTCTTCGTCCAACTTAAGTGGCTACAAATAAGAATTATCCATCGAATCATTGCGACTAATATTGTTTTGAATGCAATGGCGTAACTGATACGGTTCAGTGTTCATTTTGTAATGAAGAACGAGATGCCATTCAACACTTCTTATGGGACTGCAAATATATACAAGTTTTCTGGAAATCAGTCGAACGTGTATTGCAAGAAAAATGTGAACATACTCATGATTTAATAATTTCATGTAAACTGGCAATTTTTGGCGTAGATGAAAAGTTAAATATAGATTCTGTCTTAGAGTTTATAACAATGTTTGCAAAGATGTATATCTATCGATGTAAAAAATAGAAAAACATGTTCCTGATTTGTTTTCTTTCCTACGACAACTCAGTATTAGATACAAGATTGAAGAACATATCGCTAAAATCAACTATAACTTAGTAGAGTTTAATCATAATTGGTGTCCATATAGATCAATTGTCCATCACATAAACGGACTATAGTTTACTGTTTGCTGTTGTTGTTATTATTGTTCTCCCAAACTTACAAACTAAGGCTTTGTGTTGTTAAATTCCTTTGACTGGTTAATGCCTCATGAGCTCACAGTGAAGATTATTCAGATATGATGGAAAGACTAAGGAAAAGACAGAAAGTTGTAATCATTTTGTTGTTGTTTGTTATTTTTAGTCATACCTCCAAATTGAATAGTATAACAGTTCAAAAAGAAGGGAGGAAAAACATGGT
>CM031598.1:93192828-93195328 GCA_018398815.1 Conus ventricosus
CTATCACAGTGGAACTGACGTAGTTACTCCGCTTCACGAAAACAGTGGAAAGCACTTTTATTGACCCGTGGCAGTGCCCCTTGAGACTCGTTCGCATAGAGCCCCCGGATGTAACGAAGCTTGCAATGGGAGGTAAGCTAGCCTTGAAGGAAGAGAGAGTTGTCTTTTCTGAAACTCAATCGTCTCCTCAAAGAGGGAGTTTCAACAGAGGGGTGAGATGTGGAGCGCCGGTGCATGACTCTCTAGAATAGCCCCTAACACAGGTCTGCAACAGCCATTATTTGCGGCTTGCCTGTAAGAAGAGCGTGGTCAAATTACTCAATGTTTTGGTTACAAACGCATGTTACTGACGTACATTGGAAGTACTCGTCTAGAGTCTTCTACAGGTCCCAGATGAAATGTTTTGCTGTCTACATGACTGATGGAATGGGAGACTGTCCTGAATGCCACAAACCACTTCCATGGCTGATTTAAAGGGGTTGTTGCAGAAGACCCAAATCGGTTAGATCATTATTTACCTCCATCCCACCTCCATTGTTTTCCCTTTGGTTATTCTGTCCTATCCTTTTTTTGTTTTTAGAGTGTAGGTAGGTACTCAACGTCTGACCAGCGCGTTGGGCTTAAGAATATGTCAGGCATCTGCTAAGGCGTAGCCACAAGACCCTCTTCTTAAATCCTCTCATCTTAGTTATTTGTGTATTTATCCAGCAGCGCAGTGTGGTCTCAAAACTTAGCGGATATGGTGTAGCGTATTTTGGACAAGTCCGCATGCAGTGACGCCTGCTTGATAAAACTGAAACTGAAACTGCCCTTTCCTGCTTTTTAATTTTTCAATAAAAACATATTTCCTTCTCCTGTGAAAAAAAATGCTATGAGCAGAGACGTTCTGAGAGGGGCATGCATGTATGACCAGGACACCCGTCACAGAGGGAGAGTGTTATGCCTGTGGGAAGGACATGTTTGGTTAGGGCGTCGTTTCCCGTGTGGGCTTTGAATGTAGAGGCAATAGAGGACATGCAGACAGTGGATCTGCCGGGTGTCCTTGCACAGGTGATATGGATGCCATGTCTCTCTGGCATGGGTTGTCTCTCATACAAAGGCTGTGTGAGACAGCCATAGCAGGGGCGCCGGTGCTGCACAAATAAATCAATATTGTAGGACTCACGGTTTTCTTTTTTGCAATTGTTTTGTGCTATGCTATATTGATACGTGCACTGTGTATATTGATACGTGCATTGTTTCTTGTATTCATTGTGCTGTTTTGCATATTGTGGTGCATTACATTATGATATGTACTGAATCGTATTTTGTATATCGTACTGCACATACTTGCCAAACCTGTCGCGCCTTTGTAACCTACGTTAATTCTGTTCTTTATTAACACTTACGGAAGTCACATGTGTAATGTAAGAATGTAACCAACTACTTTGATGTGGGAATTATAAGCCAGTTTAACAGAAGCAATGATAACCGGACTCATGGCAAACAATTGCAGAAGAGGCGAAGGGGAGAGATGGAAAAAGGTTAACATATATGGTAGGATAGAACAGACAGAGATGGAGGGCATGATAAGAGATATGAGGGGATAGGAAAAGACAGAGACAACTGAAACAACAAATGCCATATATCCTCGTTAAAGATCGTCCACAAGTCATGGCTTCCGGGGGGTCAGACAGAGAGAGAGAGAGAGAGAGAGAGAGAGAGAGAGAGAGAGAGAGAGAGAGAGAGAGAGAGAGAGAGAGAGAGAAAGAGTGGTTTATGCGGTGAAAATGAATTGCAGAAAGCAATAGGGCTACAACAAGCACGATGGCTCCCAATTTACACGGCGATCCAGTAGGGTGGGGGTTGAGGGTGGGGAGTGGCGAACATTTGTGGAACATGAGACGGATGGGGGAGTGATGGACATATGTCATGGCATTTCTGAACTTTAGCCTGCTCAGTCATGAAGAAGACACAGACCGCCCAAACTGGCCGCAGGCGACACGTGGAAAGGCTGCTTCAGCGACTCACAGACCTCCTTCAGCCTGAAACCAGCCCCTTCCTGGTGACAGAGACGACTTCAAGAGCCACTTTTCACTTTGATGGAGCTTCTTCTCTTCCCTTCTTTGTCTCGTTTTTTTTCCTACACCAGGAACAAGATCTCTTGGCATGCTGTTAAAGCTTGGGACCAAAGAGGTGGAAGAGTCCCAATCGATATTCAAGCCATGAACAGTAGGGGGAAAACGGCGGCCTTCCACCGAAGAGGGTGCTGTTTAGCTTGGAACACAATACCATGTGAAATTGGTGGCGGAGCAATCCAAAGTTTAGGAAAGGAGAAAAGTTTCCCTGTATCCCACAGTATAAAACATTGTACGTGGTCGTTTATGAGGCAGTTCAGACAGCAAGGAAATGTGAAGAAAGAGATTCAATAGGCGTAAGAGATTCATTATATCGACGCTGTCCTCAGTAACTATGACATATTCTTCCCAATCGCGTTGTTGCCGATAGAAAATATCGATTC
>CM031598.1:93200328-93215328 GCA_018398815.1 Conus ventricosus
GAATTCCTGCAGATTATTGCAGGAAATTTTCTTCTCCACCTACTGTATGAAACGTTGTACGCAGTGATTCAGGAAGCGGCTCAAACTGCTAAGACATTGTGAAGAAAAAGATTCAGTACTGCAGTTAGCAGATGGTTGAGGATTCTGTTACGGCTATGTCGACATCGCACTTTGCTGTGGGAAGGTGCAGTCATGGGGATGCAGAAAAAGTAAGGATGAACACCATTCCAGGTGAATCAATGGTGGGTGTAGATCAGACGAAATTGCAAAGGAAGGGAGCTAGAGGTGGGCAGGTGTTGTGTGTGTGTGTGTGTGTGTGTGTGTGTGTGTGTGTGTGTGTGTGCGTGCGTGCGTGCATGCGTGCGTGCGTGCGTGCGTGCGTGCGTGCTGTGTGTGTGTGTGTGTGTGTGTGTGTGTGTGTGTGTGTGTGTGTGTGTGTGTGTTGGGAGGGGGGTCCTGCAGGCAAAAAAGGAGAGAACAGAATGATCTGGAAAAAAAAATAAACCACCAGGAAACACGCAGGTAACTAACGATGTGACCGATCTCGGATGTGGCTACTCCGCCACAACCCCATTACATCAACGACGGATGTGGTTTGCTTTAGTGATGGCAGTGTCCCACTCCAACAATCAAACAGACAACAAAACGGTAACATCTCGGAAAAGTAGACGACTTTAGATCAAAACTTCCAATATACGTCAGTGACAAGTGTTTGCAAAGCAGACAATTGAATAACTCGACTGCGCCCTTCTTCCACACGGGCCACAAATGATATCTGGGGCAGAATGTTCTTCTCTGGAGAGTCATTCACCGGCTCTCGACATCACGCCCATCTGTTAAGACTTCCTGTCGTGGGAGGCGGTTGAGTTTCAAACTAGGCAACTCTCTCTTTCACCAAGGCTAGCTACCTCCCATAGTGAGCTTCGTTACATCCGTGGCTCCCTGTGAACGAGTCTCAAGGGCCACAATTGCCGCCGCTGGCCAATAAAAGTGCTTTCCCCTTTTTCATGTAGTGGAGTAACAACGTCAGTTCACTGGGAGGAGCTCTTTGAAGTGCTAGGAATCGATCGTCTCTATCTACAACAGGGAATGGGGAAGAAAATGGACATAGACTAGTTACCAACGACGACGTGGATGGGATGAATCCCTTACACCAGCTGAAACTCTTTCCTCACGATTCTTTGCCAGCTGAATGGCTGTGTAAACGAACATATTCACCTTTTTGTACTGCAGGATGAAAAGGAATATTCTGGAATATTCCACATAAACATTCTGCGAAGAACTACAGTTTTCAATACCTGACTGAATATGAGAGTCATTCTTCTGTACATAGAATCGGTTTTTAACATATGAAAGGAAACTTTTTTCTCTCCTTTTCCTAAACTTTGGACTACTCTACAATTAATTTTACATCATATTGTGCTCTACGCTAACAGTAATCTTCTCTGTGGAGGGTCGCAAGTTTTGTTCTCTACTTTTCCTGGATGGAATATTGATTGGGACCTTTCCATTATTTTTACCCAGTTCAAACAGCATGGCAAGTGTTCAACTCGTTCCCAGTGTAGTAAAAGACGAGACCAAAAGGGAAGGAAGAAGTTCCATTAGAGAGAGGAGTGGCTCTTGAAGTCGTCTCTGTCACCACGAAGGGCCTGGTTTTAGGCTGGAGGAGGTCTGTGAGGCGCTGAAGCAGCCTTTTTACGTGTTGTCTGCGCCTGTTTGGGCGACCTGTGTCTTCTTCATGTCTGAGGAAGCTCAGGTTCAGACAAGCCATGATATACGTCTGGCTCTGTCCCTTCCTTCCCCAGCTGTCTCGTGTGGTACAAATACTGCCCCTCCCCTCCGTACCAATCCCTTCAGATAGCAGCAGGAATGGGGGTAATCTCAGTTGCCCACTTTATGAATCATATAATCATATCGTCAGCAAGAGGGCCAATGTCCTACGTTGGTTTCAATTGGGTGTGCTTGAGACAGGAGTGAGGGATTTGTTGGACACATTCTAGTTGGATGGAGGGATGAAGGGACAAAAACAGACATTATGTCATGGCATTTCTGAACATGCCCAGTGATGCAGAAGACACGGACCACCCCGACCGTCTGCAGACGACACGTGGGAAGGCTGTTTCAGTACCTCACATACTTCCTCCAGCCTGAAACCAGCCGCGTTCTGGTGGAGAGGGCTTCAAGAGCCACTCTTTTCTCTAATGGAACGTCTCCTGCTCCTGTCATTGCCTCGTCTGTTCCTACACTGAGAACAGGGACAGTTGCCTTGCTGTATAAAGTGGGGACAAAATATAGGCATAAGGGTTTCAGTCGATTTTTCAGGCACGAACATTAGGGCACAAACGACGAGGGCATTACTCCATAGCATTAAATACAATACCATGTGAAATTGGTTGCAGATCAAACCTAAGGTTAGGAAAAGATAACTTGCTTTCCATTGGTTGTTAAAAACTGGTGCCTTGTACAGAAGACTGTAGTTTCTATTGATGAATTTCTGGAGATTATTCCAGGAAGTTTTTTTTAAAACTACTGTATGAAAGCATTGCATCCGGTGGTTACTGAAGCAGTTCTAACTGCAAAGGAATTATGAAGCAAAAGATTCAGTGGACGTAAGGGATTCATCATATCAACGTTGTCATTGTTAGATTTTACTTCCCCAATTCGCTATCGTCGATGGAGGACATCGATTTCTAGCAGTTCAGGGAGCTCCTGCTCATTGGAACTGGCTTAGCTGCTGCACTACAGAAATGGTGGAGAACACTTTTATTGTCCAGCGGCAGTAATTGTGCCCCTTGATACTCATCGCATCAAGGCCCCAATGTAACGAACCTCGCTATGCAAGGTAAACTAGCCTGGGAACAAGAGAGAGTTGTCTTTCCTTAAACTAAATTGTCTCCATAGAGAAGGAGTTCTAATGATGGATGCAATGGGAAGAGCTGGTGAATGACTCTTCAGAGAAGCCTTTACCGTAGTTCCGCCCCAGACATCATTTGTGGTCCGTCTGTTTGAGAGTCCAATCGGGTTGTTCAGTTTTGTGATTTTGCAAACTATTGTTACTGACGCACAATAAGAGCTCTGAAGTCGTCTACTTGTCCTTGATTTGATATGGTGTGTTGAATATTTGATTGTTGGAGTCAGACACTGTCTTCACAGAAATGACCACATCCATACCTGACGTAATGCGTTCTAGTGGAGTAGCCGGATTTGGGCTTAGTCAGATCATTATTTATCCCCACCCCTCCTTACTTCTGTGTTCCTTGCTTTTATTTCTGATCTTGCTCTCCACCCCACGTTTCTGCCTACAAGTTCCCCGCTGCCTTCCCCAGCCCCTTCTTTTCCATTCTCCGTCAGCCTACACCGACTGACGACATTACCCAGAATGATGTTCATCTTTACTTTCTCTTCAACCTCCTGTCCATACAGTTATACTGGAAAGTGTAACGTAGTCACAGTCGCCACTCAACAATCATCCATCTGCCGTCAGCCATACTGGTAAGGGAGAATGGCACATTTTAAAGTCTTACTGAAAACAAAAGCCAAAACAGCAAATTTCTGTCCATAACAAGGTGCAAGGTCACGTCTATATGAAAACAATAATAAAAGACATGTGCATTTTCGACAAGGGTGTCAATCATTAGAAACGCATGAAATATTAGTCCACAGTTCGGTAAGTATTGTTTTGTGGAGTTGATGTGTTATTTACGAAGTCAGAAGACCTGTTTGAAAAGGGCTCTTGGGGATATTGTTTCGTGCACTTTCTCTGTGATATCTGAAAAAGATTGTTTTTTTTCAAATCGCGCGTCTGTTTCGTACTGCATCTTGTTTTATGTGTTAATCTGTATCATTCGCAGAGGACGAGCTATGCTCTACACACTTATCATACAACCTCTCTCTCTCTCTCTCTCTCTCTCTCTCTCTCTCTCTCTCTCTCTCTCTCTCTCTCTCTCTCTCTCTCCTCTCTCTCTCTCTCTCTCTCTCTCTGTCTGTCTCTCATTTAATTGCTCGCTTTTGATGCCATTTCTTAATTGTTTTATTTTACTACTACTCTTTCGTATATTTATAATACTTGTGAGGTTGGAGAAAGACATATTTCTCGAAAACACACGCGTCTTTCCTTGCTGGGCATGAATTAACCGTTACCTCACACCTTATTTTGTACAGGTTGTAGCTTTGCTCTTTCTGTGGGTATTGACTTGGAAATGAAGAAAAAATGATGAACATCGCTCTAGCTCTGGGTGAATCTGATGGTGGGTGTGGATCGGCAGAAGCTGCATAGGAAGGGAGCAGGAAGAAAGACAGTGGAGGGGACGGGTGCCGGGAGGGAGTGACGGGGGCGGGGGGGGGGGGGGGGGGGGGGGGGGGAGGGGGGAAATCGGCAGGCAAAATTAGGACAGAACTAAATGACCCGAGAAAAGAAAAAAAAAAACAGAAAAAAAACAAGAAGCACAGAGGTAAATAATTTTGTGACTAACCGCAGATTTAGCTGCTCCACCATAACGCCATTACATCAGCCACAGATATGGATTATCTAAGTGAGGGCAGAGTCCCTTTCCAACAATCAGACAGACAACACAACATATATTATATATGAGACAGGTAGACGACTTTAGATCAAAATTTCCACTACACGTCAGTGACATGTGCTCTTCTAAGACACGGGCCACAAATGACGTCTGGGGCAGAAAGGGGATTCCCTGGTGAGTCATACACCGGCTGTCTACATCGCGCCCGTCTGTTTAAACTTCATTTCATGGGAGACGGTTGAGTTTCAGAAGAGACAACTCTCTCTTCCTCCAAGGCTAGCTACATAGTTAGCTTCGTTATTCCGTGGCTCCCTGTGAATGCGTCTCAAGAGGTACAATGACCCCTAACGGGCAATAGAAGTGCTTTACCTTTTTTTCCGCGCTAGCAGACTAGCAATGTCAGTTCACTGAAGAAGAGCTCCCGCAAGTGCCAGGAATTGATCATCTCTTACTACAACAGCGGCCTGGGGAAGAAAAATGGACATTGTTTCCAATGACAACGTGGATGTAATGAATCCCTTACGCCTACCTAAACGTTTTCCTCATGATACCTGGCCACTCGAACTGCTTGAAAAACGACCGCATTCAACTTTCAATACTGTACTTTGATGAAAGTATTCTGGAATAATCAGAAGCATTCCTCTGGGAAAAAAAAAAAAACTAGTTGTCAATACATGACTGAGTGGTGAGTCATTCTTCTGTACAAAGAACCAATTTTTAGCATTTGATACGAGACTTTTCTCTTCTCCTAAACTTTGTAATGCTCTGAGACCTAATTTACATGGCATTGTATTCCACGCTGAATAGCACTGTTCTCTACCGTTCGAGGCTTGAACATCGATTCGGCCCCTTGCTCCTTTCTGTCCCCAGTTCAAACAACATGGCAAGTGATCTCCCCGTTCTAGTGTTGGAACAGACGAGACAAAAAGGGAAAGAAAAAAAGTTCCATTAGGGTGAAGAGTGGCTCTTGAAGTCGTCTCTGTCACCAGGAAGGGGCTGGTTGCAGGCTGGAGGAGGTCTGTGAGGCACTGAAGCAGCTTCTCCACGTGTCGTCTGCGGCCGCCAGTTTGGGCGGCACATGTCTTCTTCTTGACTGAGCAGGCTGAGAATTAAAACAAAAATCCATGGCATAGTCTTGTCTCTCGCCCTCCCTCGTCCAGCTATCTTGTGTGCTACAAATACTACCACTCCCCTCCCTCCCACAACCTTCAGATAGCAGCGTGTGATGGTGGCAATCTCGGCTGCCCAATGTAATCTTTAGTGCATTTTCTGATTAATTTTTGACTCGGAACTCTCTCTCTCTCTCTCTCTCTCTCTCTCTCCTCTCTCTCTCTCTCTCTCTCTCTCTCTCTCTCTCTCTCTCTCTCTCTCTCTGCATGTGTGTGTGTGTGTGTGTGTGTGTGTGTGTGTGTGTGTGTGTGTGTGTGTGTGTGTGTGTGTGTGTGTTCAGTTCAGTGGTTTATTTAACGTCTGTTCACCATTGATGATATTAGACGAAAAAGGATTTAAAACGTCATCTCTAACTAACAAAGCTTAACCACAAAGATAAAAAATAACAACAATAACTTTATGAATTAGTGATAAAAATACACACGCATCAAAGCAGTTTGGCAATTTTAGATTGTGCGATAATAGTAGCATTGTTTATTATAGAAGGGCTGGACAATATCTGACTGATATCTTGGACGTTGATAACAATAGAATTTTCTTTATAAATTGGAGTTAAGACAGAACATTCTATCAACAAATGATGCACTGAAATAGGCTTACCACAAGTACAAAAAACATGGCAAGAATATTTTGTGTTCCATGCATTTAACTTGAGTTTTGTTACTATCTTATATTTGAGATTTTCTCCACAGTTTCTGTTATAAACACAATTTTCTAATTTTAGCAAAATTTCTGACGAAGATCTTTTCAGTCGAGATAATCAATTACAATCGAGGCTATGTTTAGCACCAGCTTTAGCAAGTATATTTGCTGCTTCGTTTCCTTTCAAGCCACTATGAGAGGGAACCCAGCAAAAGTCAATACATATTCCATGAATCCTTAAACAGTGTATGACGTGATCGATATCAAAAAGTAAATCTTTCCGAGCCTTACCATCCCAATGTTCCAGAGACAGATTTTGAATCAACACATGAGAATGTTATGAAAAGGCATGGGAGCATCATAAATGTAGCTCAAAGCCATCAACATTGCATATAATTCTGCTGTAAATATGGAAAACCCTTTGCCAAGATGATAATTTTTTCCACATTTAGGCTAGGAATTACAAAACCAGAACCACTACCAATGTTATCTAGGACTGAGCCATCAGTGTAAATTTTCAGGTGATTGCTATAAAAATTGTCAACATGAACTCTGACTTCACTAACCAAGAGATTAACGTTGTCAGTTTTAGAAACACTTGTGTAATTATAATCAACATTTCCACATAAATGCTCCCAAGGGGGAATCTTAGGCGTGATGGGATCTTCAGAAACTGTTGATAAATCAATGTTACAATCAGACATAAGCTTATATGCGTAATGTCTAATTGGTTGTAAATATACAATATTTCTAGCTCGTTTGGGATAATCTTTGTTCGAATCCATCAATAGTTCTGCTGTAAATGAGTTCTTAACTGACAGACTTCTAATCATATATTTTGATACGTCTAAGAGCCGTTGTTCTCGAAAAGGTAAAACCTCTGCAGCTTGATAACTTTTGATAGTATTTGCATGAACTGGTACACATAAGGCCAGTTTCACTGCTTTGCTTTCCAAACTTTGTAGTTTTTTTAACAGATATTTTGGAGCAGAATAGTATACTTCTTGGCCATCTTTAATTTAGATGGAACTAAAGAAGTAGACAAATGCAATAAAGTGTTCGTGTCTTGTCCCCAAGGCTGATAGTTGATTATTTAAAAAAAATTAATCTCTTTCTTACCTTGGTTAATAAATGTTCTATATGCTTTTTCCAACTAAGTTTTGTTGTCACAACGACTCCTAAAAATTTAACACAATTTTGATATTTCAAGATATCCTCTATTTTTAAAATAGGTAATATGAAAGGATTTTCACCATTATTTAAATAGCAGCAAACATGTTTTTTTCACCTGACAATTTTAAACCATTTTCTTTTATATAATTTGATAAATTGTTTAGTTCCTGTTGATAAATTGTCTGCACATGACTGATAATCCTCTGTGTGTGTGTGTGTGTGTGTGTGTGTGTGTGTGTGTGTGGTGTGTGTGTGTGTGTGTGTGTGTGTTTCTGTCTGTCTGTCTATCTGGGCCACAGAAAGTTGGCGCGGGATATACTATCTTTAACGTGCATATGTTTCTATACGAGTTAGCCATTTTCATCTCCCCTCCAGTCCCCCACCTCATTCAGTTATCTCTGTTTTCTCCAACACCCCCCCCCCCCCCCCCCAACGCTCTCACCTTGCCCTTCATTTCTTCTCTTTTATTATACCATCCGTTTTACCATTTTTCCTCATCCACTCACCCAACCACCCACCCACCCCCTCTCCCCCATCTGCAATTGTTTGTCATGACTCAGATCACAGTTGTCTTCTTAAAGCTGACATGAAATCCTGACAACGATTTTGTTTTATACAGTCAGATCACAGATGCGGGTAATGGAACTGTCTATTATGACCGGAACAACAGACCTGCAGACATGCACAGTACAATATACAATACACGATTTAATGTACATCATAATGTGTGCATCACATTGTACAAAATAGCGCAACACTATATACGAATTCAAGACAATATATGTAGCAACAGAATAGAGAACAGAACAATTTCCGGCAATACCCAAGGAGACCAACAGTACTGGATTATTTGTCCAGTACTGGCAGCCCCTCTCACGGCTATCTTAGAGAGCTTGTGAATGCCAGACCACCTACACCGTTTCGCCACAGAGACACGTGCGGCATCCACATCGCAAGCGCAAGGACACCCAGCAGAGCCACTGTCTTCATCACCCTTACTTCCTCTTTCTCTCCCTCTCTCTTTCTCTTGCGCCGCTCTCAGAACCGTCCGCTACATGAGAGAGATATCCTGGGATACATGTATGAACGGTGACAATTGTCGCCATGGGAAAGTGTAATATGTGTGGAAAGTAGATGATTGGTTAGAGCGTGGTGTCCCATGTGGGATCTGGATGCAGAGGATGAAGGGGTTACGCAGACAGTGGCTCTGCTGGGTGTCTGTCCTTTGACAGGTGATATGGATGCCGTCCCTCTCTGTCCACAGGGCGTGGGTGGTCTGGCACACGAAGGCCACTGAAGACACCCGTGAGACGGGGACATGGGTGTTGCAATATGACCTAAAACTATTGGAATTCCTGGTTATTTTCGGTAATCGTATTATGTTATGTTGTAACAGTGTTGTGTTGTGTTGGATTTGTGTGTTGTATATTAAAAGAGAAGAGAAGAGATTAGGCAGACAGACAGGCAGACAGACAGAGATGGAGATAGAGAGGAGAGAGACAGATGAGAGGGAAGAAGAGACAGACAGATAGACAAAGAGAGGAGAGAGACAGATGAGAGGGAAGAAGAGACAGACAGATAGACAAACAGACGGACAGAGAAGCAAAGAAAAAATTATGAGGCATTCGTGAATCGGATAATGTAATACAGACAGCAGTTGGCAAGATTGCCACTGTCTAACCTGGATTTTAGAAAGGGGTGGGGGTGGGGAGGAGCGGGGATGGTGAGTGCACGATTTATGGGACACGAGGAAGCTGGAGGGAGGGGAGGGTAGATGCACACACGTGCTATTTCATGCCCGAGTCCGAGCCTGCTCAGTCATGAAGACACAGACCGCCCAATCTGGCTTCAGACGACACGTGGAAAGGCTGCCTCAGCACCTCACGGACCTCCCTCAGCCTCAAACCAGCCCCTTCCTGGTGACCAAGACGAATTCAAGAGCCAGTCTCCACTCTATTTGAACGTCTCTTCCTCCCCTCTTTGTCTTCTCTGTTCCTGCACTAGGAATGAGATTTCTCGCAACAATATTTAAACTGCTGACAAATGGGTGGACCAGACCTAAGCGATGTTTAGGTCACAAACAGTAGAGATGAAAATGTCGGCTCTCCACTGAAGGCATTACTGTGTAGAGTGGAATACAATACCTTATGAAATCGATTGCAATGTAATTCAAAGTTTAGGTAAAAAAAAGGTTCCTAATAGCCATTCAAAACCAGTGCAATGCACGGAAGAATGTCACTCACGGAGTCAGATACTAAAACCTGCAGCTTTTATAGAAAGAATGTCTGGGGAATGTACCACGGTATTTCCCTTTTCTCCTACGGAATAAAACGCTGTATGCGATTGTTTATGGAACAATTCCATGGCAGAGAACTGTGAAGAAAAATAAAATCAGTAGGCATGGGGGTTTCATTATATTCGCATTGTCATTGGTAGCTATGCCCCATTTCTTCTTCATCCCCAACATTGTTGATGGAGGAGATCGATTTCTGGTACTTGAAGACGCTCCTCCTGGGTGGAACTGACGTAGTTACTCCATTATACAAAAAAGGGAAAGCACTTTTATTGTCCAGCGGCAGTAATTGTGGCCCTTGAGACTCGTTGGCAGCGAGTCCCGGATGTAACGAAGCTCGCTATGGGAGGTAAGCTAGCCTTGGTGGAAGAGAAAGTTGTCTTTTCTGAAACTCAATCGTCTCCTCTGAGAGGGAGTTTTAACAGGCAGGCGAGATGCTGAGAGCGGTGTATGACTCTCTAGAGAACCTCCTACCCTAGGTCTACCCCAGACATCATTTGCGGCCCGTCTGTTAGAAGAGCGCATTCAGATTATTCAATCGTCTGGTTTGCAAACACTTGTCACTGACGTACATTGAAAACCCTAGTCTACTGCCGTCCCCTTGGCCTAAATATGACATATTGTGTTTTCTATTCGATTGTTGGGATTGGACACTACCGACTGAAACAAACCACTTACATGGCGGACCTGTGGCGGAGCAGCCTTGATTAGGATCAATCAGACCTCCCCCCGCCCCCCCCCCCCCCCCACACCCCTGTTTTCTTTTTATTCTGAACATTCTGAAGTTTCCTGTTTTTGCCTACAGATCCCTCCCTCCACATTCCCTTCCACCTTTCCTTCCCGCTTCCTGTCCCATCTTGCCAACCGTCACTCACAGTCGGCGTTACCCAGAAAGGTTTTCATCTTCACTTTCTCTTCATTCCCGTGTCCACGTCTTTATACCTCTGTCGTCAGAATCGTCACTGTTGCTCATTCTACAACTCAGTCATCTGTCACAAGCAATACTAAGAAAAAAGAATGAAAATGACCACACCTTCGCTGAAAAAAACAAAAAGTGCATGCACAAAACAAGATACGATGTAGCGTTTATTTAACGCACCATACGACTGAAAAGAAAAACAAGTGATTGCACAAAAGAAGATACGATGTAAAGGTTTTGTAATGCACCATACGAAAGGTGTGCATGCTTTGGACGAGGAATCTTTCTTCAGAGGTCAGATAAATTAGAAGTGTACGAAACAATACTCCATTGACAAGTGAGTACTGGTTTGTGCATTTTATGTCTTATCACCGACTTCTAAAGATGTTTTTGATGATTGCTTTGGGGAATATTCTTTTATGTCTAAATCCGAAGAAGAATTACGCCCTTAGCATTTATGATGCGACCACTCTTACAGATCCCGTGGTCACTCGATCTCTTAAATAAGTGTCTTCCACCTAAGCCTTCAGTCATGAACTTGTTCTGAACACACACACACACACACACACACACACACACACACACACACACACACACACACACACACATCTCTATCTTTATCTATCTATCTATCTATCTATCTATCTATCTATCTATCTATCTATCTATCTGTCTGTCTGTCTAACTATATATCCATCTAGCTATCCATCCACCTATCTATTCATCTCTCTTTCTGTATGTATTTATCTGTATATCTATTGCTCTATCTGTCTATCTATTGATCTAGCTATAACTGAGTCTCTCTCTCTCTGTGTGTTCAGTTCAGTTCAGTGGTTTATTTAATGTCTTTTCATCGCCAGATGATATTAGACACTTTCATTAAAAAAAAAAAAAACAGGCACACACACACGCGTACACACACCTCCACACTTAACTTAAACTTATCACCCACATTAGTACTTTCAAACCCACATCTGATATATGCATATTGACATGAGTAAAATACCCTAGCGGTACACAAAATTGTTGATCTTCATAAAAATTTTGCAACCTGTGACTGCGAAATAACCATGGCAATTTCAGCAACATATGAACCATATAAGACAGTATTAACATTTTCAAAGTTATTCATCTGAATACCTTTCTCCTCATAGAGTGGGGTCAACACTGAGCATTCAAACAAAAGATGATGCACAGAAATGTTTTCTCTGCCTACACAAGAAATACCATGAGAATATTTAGTGTTCCAAGTATTCAGCCTTAATTTATGAATTAATCTAACAATGTGCCTTGGGCACGACGGTAAAGCAGCCATTTTTTTTACTAGAGTTCTGCTTATGCATACATTTTTCCATAATTTGGATCAATTCACAAGAGGATAGATCAAAGGGATTGTTTAGTAAATTTTCCGTCTTTCTGTTTGCTCCTTCTTTTGCAAGACTGTGTGTGTGTGTGTGTGTGTGTGTGTGTGTGTGTGTGTGTGTGTGTGTGTGTGTGTGTGTGTGTGTGGTGTCGCTCTCTCTTTCACTCTCTCCCTCCCTCTCTCTCTCTCTCTCAGTTATGATATCGTGAGAGAGTAGTCCATCCAGTTTTTCTAGTGTTCTTATTAATTCTTAGATTGTTATGTATTCCATACCCCCACCCCTCAAAAGGGGCAATGACCTTTATGTGAGTAAACCATCTGTGTTCTGAGTTCTCTCTGTCTGTCTGTTTCTGTCTGTCTGTCTGTCTGTCTGTCTGTCTGTCTGTCTGCCTGCCTGTCTGTCTGTCTGTCTCTCTCTCTCTCTCTCTCTCTCTCTCTCTCTCTCTCTCTCTCTCTCTCTCTCTCTCTCTCTCTCTCTCTCCTCACTCTCTCTCTCTCCCTCTGCCTCTCTCTGTGTATATTTATCCACAAGAAGCTTGCAATGGTAGCGGTGATCGTACTTGCTACCTGGGGTACGGTGGGACGGGAAGCAGCACTAGAAGTAACTTGTTACACATCTGATTCTGTGACATCTAAGCCAAAGGAACTCTCAGGAGGCAGATACCAAATGTATGTCATGTAGCATTGTCATTATTACAACTTTCTGATTTGTAAAGAATTCATTATATGTTATTGGCTGATTTAGCCGACCATAGTCTTTCACACTCGCCAAACACTCAAACAGCAATGATATTATTATACACAACTTGACAACAATGTCATTCAACCGATTTCAGAGAGTCTAAAAGCAGATTGATCTTCTCTCTTAGTCCATGATACCTAGCGGACTTTCTGTTCTTGCGTTTTCTTCGACATTTTTGTTGACAGAATAACGGTTCATAGCGTCGCAGGTCTCGTGTGTATCAACGCGTACAAACCCTTCCCTATTCCTCTCCCACCACAGATACCCTTCCCTATTCCTCTCCCACCACAGATACCCTTCCCTGTTCCTCTCCCACCACAGATACCCTTCCCTGTTCCTCTCCCACCACAGATACCCTTCCCTGTTCCTCTCCCACCACAGATACCCTTTCCTGTTCCTCTCCCACCACAGATACCCTTCCCTATTCCTCTCCCACCACAGATACCCTTCCCTGTTCCTCTCCCACCACAGATACCCTTTCCTGTTCCTCTCCCACCACAGATACCCTTCCCTATTCCTCTCCCACCACAGATACCCTTCCCTATTCCTCTCCCACCACAGATACCCTTCCCTGTTCCTCTCCCACCACAGATACCCTTCCCTGTTCCTCTCCCACCACAGATACCCTTCCCTGTTCCTCTCCCACCACAGATACCCTTCCCTGTTCCTCTCCCACCACAGATACCCTTTCCTGTTCCTCTCCCACCACAGATACCCTTCCCTATTCCTCTCCCACCACAGATACCCTTCCCTGTTCCTCTCCCACCACAGATACCCTTCCCTGTTCCTCTACCACCACAGATACCCTTCCCTATTCCTCTCCCACCACAGATACCCTTCCCTGTTCCTCTCCCACCACAGATACCCTTCCCTGTTCCTCTCCCACCACATATACCCTTCCCTGTTCCTCTCCCACCACAGATACCCTTCCTGTTCCTCTCCCACCACAGATACCCTTCCCTGTTCCTCTCCCACCACAGATACCCTTCCTGTTCCTCTCCCACCACAGATACCCTTCCCTCTTCCTCTCCCACCACAGATACCCTTCCCTGTTCCTCTCCCACCACAGATACCCTTCCCTCTTCCTCTCCCACCACAGATACCCTTCCCTGTTCCTCTCCCACCACAGATACCCTTCCCTGTTCCTCTCCCATCACAGATACCCTTCCCTGTTCCTCTCCCACCACAGATACCCTTCCCTGTTCCTCTCCCATCACATATACCCTTCCCTATTCCTCTCCCACCACAGATACCCTTCCCTGTTCCTCTCCCACCACAGATACCCTTCCCTATTCCTCTCCCACCACAGTTACCCTTCCCTATTCCTCTCCCACCACAGATACCCTTCCCTGTTCCTCTCCCACCACAGATACCCTTCCCTGTTCCTCTCCCACCACAGTTACCCTTCCCTATTCCTCTCCCACCACAGATACCCTTCCCTATTCCTCTCCCACCACAGATACCCTTCCCTATTCCTCTCCCACCACAGATACCCTTTCCTGTTCCTCTCCCACCACAGATACCCTTTCCTGTTCCTCTCCCACCACAGATACCCTTCCCTATTCCTCTCCCACCACAGATACCCTTTCACTGAACAAATGTTCACTAACAATTATTTTGAGAGCTCTTTTCAATGGAAACACAACCTTATTTGCAATTAAGTTCCCATTCTTTAATTTCCCTGTGGAACTATCTTTTTTACACACATACAGTTACTTCTCTCTGACGCCCATCTTCATCCGCCATCCATGTCCCCATCTCCTCCTCTCCAGCCTTCCTCCCTGATGAACACGACCGAGGGACTGAAACGAGGCAACATGTAAAGGTGATTTCCAGGAGGAATCCTTTCTCTTGCGCCGCTCTCAGAGCCATCCGCCTCTTTGATGAATTGGAGAAAAAAAATTCACTGGGCAGGAGGAATGTCCTTGGAGGGGCATGCACATATGAAAGGTGACGCCGATCACAAGGGAGAACGTGGCAGTTGTGGAAAGGAGATGATTGGTTAGAGCGTCGTGTCCCATGTTGGCCCCGGTTAGACAGGAAGTAGAATGACGCAGACAGTGGCTCTGCCGGGTGTCCTTGGACTGGTGATATGGATGCCGTGTCCCTCTGGCCACGGGATGTGAGTGGTCTGGCACATGAAGGCGGTTTAAGACTGCCATGACTGGTGCTGCC
>CM031598.1:93237828-93240328 GCA_018398815.1 Conus ventricosus
ACACACACACACACACACACACACACAGGGATCGATTTCCAAGAGGTCAGAACACAGCCATTGACATTGCACCTCCCGTGGTAGAGAGAGCCTTCAAGGGGAGTAATGGCTCGGTGTCTAAACGAGCAATTTCTCGGGAGGGTGAGTGAAAGGAGATTGTAGTAGTTGTTGTTGTTGTTGCTGTTGCTGCTGCTGCTGCTGCTGCTGCAAGATTTTGAACTGGAATTCTGTCGTCGTTTTCACTATTTTGATTTCACGTTGCAGAATTCTCTTATTTAGTTACAAATATGTGTTTGTTTACCACTTATCAGTTTATCATTTAGTTAGTTTTGATTTTGTCCCATGCTTCCCATGGCAGTGACATACACAGAATGGGCTTCAGAGTCAATGTCAGGCCATATGCACTGACGACGTAACACACAGTTTAATGCATACATCAGATTCAACATCCTAACATACATTGATGACATTACAGATAGTTTCATGTACAGTTCAGGATCTATGTTATAACACACTGACAACAAAACACATAGTTTAATGCAGACAGCTTGATTTATGCCTGAGGCTTTGGTTTGCATTACACATTAATCTATTAACGTTCTGCAGCCTGATGGCAGAAGCGGCAGTGACCTATTAACTATTCAAAATTACCTAAGGAATGAAATTATGGAAGACAGAGCCATCCTGCTCCCTCCGCCATCCAAACTATGCCATTGCTGCCTCTTAACCGTACTGGCAACGACGGTTTTCAAGCTGTAAAATTCCGACTGCACGAGTGGTTCGAACTCTCTTGATCGCAGCTCCACAACCAAACACTCTGACCATTCGACTATGGGCCCCTCTCCCCTAAGTCTCCATTAAACAATCACTTGACAGTTTGATGTAAACCTCGTGGTCCAGCGGGTACTGAGCATTGATACAATTCCTGACCAAAACCGTGACCAATGGTGAAATGCTTGGTCTTTATATGCAAAATCATTTCATCATATCCGTGCAGGGAATGGTACACCGTCTATGGTCTTCGTCCCAACCCCCGACCCCATGAGAGTCAGGTTTGATGTAAACATGTCATGAACCAACAGACAGGTATGAAACAAACGGACCAACTTTGCCTCAGTTCGATTTGAATCGTTATATGTCTGTCTTGTCATTAACCAACAGACAGGTATGAAACAAACGGACAAACCTTGCCTCAGTTTGATTCGAATCGTTATTTGTCTGACTTTGGGATGAAATGGAGGGAAGGAGTTCAAGAAGGTTTTCAAAAGGAGGATGAGGGATGGAGGAGGTGGTGTAGGGCATTGGGGAGGATGAGGGATGGAGGAGGTGGTGTAGGGCATTGGGGAGGATGAGGGATGGAGGAGGTGGTGTAGGGCATTGGGGAGGATGAGGGATGGAGGAGGTGGTGTAGGGCATCGGGGAGGATGAGGGATGGAGGAGGTGGTGTAGGGCATTGGGGAGGATGAGGGATGGAGGAGGTGGTGTAGGGCATTGGGGAGGATGAGGGATGGAGGAGGTGGTGTAGGGCATCGGGGAGGATGAGGGATGGAGGAGGTGGTGTAGGGCATCGGGGAGGATGAGGGATGGAGGAGGTGGTGTAGGGCATTGGGGAGGATGAGGGATGGAGGAGGTGGTGTAGGGCATTGGGGAGGATTAGGGGTGGAGGAGGTGGTGTAGGGCATTGGGGAGGATGAGGGATGGAGGAGGTGGTGTAGGGCATTGGGGAGGATGAGGGATGGAGGAGGTGGTGTAGGGCATTGGGAGGGTGTAGGAAGGAGGAGGTGAAGTGGGGTGGAGAGGAGGAATTAGCTGGCCTGGAAAAATAAGGTATCAAACATAGGGTTCTCTGACGATGGCGACAGCAGTAGCAGCAGCCACAGCAGCAGCAACAGCAACAGCAACAACAACAACAACAACAACAACAACAACAACAACAACAACAAGGACGACGACGTTGACGACAACAGCTTCCTCAAACAGCAAACAATACACCAAATTGAAAAAGAAAAATAATGACTCAGATGCTTTCGTACAGCCTGCCTGCCATCTGCCACGCTGTTTCTGTCTTCTTCACTCTCCATCAGAACGTGTCTGTCTGTCTGTCTGTCTATTTCTGACTCTCTCATTCTATTTCTTGCTCTCTCATTCTTGTGACCTTTCTGTCTTTCTCTTTGTCTAGATCTGTCTAGATCTCCTCCCTTAGTCCCGTGAATGTGTCTTCCTCTGTGTCTGTCTCATTTCTCTCTTCTTCTATGCCTGCTTCTTTCTGTCTCTGCCATTTTCCTGGTCTCTCTCGCTCTCTTCCTTTTCCAATCCTCATCTCCTCCGTCCTCCACACACAACTCAGACTGGTTCTTCTTCGCCTCTTTTTTCTGATTTTTAGAATGTGCAGTGTGAATCAATTAGGAGGTCAAAAGCAGCAGATCAGGCGATGCGACTTACAAGAAAATTGCATCAAAAAAGGAGAAAGAAATGAACAGAAGAAGAAAATACGGTTGAT
>CM031598.1:93245328-93247828 GCA_018398815.1 Conus ventricosus
TAAATGGTCTATGTCCTGGTGATGACAATTTCTGTTTCACTTATATCAGTGAATCTGGTAGTAGTGTGAATGATTATTTTGTTGCTTCTTCTGACCTTTTTGATTTCATACAATCTTCTTGTAGCCTTCATGTAAAAGAACGGATGGAATCAGACCACATGCCTCTTGAATTTCATATGGGTGCATCTGGTTCTAATGATTGTGAAAATATAAAGCAAGAAACGAAAGAGTATATAAATAAATTTGTTTGGAATAATAATAGCGCCACGGACTTCGTTAATATGATGCACTCGGATGAAATTAAATTAAAGGTTTTGCATGCTGTTAATTTGATAGATATTAATTTAAATTATGCTCTTGATTTGTTTATCAATACTGTTAAAGAAGCTGGTAAATGTATGGAAAAACGAGTATATGTGAACAGGACCCAAAGACAGAAGGACTGGTTTGATCTAGAGTGTTTACGAGCTAAAGAGATGTCAGGAGGTTACTTAGGGTATGGAAGAGAACCTTAGATAAAAATAACCGACACTTATACTGTGTATCACGATCAGAGTATAAAATTTATTATATAGGAAGCAAAAGTCACACAATGATAAAATGTTTAAAGAAATTGTCACTAATATGAACAACCAAGAGGATTTTTGGAAAAGTGTCAAACAAGCGTTTGAAACACGAACACAGAAGCAGAATAGAATCACAATGGAGCAATGGTATTACCATTTTAAAAACGTGTTGGAAAAGGATATCAGCGTTGATACAGACACTGGTGAAATGAAACATTATTAGATGATGAATATTCTAAATTTTTCGATCGACCAATTACAAAGCATGAAGTACAATTTGTAATAAGGAAACTGAAAAATGGTAAAGCAGCAGGGCCCGATGGACTTGTTGGTGAATTTTTTTAAAAACTTATGGGACTTTGCAATCGATTTTCTTGTAAAATTATTTTATGTTCTTTTTGAAAAAGGAATTTATCCCGAGAATTGGACCAGATCGATCATCTTACCTCTGTCTAAAAAGGGTGACGCAAATAATCCTAATAATTATAGAGGAATCTCCTTGTGTGATATTGCTAGTAAACTTTATGGATCTATAATAAACAAGAGATTATCTCAATGGATCGAATTAAAAAAACATAAACTGGTGAATACCAAGCAGGTTTTAAGAAGGGTTATAGTACAATCGATCATTTGTTCACTCTACTGGCTGCTGTTCAGAAGCCGTTTTCAAATAATCGTAAGTTATACGTTGCACTTATAGACTTCGAAAAGGCCTTTGATTCTATTTCTAGAAAGCTTCTGTGGCCAATACTGGCAAAACATTGTGGAAGAGGTAAACTATTTAAATGTGTTAAATGTATGTATGATGATGTTAAAGCTAATATAAGGTGTGGTGCAAAATTTAGTGAGTACATAAGATGTACACAGGGTGTTAAGCAGGGTGATGTGTGTAGTCCTGTTTTATTCTCTTTGTTTATTAACGAATTAGCTTTGGAAATTATCGAGAAGGGAAAACATGGTGTTTCATTTGATTTGATTGAAATATTCATTCTACTTTTTGCAGATGATTTCGTTTTACTGTCTGAAACTGTTATAGGGCTTCAAAACCAGTTGAACAATTTGTGCTTAGCGGCGCAGAGATTACATCTCAAAGTAAACATGGACAAAACAAACATTATAGTTTTTCGAAAGGGTGGATATTTGTCGTCGCGTGAAAAATGGTTTTATGGAAATTCTAAAATTGTGATTGTAAACGCCTACAAATATCTGGGTTTATATTTTCTACAAAATTAAGTTTTTCGTTTGCCTGCCAAGATCTTGTGGGTAAAGGGAAGCGTGCTGTTATGGCCATTTTAAGCGTCTTGTATAAGTTTGAAAACGAGTCAGTAAAACTATTTTTCAGAATGTTTGATACCCAGGTCCAGCCTATAGTCCAATATGGCGCTGAGATTTGGGGGTTTGGAGAAAGACATGACATAGAGAAATTTCACTTATTTGCTATGAAACGGTTTTTGAATGTCGATAGGCGTACCCCAAATGACTTGACTTATGGAGAACTTGGTAGATTCCCTATTTATTTGAATTCATATATAAAATGTGTAAGATACTGGCTTAAACTGTTACGTATGGGGCAACATAGACTGCCAGCCAAAGCTTATAAAACATTGTTTGACCTGGATATGAGAGGGAAAACTACGTGGGCATCGGGCATTCGTAAATGTTTATGTAATTATGGTTTTTCGTTTGTATGGTTAGAACAAGGGGTTGGCTGTGTCAGCAGTTTCTTGGCTTGTTTCAAGCAACGAACAATAGATTGTAGATGGCAAGACTGGGATAGCCATATTCAAAACAACGAACGATTTTTATTATTTAGACTGCTGAAAAGTAGTTATTTAGTAGAAGCAGAAGCTTATTTGTCTCTGAACTTGAATAGATTTATCAGGTCTGAATTAACAAAATTCAGGTTTGGTGTATCGGATATTGCTGTACATCGT
>CM031598.1:93255328-93257828 GCA_018398815.1 Conus ventricosus
AATGAAATCAGAGGAAACGAGAGAAAGATAGAGCTTCAGCGACACTCTGTGTGTGGGGTGTGTGTGTGTGTGTGTGTGTGTGCGTGCGTGCGTGCGTGCGTGCGTGCGTGGTGTGTGTGTGTGTGTGTGGTGTGTGTGTGTGTGTGTGTGTGTGTGTGTGTGTGTGTGTTGTAAGCAACAGCGTGATGGCTGCCCCTGGTGATCTCATTAATTGAGGCCTCAAGATGTGCCGCTCAATAGCTCCCTCCCGTCAGGCTCGTGTACTTCTTCTTCTTCTTCTTCTTCTTCTTCTTCTTCTTCTTCTTCTTCTCGTCCCCCTCCATCTTCTTTCTTCTCCTCCTCCTGCTCCTTCTTCTCCTCCTCCTTAGTCTACTTCTTTTACTACTTCTTCTTCTTCTTCTTCTTCTTCTTCTTCTTCTTCTTCTTCTTCCCCCTGCTCCTCCTTCTCCTCCTCCTCCTCCTCCTCCTTAGTCTCCTCCTCCTCCTCCTCCTCCTCCTCCTCCTCCTCTCCTCCTCCTTCTCCTCCTCCTTAATCGTCTTCTTCTTCTTCTTCTTCTTCTTCTTCTTCTTCTTCTTCTTCTTCTTCTTCTTCTTCTTCTTCTTCTCCTCCTTAGTCGTCTTTTTCTTCTTCTTCTTCTTCTTCTTCTTCTTCTTCTTCTTCGGCACTTTTGAGCTGGAACATGGATGGTAAGGTGCATGGGGGTGGGTGATGAAAAGAGTGGGGTGGAGGTTGTAGGGATAGGTGGATCAGGGTCTTTGAGCGGGCTGGTGTAACAGCGCTAATATATAGGCAGTGGATCCAGAAGTGGCTCGCCCAATTTTCCCTGATCATGTGTACCTGACACGCATCAAACTGAATCGATCGGGTCATTGCAGTTTAGACTCTGGTACAGGAAGCAGTCTAGCGAGTGGAAAACTGAGATTCTGACATGTGCATGTTTTTAGATGGGGTGTACTGGATTTTTCTGTGTGTGTGTGTGTGTGTGTGTGTGTGTGTGTGTGTGTGTGTGTGTGTGTGTGTGTGTGTGTGTGCGCGTGCGTGCGTGTGTTGTTTGTTTGCATCTTGATTTGAACGTGTGTTTGTTTTGTTTTCCTTGTCGTACAATCTAGTTATAGAGAACTGTGTTTTACATCTTCCCTTTCTTCGAATCAGCTTTACAACTTTCAATTTTTTTCCTTCCCAGTCTTATAACTCCTAGGCTCCCATGCCAGTTTTATATCTTCCTGTACTTCTGGCAGTCTTATGATATTCCATGTTTTCACCTGCAGCTGTACAATTCACGTCATTCAAACCAGTCTTATTATTTCCAAGTTTTTTTTCCCAGTAATATAGCTTCCTTTTTTTCTCGGCAGTATTTTACTGTCTCATTTTACTCATCTGTTAACTTCCCACTATTTCTGGACTGCCCTGTACCTTTTCATTTTTCTTCCAATTGACATTGCCGTTCTAATACGCTCTCTGTTGTTGTTGTTGTTTTTTTAATCTTGAAATTGATAAAAACCAAACTTCTGTATTTTACTCGTCATCTGACAACTTCCAATTTTTCGTGCCAGTCCTATGACTTCCCGCTTTAAATGCTAATTTGATAACTCCCAATGTTTAAGCATTCAGAGAACGTTCCTTTTTCTCTCCTTGCCAGTATGGAAACTTCCTTTTTTTTTTCATTTTAGCCATGTAACTCTCAGTTTTTCTCACTTGTCGCGTCGCGTAACTCGTTTTCTTTTTCTTTTTTTGTAACCAGTTATCTCACATTTTCTTGCCACTTATATCTTCTTTTTTTTGCCAGCGTTACACCTTTCCATTTTCTTGCTAGTCTCATAACTTCCCATTTCCTTGCAAGCCTCATATCTTATTTTCTTGCCTGTCTAACACTCTTATTTTGTTTCGTAAAATCCCTATTTTTGTTTATGCCGAATTCGTTTCTCTTGCTGCGCCACTGTGATGCATCAGGTTTCCAGAGTGATTCAGAAGGCAGTGCACGCCGTGATATTGGCTGCTGCAGTGTGCCTGAAGGGGAGGCAGTGCACACCATGTTATTGGCTGCTGAAGTGCGCCTGAAGGGGAGGCAGTGCACGCCGTGTTATTGGCTGCTGCAGTGCGCCTGAAGGGGAGGCAGTGCACGCCGTGTTATTGGCTGTTGCAGTGTGCCTGAAGGGGAGGCAGAGGTCACACACAAGAGAACCGAGTTCCACCCCCACTTCTCCCCAAAATTCCCCACGATCAGTTCCCCTCTGCTGCACCCCCCCCCCCCCCCCCCCACCACCACCCCCTTCAGCTTCTCTCCTCGCAGCGCACACACACACACACACACACACACACACACACACACACACACACACACACACACACACACACACACACACACACACACACACACACACATCAAGGGATCGATATTCAAGCAGTCAGAAGACATCCATTGACATTGCACCTCCCCAGAGTAAAGAGAGCCTTGAAGGGAAGTAATGGATCGGTGTCTAAATGAGCAATAACTCAGGA
>CM031598.1:93260328-93262828 GCA_018398815.1 Conus ventricosus
TGCGTTTTGTTTGTGTGTTTGTTGTTGTTGTTGTCATTGCAAGAATTTGCTACTGAACTTCTTTCTTTGTTGTTTGTTTTTTCTCATTATTTTTTTCATACTGCAGAATTTATATATTCATGTTATCTATTTATGCATTTTGTTTATTTATTGATTTATCTGTTTATCTATTTGTTTGTTTGTTCACGTGGATGTATGCGCGAATTTATCTTTGCAGTACTAATTCATTTGCTATTTTGTTACCTAATTAGTTTTGGTGTTGTTCCATGCTTTCCATGGCAGCAACACACGTAGTGCAGTGGTAGAATCAATGTGAGTTACTTACGGTGTCCTATATATTTCACTGCCGTATTTAGACATTTCTATTCCTCTAACCTACTCAATATTCTAGCAGGCCATAAAACTTCCCACATTTCTGGTCAGTGTTATAATGTTTATAGTTTCCCATCTGATTATCTCTCACTGTTTCTGGCATATTCTATACCTCCTCACTTTTCTTTCAATTTTTAGATCTTACATTCTTCTTCTTCTTCTTCTTCTCTTCTTCTTCTTCTTCTACTTCGTGTTTTTCTTCTTCTTCTCTTCCTTCTTCTTCTTCTTCTTCTTCTTCTTCTTCTCCTTCTTCTTCTTCTTCTTGCATTGTGCCAGTCCTGTGACTTCCGATTTTCTTGCGTCTCTAATAACTCCCAATGTTTAACCATTCAGAGAACTTTCCTTTTTCTTTCCTTGCCAGTATTGAAACTTCCTCTTTTCATTTTTGCCATGTAACTCTCAGTTTTTCTCACTTGTTGCGTAACTCGTTTTCTTTTACTTTTCTTCTAGCCAGTTATCTCATATTTTCTTGCCACACTTATATCTTCTTTTTTTGTGTGCAAATTTTACATCTTTCCATTTTTTTTTTTTTTTTGGGGGGGGGGGGGGGGGGGGGTGGTCTCATAACTTCCCATTTCCTTGCAAGCCTCGTATCTTATTTTCTTGCCTGTCTACTACTCCCATTTTGTTTCGTAAAATCCCTATTTTGGTTTATGCCGAATTTGTTTTTCTTGCTGCGCCACTGTGATGCATCAGGTTCCCAGAGTGATTCAGAAGGCAGTGCACGCCGTGTTATTGGCTGCTGCAGTGTGCCTGAAGGGGAGGCAGTGCACACCATGTTATTGGCTGCTGAAGTGCGCCTGAAGTGGAGGCAGTGCACGCCGTGTTATTGGCTGCTGCAGTGCGCCTGAAGGGAGGCAGTGCACGCCGTGTTATTGGCTGCTGCAGTGTGCCTGAAGGGGAGGCAGTGCACGCCGTGTTATTGGCTGCTGCAGTGTGCCGGAAGGGGAGGCAGTGCACGCCGTGTTATTGGCTGCTGCAGTGTGCCTGAAGGGGAGGCAGTGCACGCCGTGTTATTGGCTGCTGCAGTGTGCCTGAAGGGGAGGCAGTGCACGCCGTGTTATTGGCTGCTGCAGTGTGCCTGAAGGGGAGGCAGTGCACGCCGTGTTATTGGCTACTGCAGTGTGCCTGAATGGGAGGCAGTGCACGCCATGTTATTGGCTGCTGCAGTGTGCCTGAAGGGGAGACAGTGCACGCCGTGTTATTGGCTGCTGCAGAGTGCCTGAAGGGGAGGCAGAGGACACACACAAGACAACCGAGTTCCACCCCCACTTCTCCCCAAATTCCCCACGATCTTTTCCCCTCTGCTTCCCCCCCCCCCCCCCCCCCCCCCCCCCCCAGCTTCTCTCCTCGCAGCACACACACACACACACACACACACACCACGCACGCACGCACGCACGCACGCACGCACGCACGCACGCACGCACGCACGCACGCACGCACGCACGCACACACACACACACACACACACACACACACACACACATAAACATCAAGGGATCTATATTCAAGCAGTCAGAACATGGCCATTGACTTTGCACCTCCCGAGAGTAGAGAGAGCCTTGAAGGGAATAATGGATCGGTGTCTAAATGAGCAATTTCTGAGGACGGTGTGTGAGAGGACAGGGGTTGTGGTAGCCGTTCGAGCAGTAGTGTGTGTGTGTGTGTGTGTGTGTGTGTGTGTGTGTGTGTGTGTGTGTGTATGTGTATGTGTATGTGTGTGTGTGTGTGTGTGTGTGTGTGAGGAGAGAGAGAGAGAGAGAGAGAGAGAGAGAGAGGGGGGGAGGGAAACGGTGCATCGACCTGCATGTAGATCGAGAGTAAATTAAGATTATGCCTGTTCCCTTTCCCCACCTAGCTAAATCGATTGAGGCATCACAGGTTAGACCCTAGAACTGGAAGCTGGCTGGTAACAGCAGAGTAAAGATTTTTACATGAGCAAGATTTAAGATGGGATATGATGGATTGCTCTTTTGTCTGTGTGTGTGTTGTCGTTATCATTGCAAGAATTTGCTACTGAACTTCTTTCTTTGTTGTTTTTTCTTTCTCATTATTTTTTCATACTGCAGAATTTATATATTCATGTTATCTACTTATGCATTTGTTTATTTATTGATATATCTGT
>CM031598.1:93275328-93285328 GCA_018398815.1 Conus ventricosus
GATAACAGGCATAGAAATTGGAACCAATATACATGCAATATCGGTAGAAAAAAAAGAACGGCAATACAACCTTGTAAGCCATGGCAACCGTCAGCAGATTCTCTGCCCTTTCCCCATTTTTATTGAGGAGGTTTGAGATGTGTCTGACTGAATGTAGCGCCCCAAAACCCCTTTCCTCTTCCTCCTAAAAAGAAGTAAGTCATAAAGCTCAGCGAAATTAAGATTTTGTTTTTTTTTTTTTTGCGTCAAAAATGATGGGCAACATCTTTAAAAGCATGGTTTACTCACACGGATTATGTGTTCGTCAGAAACGTGTTCCTCACATACAGTGTAATGGATGTAGATCAGTTTTCAGTCACTAGCTGAAAGTTGGTTTATGTGAGGCAAATAATTGGGAGAGAGAGGGAGAGAGAGAGACAGACAGATGACTGAGACAGAGACAGACAAACAGACAGAGAAGGAAGTGTTGTTCGTCTGTGATCGTGTCGGAGGCCTCACAATATTTCAACACAGCTAATGTAAATCTCTCTCTCTCTCTCTCTCTCTCTCTCTCTCTCTCTCTCTCTCTCTCTCTCTCTCTCTCTCTCTCTCGTTTGTTAGTTTTATGTTGTTCCACGTCAAATCCACTCTTTTAATGATATGGCAATGGTTGTGTACACATGCATATTTCGTCCATTCCTATGCACTGGATGCCGACAGTATGAATAGGATTATTTCATCATCCAATGCTTTATTAAATTCATTCTCTTCATTTTGTGTTATTTCCAGTTTGTCTCGGATTCATTCAGAACCCAGACACACCATAATTCGGAACGAATCGTTCTGCATCTCAGAGACTTTTCAGTCGAGTGCCTAAATGCATTTCTAATGCTCGTTCGAGGTGTGAAAACCATTTCATAATAAAGCTTAATTACAAATAAACACACGCACAAAGACACGGAGTAACATTTTGTAAACAGACTAAACGAAACAGACCAGTGACCTTTCGACGAGAATGTCTTCTTCCGAAATCATGGATAACAGGCAATATACTTTGTAAGAAAGAAAAGGGCGTTGGTATTCATTCCTGCTAGCGAACGGAAATAGTTGATGTACGTTTGATTTGTCGACTCCGCGAAAACTGTATAATCTTGAAGGATTGAACAGTTGGCTGGAAGGAAACGCGAAAGGGACGTTGGAAGGAGAGGGAAGGAAATGGGTGAGGGTCTAGTAGAACGATCTGGGAATATGAGACCCAATTGTAGCGAAGGTAACAAGCATGGTATATCTACCCACGACATTCATGGACACACAAGGCTGAAGGTGTAAGCTTCAGTGAGAAGAATGTGTTGATTAACCAAATCTAGAAACAAAGTGAATGGGAATTCTGGCTGAAACTATGGAACAATGACAATGACCGAATTTACTACAGACAAAATGGTCATCCGCGACAGAATACTGGTACACAAAACGCAAAGCTGTGTTAATAGTCTTCTCTCTTTGACTTTTGCTAGTTGGACGTATTGAGAGAGAGAGAGAGAGAGAGAGAGAGAGAGAGAGAGAGAGAGAGAGAGAGAGAGAGAGAGTTCTTTTCTTTCTCTTCGTTCTTTTTCGCTTTGTTTACAAACTGACACGTTGCTTTCGAAGGTAAAGTCATGTAGTTAACAAAGAGCAGGAGGGGAAAGATGAGGACGTTACAGGTAACACGCACAACAAAGGGAAGAGGAAGACTGGTGCTTAACAAAGTGCAGGAAGAGGAAGACAAGTGCAGGTAGTCAGCCAAGGACAGGAAGGGTAAGATGATGAAATGTGGTCGTTAAATGAAGACAGGAGGAAATCAGGACATGTATTTATAAAAGAAAACGGTGGATGGCATAAGGACAAGTGGTTATATTATATCACAGAAAAGGAAGCAGGGAATGAGGGCATGCCATTATCAAAGAAAAGGATGGGGTAAACTAGGACATGTAGTTATCAAGAAAGGAAGACAAAAACTAGAACATGAGTTAACTAACAAGAAAACACAGAAACAAAAATACAAACAAGCACACAAACAAACTCACACATAAACACACAAAAAAGCAAACGATTTCGTTAACTAAGAACACACGATGATGGCATAGTGATTTCAGGACAGAAGTTCGCCCCACTTTTTCTCTGTCTCTGTCTCTGCCCCCCTTCTCTCTCTCTCTCTCTCTCTCTCTCTCTCTCTCTCTCTCTCTCTCTCTCTCCTCTCTCTCTCTCTCTCTCTCTCTCTCTGTTTTTTTCACCCTGCACTGTGATTGGGAGATGAAGGAGAAAGAGGAGGAGAAAGTAATGGAAAATATAGGTGGGGGAGGGCAACGAGTTCTGGCCTCAGAGAGAGAGAGAGAGAGAGAGAGAGAGAAAGAGAGAGAGAAAGAGAGAGAGAGAGAGAGAGAGAGAGAGAGAGAGAGAGAGAGAGAGAGAGAGAGAGAGAGAGAGAGAGAATGAATGTTGGGTGCACGTCACCTTGGAAGATGACAGCATAAACCTTGCCAAAGGTCAGGGAGGGGGAGACTAAGTGCAAGAGGAGGATGGAGGGAGAGGGATATGCGAGAGAAGCAGACTGTGGGGGGCGGGGGAGCGGAAAGGAAGGAGGAGGGGAGAAAGTGACTCCTGTAGCGAGCTACCGTTTTTTCCCTCGCTGCTCCGCGCGAATGCATCACGTTCAAGCTTGATTAAAAACTGCGCGACGTTATTGGTAGCTGCAGTATGACCAAAGGCCAGATACAGTTCAGGAGTGCTCGACAGTGGACTCCACATCATCTTTGTAATCGTCGGGGGGAGGAAGGAGGTGGGAAGGGAAGGGAAGGGGGGTTAGGGTATCAAGTGAACAGAAACCTCAGGTTTCCTGGCTGTAGAGCTGAAATTGTAGAGGACGGAAGTCGGGGGGGGGGGGGAGGGGGGGGGGGGGAGAGAGTGGGGTAGGATGGTCAGAAAGAAATGGGTAAAGTCAGAGACCTGTGAGACAAACTGAGGGAATGTTCCGAAGACGCTATGAAGATAAATGCAACACTGATACACTCTGAATACAGCTGTGGTAGCACTATCTTTTGAGTTGGACCCTTGTACGCAGTGAACATCCAGTCATACCTCAGACCTAAATGTCGCTGCTGTTATAAGGCAAAGAGTGTCTACTAGGTGTATAAATGTTTGTTGTTGTTTTTAGAACATTTCTGTAATGAACAGATGTGTACATAAACAACTTGTTGAACTGAAGCAACAACAAGCAAATGCTTATAACGTGCTCAGTGACGGAAAATTTAACAACAAAAAACACATCGGCGGATTGCATGATCAACATTGACAAGTAAGACAGAAAGAAAAATGCTGAGTATCAAAATGGGAAAATACGTAGAAATCTTAGCTTAAATTAAAAGACAGGAAAGAAGATAGAACAGATCAGTGTTTATCTAGTGGTATTTGTTTTTATCCAGGAATGATCGGTTGACCCAACACCACCATAAGGCTCAGATCAAATGAAAGGTTTAAGAACTAGAATATGAAGCTTCACTTGGATATCAAATTTGAATTCATATTTTAGTGAAGTTGGATCCACACCAACTAATGGAAAATAGAGTTAGGGATAGGGTATGTGTTGGGAGAGACAGGACGTATTTGATGTAAGACTGCAACAGCAGAACGACAATATTCGCATCAGCAAAATAACAAAGAACAAGAAAAAAGAAGAAAAAAATATATCTGTGTGTGTTTGTGTGTGTACGTGTGTGTGTGTGTGTGTGTGTGTGTGTGTGTGTGTGTGTGTGTGTGTGTGTGTGTGTGTGCGCGTGTGTGTGTGTGATAAAAAGTCAGTCAAATCTTAGTTTTTTATCTCTTGCCTCTTTATTTATTTCTCATGCCATATTTTCGCTCTTAAGAGTTTCTTCAAGGTAGCTGCAAGGCATAAAACGATATAGCATTGCTATTCTGTACAACTTCACATAAGAACATGTCTAAAACCCGCGCGTGCACACTCACACAAACATGCACACATACACACACATACATGCACAGACTCCCACACACACACGCGCTCGCGCGCGCACACACACACACACACACACACACACACACACACACACACACACACACACACACACACACAAACAAACACACACACACGTGCACGCGCGCACGCGCGCACACACACACACACACACGTGCACGCGCACGCACACACACACACACACACACACACACACACACACACACACACACACACACACACACACACACACACACACACACACACACACACACACATCATGTAATTGATAGGCCTTAAACATATGTTATCCCCTCCTTCCCCACTCACCCTAACCCCCAGGCCCACACTATCTCTATACATTAGCTACAAAGACAATAATGATTAGACATAAAAAGCATGAAACATTACACATTACCCCTTCTCTCTCTCTCTCTCTCTCTCTCTCTCTCTCTCTCTCTCTTCTCTCTCTCTCTCTCTCTCTGTATATATATATATATATATATATATATATATATATATATATATATATATATATATATATATATATAAGTATGTGTGTGTCTGTGTGTGTGTCTGTGTGTGTGCGTGTGTGTGTGTTGGGATTACGATGTTTTGATTTTGCAATGGTTGATGGCAGATTCTATATGCAGAGTCTGTGTTTACCTAGGACACTATTAAGGAACCCATATGATGTGACTACACCCATCAGTATAAAGTGTTAAGGTTAAAAAAAAAGCACCGCAAAAAATCATCCAATGAACTGAATAGTTTGAAATAATCAAGAAAATACTACTAAATGGGAGAATTTGAAATTAAAACTGCAACGATCGTTGTCTATCGATTAGGCATGAAAAAGGGCCAGAGAGGCTGACTGACAATGAAAACAATTTATTTGGACTGGACTGCTACAGATCTGCCCTAGTTGCCTTCCATATGGGAAACGCATATCTCAGTTCTTTATAAGGGGATTTTTGTTTTCGGATAATCAACTATGAGCTATGCACAAACATAAAAGAAGTGAAAAGCAAAGAAAAAACAAATAAAGACACCAATAGTTCACTGTACTTTTCACCAGACCCAAAGCAAACAAGAGAAAAACGCATCATCAATTTCCATTGTAAGATGGTCACCCCTAAATAGAACACTGGCAAACAAGAAATCGAGAGCTGCCAGGGGAAAACTGTGCACGCAACCAACTAAAAAAGGAGTTATCTCTTTTTAAGAGGCTTGCAGTGTCCTTTATACTTGGCTACTCAAATTAGGTATGCCACAGTCACTTTAAAACGTTTTGGGCGGCGTTACCGGTGGCTGCTGGAAGGTTAAAACTAGTTAATGGCTGTTTGACAGATGCACTCTGGACCAGCGTGAAAGATTGGGAATGCGATGGGATGGGCAGATCTACATAGAGAAAAAAAAAGAGAGTGGGTAGAAGGTGAGGGGATGGCTTGGACGATGTTTTGGGAACACGCATCTAACTGTAGTGAATGCACACAAGGAAACAGACCAGCCCACGACTTCAGTGGACGTAGAATAATAAAGAAGATGAAGGAGGTCTGGATGGAAGGAGAGCGCGGATTTTGCAAAACACAGAAGAAACATATTCTGGAATTCTGTTCGAAACTGCGGAAACACAACGACTAATTTTAGAGCAGACAAACTAGTCACAAACATCAGTGGACTGGTACAAACAGCACAGAGCTGTGTCATCAACATTGTAGTTCCCTTTGATCTTTGCGTATTGGGCATTGTTGAGACACTGTGTGTGCGTGCGTGCGTGCGTGCGCGCGCGCGCGCGCGTGTGTGTGTGTGTGTGTGTGTGTGTGTGTGTGTGTGTGTGTGTGTGTGTGTGTGTGTGTGTGTGTGCGCGTACACATCTTACAATCTGTACAAAGTCACTCTGTATGTATGCGTGCATGTGATAGAGTGCATGTTAATTCTATATGTTTATGTGTGAGAGCGAGCGAGAGAGAGAGAGAGAGAGAGAGAGAGAGAGAGAGAGAGAGAGAGAGAGAGAGAGAGAGAGAGAGAGAGAGACTTGGGCACGCCGATGTTAAAGCTGATGATACTGAAGCAAAACGAACAATTTCCCACCTCCGAAAAGCCAGAAAATAGGTAAGGGAGACTAGGGAGGGTGAAAAGAGTTAGTAGAAGGAGGGCTAATAGTTCGGGAGGGGTAGGAAGCCTTGAGTGATACCACTTCAATTTTTGTTTCCGGTTGTGATTTCCATTTTTCTTTGGCTACGCTAAACGGATGCGCCACAGTCAATATACATTGTAAAATAAATGCAGGCAGTGTTATTAATTTCTGCTGGAGGGCAGAAACAGCGGAGGACAGTGTGATTCCTTACCTCTGGCTCAGCTCTATCATTTTCAGATGGTGTAGAAATTGTCAGGAGTGATACGGGCTGGCTGAAAGGGAAAGGGGTGTGTGCGTGCTAGAGAGAGAGAGAGAGAGAGAGAGAGAGAGAGAGAGAGAGAGAGAGAGAGAGAGAGAGAGAGAGAGATGAATGGTTTATTCGTTTAGCATCTAGGCCTTAACAAATGGCTGCACAGTAATAATGAATTAGTCAAAGACAGATCTAGTTGCAAAGCGAGGCGACTGCAGGCGGAAATCTAAACAAATCTTAAATAAATGTTAGCGAACCGCCCAGAGAACGTGGACAAACGAGTCACAAGACAAAACACAACGCGTTTCGACCTCTTAGGTCTTCGTCAGGTGAAGTATAAACGAATAAAACAAATAGTCAAAGACATTTAAAGAAGAAAATAGAAAGGAAACAAGTGTACACTTTTACATTACAAAAGAGGCAAACAACATAAACCAGCTAAGAACCAAGGACATACAAAGTTATAAATTATACCTCGGGTATCCTACCATCATTTTATCAGTCATCTCATGACTGAGAGAGAGAGAGAGACAGAGAGAGAGAGACAGAGACAGAGACAGACAGACAGACAGACAGGCAGAAAGACAGGCAGAGGGAGGGATGGAGAGAGAGAGAAATTCAGTTTTTGTCTACAAATTGACTCAAACTTTTCAAATATGAGGACATGTGGTTAACAACGCACATGAATGAGAAAAGGAGGACACACACAGTTAACAAAGAACAGGAAGGATAAGACAAGGACATGGAGTTAACAAAGAACAGGGAGGAGAAGACAAGGACATGGAGTTAACAAAGAACAGGAAGGAGAAGACAAGGACGTGGAGTTAACAAAGAACAGGAAGGAGAAGACAAGGACATGGAGTTAACAAAGAACAGGAAGGAGAAGACAAGGACATGGAGTTAACAAAGAACAGGAAGGAGAAGACAAGGACATGGAATTAACAAAGAACAGAAAGGAGAAGACAAGGACATGGGGTTAACAAAGAACAGGAAGGAGAAGACAAGGACATGGAATTAACAAAGAACAGAAAGGAGAAGACAAGGACATGGGTTAACAAAGAACAGAAGGAGGAGACAAGGACATGGGGTTAACAAAGAACAGAAAGGAGAAGACAAGGACATGGGGTTAACAAAGAACAGGAAGGAGAAGACAAGCACATGGAGTTAACAAAGAACAGGAAGGAGGAGACAAGGACATGGGGTTAACAAAGAACAGGAAGGAGAAGACAAGGTCCTGGAGTTAACAAAGAACAGGAAGGAGGAGACAAGGACATGGAGTTAACAAAGAACAGGTAGGAGAAGACAAGGACCTGGAGTTAACAAAGAACAGGAAGAAGACAAAGACATGGAGTTAACAAAGAACAGGTAGGAGAAGACAAGGACCTGGAGTTAACAAAGAACAGGAAGGAGGAGACAAGGACATGGGGTTAACAAAGAACAGAAAGAAGACAAGGACATGGAGTTAACAAAGAACAGGTAGGAGAAGACAAGGACCTGGAGTTAACAAAGAACAGGAAGAAGACAAAGACATGGAGTTAACAAAGAACAGGTAGGAGAAGACAAGGACCTGGAGTTAACAAAGAACAGGAAGGAGAAGACAAAGACATTGAGTTAACCAAGAACAGGAAGAAGTCAAAGACATGGAGTTAACAAAGAACAGGAGGGGATACATGAAGAACTTACAAAGAACGGGGGGAAAGGGTTACATGTAGCTAACAAAGGACCTGGAGAGGAAGACGGGAACGATCAATTAGCAAAGAATGTCGAGAATGAAATGTGGGCACGTAGTTAGCAATATAGAGGATGAAGCGGGTGAGAATATGTGTTAACTAATGAACAGTAAACAAGAAGATGAGGACATGCAGATGAAAAGGAACAGGACATGGAATATGAGAACATATATTTGTTGCAAACAACAAACAGATAACAAACAAACAAGCAAACAAACGAACAAATCCGTAATGGGGACTGTGAATTTGTGAAGTTTTCAAAGAGAAGGAAAAGAGGAAAGTAGGACATGTAGGTCACTATGAGCAGGAAGATAACATGATGACTCCAAGAGAGAAGCCCTGGCTGTACTCCTATCTATCTCTCATAGTCTCATGAAAATACTCACGTGACTTTTTGATTGGCAGAGGAAGGAGAAGAAGAAGGAGGCGGTTATGAAGAATGGAGGGGCAAGTCCAGGATTTCCAGGCTCAGAGACAGAGAGAGAGAGAGAGAGAGAGAGAGAAAGAGAGAGAGAGAGACAGACAGAGACAGAGAGAGACAGAGAGAGAGCAAGACAGAGAGAGAGAGAGAGAGAGAGAGAGAGAGAGAGAGAGAGAGAGAGAGAGAGACAGGGAGAGAGAGAGAGAGAGAGAGAGAGAGAGAGAGAGAGAGAGAGAGAGAGAGAGAGAGAGAGAGAGAATCACATTTCACTTTTTTGTGTTGGCATGTCACTTTGGAAGATGAGGGCATAAAGTTTGCAGAGGGCATGGAGGAGGTTGAGCACGTGCCCGATGAAAATGGATGGAGAGGAAAATGCGAATGGAAGTGGAGAAACGGGGAAAGGGAGAAAATGGTGGCTCCTAGAACTACCATTTTTCTTGCCGGTCTGCTCAGATGTATGGAGCTGAAGCTTGATTAAAAACTTGGCGATGTTATTGGTGGCTGCAGCCCGACCAAAGACCAGACACAGTTCAAGAGTGCTTGACAGTTAACCGCCCACCCCCACCCCCCACCACCACCATCTTTGTAATCGTCAGAGCGAGCAAAGCGGCAGGGGAAGGTTGGGATTGAGAGTATCCAGTGAAAAGAACCAAGGGTTTTCTCATTGTAGGACTAAAATAGTAAGGGGATGAGAGAGAGAGAGAGAGAGAGAGAGAGAGAGAGAGAGAGAGAGAGAGAGAGAGAGAGAGAGAGAGAGAGAGAGAGAGGAACTGGATGGCTGCAGAGACTTTCGAGACAGACAGAAGGAATTTACCGAAGAGGCAATGGTCCTCAACGCAACACTGATACACCAAGCATACAGCTGTTTCAGGTCTGTCTTTTGTGTTTGGCTCTCATACACAGTGACAATGCTGCGATGGTCCTCAACGCAACTCTGATATACTCAGCATACAGCTGTTTCAGGTCTATCTTTTGTGTTGACATCTCATACACAGTGACTGTCCAGTCACGTCTTAGGCCTATCATTTCTGTTTTTAGTAACTATACCGTGTAAACTAAGCAGACATTGAATTCGGTTGGCTGTGTGTTAGCTGTTTATTTTTCCCTCCAAAATAATTTGTAGACACAAAAGTCGTGAGTGGTCCTTGTTTGATAGTCGCAGAATTACGATACAACAATTGGCATGTACACATGTGACTATTTAAAGTTAAACCCGAATGTTAGCATTCACATTCAAGGCCGAAACCAACTGATAGAGAATTGGTTGGGAAGGGGGAGGGATTGGGAGGGGGGGGGGGGGGGGGGGGGGGGAGTGGGGGGGGGGGGGAGTGGGGGGGGGGGGGGCGAGAGACGGAATTTGTTTTACATGACACACCACCACCAATGTGATAATTTTAGGTTCAGCAGCAAGAGGAAATGTCAATGTGTATTCTGGAGTTGCGTGGGCTTCAGCCGTGCAATGAACAGCCGTATG
>CM031598.1:93290254-93302754 GCA_018398815.1 Conus ventricosus
TCCTCTCTCTCCTCTCTAAGCAGAGTTTATAGCCCCAACAATTTTAAACACACTAACGAAAAGCCAAAGTTTCTAAGGGGTTTTTGGAGCACTGAAAGGGTTTTTAAAAAAAAGTATTCTCATGTACCAAAACAATATCCAACGAAAATGGGTTTCAGCATTTCAAACAAGTCTTTAATGAGGGCGATCCTTCTGGTCCTAATTCTCGGGAACTTCAAGCTAGTTTTTCCTGTTTGTAGTAACTTTGATGAATTAATTCTGATACAAGAGAATCCTTGATTCATTTAAGGGCTTTAAAACAAATAAAGCACCAGGTCCAGACGGATTTATTGGGAATTTTATAAGTATTGCACCCCCACTTTTTTTTTTCCCTTAAGAAATTTTCAACAAACTCTTTTTTTTTGGATCTTCCCTCAAGGGGTGGAACCCCATTAAACCCTTTGCAAAAAAAGGGGTATAAAACAACCCAAAAACTACAGGGGTTCCTCTTTTAAAAACATTAGTTAAAATTATATATTACATTTTAAACAACGAAAACAAAAGGGGGATTGAAGTTTGTGATGTAATAAATGTTGGGGCGGGCTTTAGAAAAAATTATAGTACTACTGATCAATTTTTACCCTTCTTTCTCTGGACAAAACAACTCCTAACCCAAGAAATTATACGGCTTTTATCGATTTTAAAAAAGGGTTTTCGATTCGGTAGTAGAAGCCAACTCGGGTCAATTTTAAAAAAAAAAGGTGTAAAGGGTAAGATTACAATGCACTTAAAACATATACACAGATGTAAAAGCTGGGGTTAAAGGGGGGGAGTTTTAACTGCACTTTTATGTGTCCTCGGGTCTAAGAAAGGGAAAATATGCACCGTTTTATTTTCGCTATTCATTAATGAGCTTGCTGAAGAAAAAAATTCAATAGGGTAAACAGGGTATTCCTTATTACCAGACTTCATAGAGAACTAATTATGCTTTTTGCCGAGGGTTACCCCCGTAGCATCTACCGTCTTTGGTTTTTCACCCGCAACTAATGTTTTTGTACCAAAAACAAAAAAAACTCGTTTTGATCGTTAATTTAAAAAATCAAAAGTTATGTGTTTAGAAAGGGGGTAAAAATCCCTCAAGGAAAGGGTTCTACGACGTACAACTAGAAATTTTTAATCATAAAAAATATCTAGGTGTTTTTTTTTTCCAGGGGTCTTTCTTTTTCCCACGCCTTGAGGATTTAGCACCAAAGGGCAAAACGTCAAGTCACATTTTATAAAACTCTGTGGGTTTTAAAAGTCTTTCCCCGAAATTGTTTTTTAAACTTTTTCGACGTAAAGTCCAGCCAGTTTACTATGGTGCGAATAGGGGGTTTGATTGCAAACAACTCAATTATTGAAAAAGTGCATTTTTTTTGCCTAGAATTTTTAAAAATTGGTCCATAAAAACACCCAGCGCCTTAGTCACGGAGAAACTGTGGGTACCACTCTAAAAAAAAATTTAATACTAAATGTATCAAGTAGATACGGTCTTTAATATCCCGGGATAATCGCCTTTCCTAAGAAAGCTTACAACATTTTAATATTTTTGCACATCGAGGCAAGAACAACGGGGTTTCATCTTTGCTCATTTAAACCGATTGTTTTTGGTAGTATGGAAAACCAAACTTTACAACGTCAAAGGTTTTCTCTTAAAATTTTAGAAATGGGTTGATTGACTGCACTTCAAGAATGTATACCCAAGGGATTTTACGACGCTTTTCCTTCTATTTTTCCCTTAAAACAATTCAGAAAAATACCGAATTATCTGTTTACGGTAAGTAATTTAACAATCTAAAATCTCAAAATTCGGGTTAGCGTTTTGTTTAAAAACCACAAACTGCGGCATTCGAGTGTTCCCAGGGGAAATCTGCTGCCCTTTTTTTGTCCAAGTCATTTGGGAATCTGAAATCATTTTTTTATTGTATGCCCTAAATATAAGGATGTTCGAGACATTTCATACCCACTAAATATTATCAAGAGCTGGGCTTTCAAGAGTCATTATTACTTCCAATGAAAAAATGGAAAAAAGAGTTGCGCTTTCATAACAACTTTTGAAATCAGATGTAAAAAAACGAATGGGACTAAAATTATACATTTTATGTATAATGGGGGGTACTTTTTCCCCCTCTAAAAGAAAAAGAGCTTGAAAATGGTAGTGTAGTGGCGAGTGGTGCGTCATTTTAATGTGTGTGTGGTGGTGTGTGTGGTGGGGTGTGTGTTGTGTGTGTTTGTGTGTGTGTTGGGGGTGCGAAGTGTGGTGGTGCGTGTGTGGGGATCTGAAAAGGTTTACGGGTTTTTTAGGCTTTTACAAATGAATTATCTTCTGTAAATTGTAAATGAAAGCCCTTAGCGTATTTTGGTGCGTATTTTGATCAGTAGTATACATCCAGACTGAAGAATGTAAATTTTCCTACTGGCCGAGAAAGTGCATTATATTTCAAGGATTTGTTATTTTGCGTTATTTTTGGGCTTTTTTCCACAATTTGTTGTCCCCCCCCCCCCCCCCCCCACCCCCCCCCCCCCCATCCCAATGTCCCCATTGACAGGGGCACGAGGCCTGCCAATAAATTATTTTCTTTGTCATTGCATTGTCCTCTCTCTCTCCTCTCTCTCTTCCTCTCCCTCTCTCTCCCCTTCCCCTTTTCCCTCTTCTCTCTCCTCTCTCTCCTGATTTGGTCTGTTCCTTTTCTTACACTACAAAGTCGCTCAAATAACTCAGATTTTCGTGTAAAACCATGCCATTTTCCACAGTCGGGAACATACCAAACCCAGAATTTTTTCAGAAACTTGCGGAAAAAAATAATTGAAACGTTCAGGAGACAGTAAAACAGGCCGGTCGTATTTACACATCAACAGGGGTCAGAGATTTCGGGACTAGGTCTTTCACGTCTGAATCAAAGGGTTTTTTTTTTGATGCATTCGTTTCCTTTGAAGGGAACGAAAGGCCTCCAAAAGCTATTTGTTTGGGGGCGTGTGGGAGAAGAGTTCCATTTAATCCTAGAGACGCGCAAACGTCTGTAGTCTTTTATCTGGGGGGAAACCATGTTGTCGAAGGGGAAATTTTTTTAGGACCAAAAACACAATGAGAAGAGCATCTTCGTCTGAATACCGACCCTGTTACTGAACATTTTCTTTCAGTGGGTTTTGGGTTTCGTTCCAGTTCGTTTGTTATTTCGCTCACTTGTTTTTCTCCGCCTTGGGTTAAAGGGGTGTCCGACCAATATGAGGGAGAACACCAAGCACATCAAAAAGTTTTATCTCTCATGGTTTTGCGGGGAATTTCTCATTTTTCAAGCTCCCACATTAAATTATCATTTCCCAAAACCCCCCCAAGTCGGGGGGGTGGGGCCCCCTTGGGGGGGTAATCAAGAACGGCACACGCGTGATTTCTCCCCCCCCCGCTGATGCATTTGTACCATAGGGTTTTTAAATACTTCGCTGTTTGGGTGACTCGGAGCTTTTGGGCCCGGGTACACAACAACCAAACAACAACAAATTGTTTTTTTTTCGTCATAAAAGTTTTCCTTTTCCTCTTTGACAAAAGCTTGTTTCTCAATTATTTTCCCCGCGTTTTAATTTTATTTCATGTTACCTTTTTTACTTTTATTCATTTTATTCTGTTTCATTTCATTTCATCCGTGTCTTCATTCCTTCTCCTTTGAATCTTCCCTTTTCCTTTTTTTTTCTTTTTTTTTCTTTTTTCTTTCTGTATTTCTTGGTTTTTTTTCCTTTTTTCTTACTTTTATTTGTCCCCCTCTTTCCTCCCCTTTTTTAAACACATTTTTGGGTTTTGTTTCTTTTTTTTTCTGTATTTCTTCTGGGTTTTTTTTTTTTTTTTTTTCTATTTTCGGTTCTTTTCTTTTTTCTTTACCCCGGTCCTTTAGAGTGTTTTCCCCAAGTCTCGAGATCCCCCCTGTTTGTTGTTTTTGTTTTTTTCCCCGATAGAATTAAGGGGTGTACGATTTCTGTAGAGGACAGAGTATAAATCCTCCTTCCCAAAAACAGCGATTCTGCCCCTTGAGGGTCTTTCCCAAATCCCCTCCTACCTATTTTTATTAAATCAAAAATTCGCTTTAGGCGCAAAGAAAAAAACTTTATGTGAAGATTTAAAAAATAAAGAAGGTTAATTGTGTTATTATATTAAATATTTTTTATAAATATATAATATAATAATATTTTATATTTATATATAATATTATATAAATTAAAAACCACCCATAAACCAAACGTTATTATAGTCCCAAACGTGAAAAGTGGGTGAATATAATTCTAGGGATCATTTTTTGGGCAAAAAAGGTCAGTCCCGTGACAAGAAGCAGAAATTTTCAAAAAAAAGCGCAAAATCAATACCTCAAAACTAAAAATATTGGGGTCCATCAAAGTCTTACAAACTTCCTTTTGTTTTTTAAGATCAACGTTGATACGCACTGGGGGCGAAGAGGGGTTGGGGTGGAGACGGGGAAAGGAAGATTACGTACCTTCTATGAAACCATGTTAGATAAAAACCCTCCACTGGACAGCAGCCAGGCCACCTCTGGGGAAGGTTGGGGGAATTAAAATCCAACCCCCCCCCCCCCCCCTTCCCCCTTTTTTAAAATTCTGTTTTCCTTTTTTTTGTTTTTCCCACCGTCTTTCATCTAAAGGGTCATTCTTTTCCCTTTCCCCCCCCCCCCCCCCCCCCTTTCTTTTCAAAATAGGTTTTTTTTTTGTTGTTGGTTTGTTTTTTTCTGTCGTTAGAAACGCTCTCGTCAGTTTTGCTTTTTTTTTGTTTGTATTTTTTCTGTGTTTGTTTCCCCATCAGTGTTGGGTTCTTTCATGGGTCTATGTCCACATCACTTTTTTGTCCTTCCTTTTAGCGTTCCTGAACAGGCTTTTCTGGGGTAGGGCGTGCGGGACGTAGGAAAAGGGGGTTCAGAATGTAGAATGTTAGAATGAAAAATGAAAATTTGGGGAAAAAACGAGAGAAGAGAGAAGAGAGAAAAAGAGGAGAGAGAGAGAAGAGAGAGAGAGAAAGAGAGAGAGAGAGTGTTCGCTCTCTCCTCTCTCTCTCTCTCCTCTCTCTTCCCCTCTCTCCTCTCTCTCTCTCCCTCTCTCCTCCTCTCTCTCTTCCGCCAAAAATCTGATTCTTTTCATTCTCTCTGCCCTCTATCACTGTCCATTCTAGATTTTTTTTGTTGTTGTATTTCATGGGGGAGGGGGGAATATTCAAAATCTTTATCTATATGATCCTTTTAAAGGTGTAATTACTTTCAAAACCAGCCATCGCCCCACTTTGTCCCCTCGTCGCTTTTTTTTTCCTCCATCCAATCAATGTCCACGCGACACAAAAAGCACGGCGTGATGCATCGGATAAAAAGGTTTTTTTTGGGGTTTGTTTTGTCCATCGCCCGAGCAGGGTTGGTTTTTTTGGTTTGTTTTTTTCATGCGATTCTTAGGGGAATAAAACTTTTTCTTGAGATACTTCTTTTTTTGGGCTTTCTTTTATAGTTTTTCGTGCTCCCTCTCCCCATCTTCTCTGCACCCCATGCGTCCCTCACACCCCACCCAACCACCACTCCCCCCCCTACCCCTCCCATTCCTATTAAAACCCGCCGACAAACGTCCGAAAACGGAAACAACAAACCCCCCAAGCCCATACAAGTGTTTCACACACACACAAACCCCCGCGCGGCAACACAACACACAACACACAACACACACACACAACACACAACACCACACCAAAACACACACACACACACACCACACACACACACACAACACACCCACACACACAACACACACACCACCACACCAAACAACCACGCACGCACAACACCCAAAACACTCTCTCTCTCTCTCTCCCCCTTCTCTCTCTCTCTCCCCCTTCTCTTCCCCCCCCCCTCTCTCTCTTCTTCTTCTTTTTCTTCACTATTGGTTTGGTATTTCCCCTTTCTTAAAAATGGGATGCTGAAAGACCAAAATGTTTTGTGAAAACACTCGATTCAACGTCTTGCACAGCATGACTTAAAATTTTTCAAAGAATAATTGATGCGACAAAACAATTGACAAGTTCAGGAGATAGATAAAATAGGGGTCGTATTTTCACGTACATATGGGGGAGGGCTGAGACGTTTAAGGGAAATTTTAGGGAAATAAACCCTTTTACCCTTTATAACAAAATGTGTTTTTGAATGTCTGCCAATTCCTTTTTTAGCAACGAAAGGCACCCAAAACAAGTTCACCAATTTGTTTTGGGCACTATCTGATTTTGGGGAGAAGCACTGAATCCAGGTCGTCTTTAAAAGTCTCTTGTCTTTCTAGAGAACCATGCTTCTAAGGGAGGATTAAAATTTTCAAGACCAAGGGACCATCAAAAAGATGGCATCTTCCCCCTTAAAAGAGGACCCCGTCATAACATTTTCTTTTCAATTGTTATCCTGAAATTTTTTTCCATCCGTCCTCATTTTTTTTTATTAATTTTTGTTCGTTATTTCGTTCTTTTTTTTCTATTTTAGTTTTTTCCTTTTTATTCTTTGTCCAATTGCCAAATGCCTTTTTGAATCATTTTCGCTTTTACCTTTTTTTTGTTGCTTTCTTTTCTTCTTCCTTTAAATTTTTTTTCCTTTTTTTTTCCTTTGTCTTTCTATCTTCTGTTCTTTTTTCTTTCTTTTTTTTTTTTCTTTTTTCTTTTTTCTTTTTTTTTTTTTTTTCCTTTTTTTGAAAAAATTTTTTTTTCCCCTCCTTGCTTGGTGCTCTAGTGTAGAATGTGTGTTTGCTTGTGAGGTGTGTGTGTGTGTGTGTGTGTGTGTGTGTGTGTGTGTGTGTGTGTGTGTTGTAGTGTGTGTTGTTCAAATTTGTGCGGGAAGGGGTGGTAAGAGTTGTCCCTTGGCTTATTTAATTTACATAACTTTCTGTAGTTTACACACAAGGCGGAGTGGTATGTGGGGGGGGGGGTGGGGGGTGCTAATGTTATATAAGCAGCAGCAAAGTAAATACATTTTTCGAGATCAGACGAGAAACAATGTCTTAAATAACGTTAATGATACAGCAATTCTCCTAGGATTACATTAGGATTTGTCATGAATGGGAGACTCCAACAGAGCAGGGCCAAAAACTAATTTCAGTTGCATGGACACACACACACAACACACACACACTCACAAACACCAAACAACCACACACACACTCACACACACACATACACACACCTCCACACACACACACACACACCACAACACGCACGCACGCACGTACGCTCGTACGCTCACGCACGCACGCGCGCGCACGCACACTCAACAGACACTCAGATCACACTACACCACACACACACACACACACACCACAACACACACACCACACCACACAACACCACACACACACACACTACAAACACTATTCCTTAACACTGTTGCCATGTATTCTATAAAAACGATATAACCAATTGGTGACAAAAGGAGATGTTGTCTGTACGTCGTCGTTTTTGTTGTGGTTGTCGCTGTTTTTTTGATGTTGTTGTTGTTGTTGTTTTGTTGTTATCGTTTGCTACGTACCTATAAAATTCCGAAGCGGGTGTTGTGCTTGGGCTGCGGCAGAAGAAGGAGGGGGTGGAAGCCGGCGTGAAAGAAGAGGTGAGGTGGGAGGGGAGAGAAGAAGAGGCATGGAGTTGGAGTTTCAAGTCGCCTGCTGAGAGATGAGAGAGAGAGGAGAGAGAGAGATGGGAGAGGACGAGAGATTGGAGAGATGAAGAGAGACCGAGAGGAGTGAGGGCGAGCAGAGAGAGAGAAGATATAATGGACGAGTGTGAAGTTGTGACGGAGAGAGAGAGAGAGAGATTTCCTGGGGTGTGGGGTGTGTTGACACGTCCTCTCTGGTAGAGAGGGCATAAAGTTTGCAAAACGCAGGGAAAGGTTGACTAAGTGCTTAGTGCCAGAGAAGATGGTGGAGGTGGGATTATAAGATTGGAAGCAGCCACTTATCTTATAACCCATTTGTGGACAATTAGGAGGGATGGAGTGAAGGGGGGTGGAGTTGGGGGTTTTGGGGTGGGGTGGGGGTCCGGGGCTGCTAAGAATTACCGGTTTTAATTGCTGCTCTGCACTGGTGGCATCTTGTTCATGCTAGATGAATACTTCATTGGTATGGGGCGTGCAGTCTAGTGACCGTGAGTTCCAGACATTCGTTCAAGAGCGCTTTGACGGTTTTTGACTCCTTTCCCGCCATATTTGTAATCGTCAGAGAGAGAGTGGATTGTGGCGGGGACAAAGTTGGCGGTTGTGGGGGTATCAGTGGAACTAAACCCTGTGGTCGTTTTCTAGGTTCGGTTAGAACGGTTTAGGAATGGATATGGTTATCGGATTGAACAGGAAGGTGGGGTCGGCCAGATTGAAATCAGAAAAACTGAAGATAAACTTGTGAGGGGGTGGGGGGGACCAGACTGGAGAGAATTTACTGAAGGGGGTGAGTGGTGATGGGGTTGCCGACACAACACGTACACACGCTGTCAAGACAGCTATGTCAGCACTGCCTTTTGGGGTGAGTCCCGTTTGGGAGTGATTGTCCAGGTCACTTTTTTTTTTTGTTGTCCTATGGACTCTGAATGTATTAAACATTTCACGTAAAGTTACTGTATGTTAGATGTGCTTGGGCTGCGTCGTTTGTTATCTGGAAGATATGTTATTGTTTAAGACTCAGGCCATACAGTGGGAGTGGTGGCGATCCGCTGTTCGGTTTGGCTATGGTATAGTTAATAAGTTTTAATGTGTGGCTAAACATCGATGGATATATTTTTGATTTAATGTTCTTATCTGTCATCAAAAGGAAGGAGGGATGTTCGGAGGAGGGGAATTATTAAACATGACACTGTGAACACTGTGTGACAGTTTGGATGAGTAGTAGTTATTGCATTGGTACATGTTGGGGTCAATTAACTTAACACTGTGCTACCTGTCTGTTTTGTTTTTGTGTCAATGTTTGGATGAGAAGTACCGTAATGCATTGTACACCTTGTGGGTTCAAAGGTTTCAGACCTCGCTTTGTCTTGATTGTGCGTACTCAGTGCTCAGTCGGTTTGATTTAAGTGAATTAATATGTTTTTGTATGATTTTTTCATTCGTCACCTATTTAAAGCCTAATGGCAGAAAAAAATGCCAGAAAATTTTAAAAGCGTGAAGAAAAATATTGTTTGATATAATTGGGAAAAAAAAAGCTCCCAGTGTATATGCAAACCCAACGAGAAGTTAACTTTGCATATGAATGATGCTCCCAAATCGACATTTGAAATAAGCGCCACCAAATCTTTATTGCTCTTAATAATACTGAGAGACTTTAGTTCTAACGAAGGAGTCATTAATTTTCTTTAACATAAGAAAGATTAGTCTCATTACAATGGGAGAAAAAAAACATATGTATTTAAAAAAAAATATTTTGTATCTTACATGACATACTGTGAACATAAAATATAATGGTTGAACAAAACTAAGAAAGCTAGATTTGACTGTACTTCTTTTCACCATTACGAAGCTAAAGGGACCGTGCGTGAAAGGTATCGGCAACTTTCCTTTTGTTTCACAATAGTCGCCCATCAATATGTGTGATGTGTAATACTCTTTTTCTTTCGAGGTCTACTCGTTCCCTTTTTTTTTTCAAAGCTAAATTACTCGTGTATGAGTCACAACATGAAGAAATTGTTGCCTGAGGACAAAGGGAATACTTGATGGCCATTTTTTTTCGATAGTGGAAGGCCTTGTATACCTCTTTAGCGTTAGGTAGGAGGACGGAGTTACTGATGGGAAAGGGGACGGGAGGAAGGGAAAGGAATGGAGGGAGGACGGGGTAAGGTTTTCTAAGATAAGATGGCGTTTCGTTTGTAGAAATGGGCGTTTCAGTTCTAGTGAATGGAAACCACCGGGCGGACCCCCAACGGTTTTTGTCGGACAAATTAACGAGCAAAGCTATAAAGGTGGATTGGCCAGCCACAGAAGAAATGGAAGAGTAATTTCTTGAGCTATACAGATACAGTGGAACACAATTGGACTACTCTACTGCCAAACTTATTGTCATAAACAAACTGCAGTAACAATGACACAACCAAGGTTGTCTTTCGGTCAGATCGCATTCCATAATGATGTTGAGAGTGAGGAGAGGAGATGAGAGGAGAGGTGGTAAGAGGGAGTCGACTATAGAGGGGAGAGGAGGATGAGTGTATGAGAGTGAGAGAGAGATAGAAAGGGGAAGAGAGGAGTAGATGAGAGAGAGGAAAGTGAGAGATGGTGAAGACTGAGAGCGAGGTGAGAGGTTGAGAGAGAGAGACGAGAGAGAGAGAGAAGCTCGTTGGCACACATTGTGGGGAAAAGAGGACATTGAAGTCAGCAAAAGTTGTATGGATGGGGTGATCCCTCATTGACTGAAAGAGAAGGTGCAGGCTTGACTGGTTGAGGGTGTGTTTGTGTGTGAGCGAGTGCGTGCCGAAGTCACAGAAGGTAAGTGGTTGTAGTTCGTTTTCATTTGTCTCTATGCTGTTTATCTGCCTGATGAAGAACTAAGAGGTGTAACGGTCTGTAGTATTTTGTCTTTGTAAAAAATTCTTTTTGGTACATTTGTCTGGCGTTATCAGAAGGGAGCATTGTGAAACTGGGCAAGTGATTGAGATTTCTTGGGAGCACAGCAAGAGCATCCATTATGGCTATATAATGTTTCTTTTCTTAATCGAAAACATTTCAATAAAGAACTGGAAAGTTCTGTGGTCTGAAAAACATACACACACACACACAACACCCACACACACACGACGCACGCACGCACGGCACGAACGCACACACACACACTACACACACACACACACACACACACACACACACACACACACACACGCCGCTCGCACGGCACGCACGCACGCACGCTCGCTCGCAACGCGGCGTGCGCGCGCGCACGCACGCACGCACGCACTCGCGCGCGCGCGCGCGCGCCGCGCGGCGGCACACCAAACGAATAAAAAGAAAGAAAAACCAATGGTAACGAAATTGGCAAATTTAATTTAAAGTAGAGATCACACGGCATCAAAAGGAATTACTTAACGGTGGGTAAACTGACAGACAAAGATAAATAGGACGTAAGGGAACGTGTTGTTGCGTGCTTATTACTAATACTGTTGAAAAAAGACTATGTTTATTTCACAACCGTACTTTAATCTCTAATCACATCTTCACTGAATTATTAGAACTACCCCACCAAATTGCTTGAAGGTTCCTCTCATAACGTTGAAGTTCTACTAAGTTATTTTAATATCGAACTTTGGAGGAAGAAACGTAGTTGTATTAAGGTGTTCCCTGTCAGCATGGCATTTTTAAGACTTTATATAATAGTTACCATAACAATCGATGTTGTTATACTGATGGGCACACTTTAAGAGGAATGTTTGAAGGAGGAGCGGGAGGTGAGGTGTGTGCGGCGTGCGTGCATGCGTGCGTTGCGTGCGTTGCTGCGCGTGAGTTTGTGTGCGTGTGTGCGTGCGTGCGTGCATGCGGGCGTGCATTGTGTGTTGTGTGATGTGGTGTAGTGTGTAGTGTGTGTGTTGTGTGGGTGTGTGTGTGTTGATTGATTGGATTTGATTGATTTAATTTAACGTCTGTTCACAACGATGGTGTGATTATTAGACTAAAAATGGAGCCAACCCACCAAAATACAAATAAACAAACAAAAAACAAATAAAAAAAAAAACGGGCTGTGTCAGTGTGTGTGCGAGCCTGTTGTGTGTCGTCGTGTGTTGGTGGGGTGTGTGTGTGGTGTGTGTGTGTGTGTGTGTGTGTGGGTGTGTTAGTGAATCATGCATCATGTGTGTAAGGCTCATGATGTACATTATAGACTTTAACTATAATGGATCTTTTATTTTTACAATAAATTTTGAAAGTATAGTGCTGGATACTACTGATGCCAATTTGTTATCATTTCTTCGTGTAGATTATATCATTTAAAGATCCCTCATTTTTGCTACGTCTATCCCAGATATGTTGTATATTAGGGAGAACTAATGGGCATCAAAAAGAATATGTTCAATTGATATGGATGACCACAAGCACATGCTACATTTTTTGAAAATTTAGTCTTCCATGAATTTAATCGAATTTTGTAAATGACAACTAGACATGGATCGTGAAACACAGTGTCTGTGTGTGAGAGTGTGTGTTGTGTTTGTGTGTGTTGTCATGTGTTGTGGGTGTGTGTGAGTGTGTGTGTAATGTTTTCAGTACAGAACTTTCAGAGTTCTGATGAAATGTTTTTCGATTAAGTAAAGAAACATTATTTAGCCATAATGATGCTATTGTGGCTCAAAAGGATTCATCACTTGCGTCCTGTTTCACAATGCGCCATTCTGGAATAACGCTTTTTTTTCTTCATTTGTGTTTTCTTTTTCCCCTTGCCTCGAATTCTCCTGGCTGTTGAATCTGGGCCAAATTGATTTATTGATGTGTCCTCCCAATGCCTACCTTGTGTAATTACTG
>CM031598.1:93305254-93307754 GCA_018398815.1 Conus ventricosus
CAGGACAGAAGACAGACAGACAGACAGAACAAGACAGACAGACGGAATGAAGTAAGACAAAGACAGACAAAGACAGAAAACCCAGACGACAGGACAGGACAGGATGTGCGGAAAGAGACAGAGGAGACAATCAGGCAGGCGGTTAAGAAAGAGAGAAGACAGACCGACAGACACATTTGCAGTGAGACGTAGGGAGAGAGAGAGGGAGATTAGATGAGAGTGGAGACGAGAGAGATGGAGAGTGAGAGAGAGAGCGTGAGAGTGAGAGAAGAGTGACGCCAAACACATACGCCTCAAAGGGAAAACAATAATGGAGACTTACACATGCACACACACAGACACACACACACACACACACACACTCACAAACACACACACTCGCACGAACGCACGCACGCACTCACGCCGCACGCACGCAGCTTCGCACGCTCACAAACACACACACACCACCACACACGACACACCACACACACACACACACACTCGCACGCACGCACCGCGGCACCGCCGCACCGCGCACGCACCGCACGCAGCACGCACGACGCAGCACGCACCACGCACGCACACGCACGCACACAGAAGAGAGAGAGAGAGAGGACGTGAGAGAGGTCGAAGAGGAGAGAAGAGCGAGAGAGGCGTCGACGCAACGCCACAAAAAAGATACAGTAAACACACACACTCACACAACTCGTACATCACGTGCACACACACACAACTCACACACAACAACAACACACACTCCACAACACCACACCACACACAACACACACTCTCAGAATCTCAGATGTATTTGGTTCCTGTTCCTGTTCATTTTCTCTTAATCTATGTGAAGTGGTGAACGGAACTCGAGACGCCCCCCGTTTTCCTGCAAAAGCTGTTTGGTGTATTGTTCGGGCACACACCACGACTGTGGGTTTGTCCCTATTTCAGAGTGAGGTGAGTGCCTGTAAATGGCCTGGTTGTTTACAGTTCTGACACTCACCCACGGACAGTGGGTTTCCCTTGTGAGGTGAGGCCTGTTTAAAAGCCTTGGTTAGTGTCCAGTTCTGACACACACCTACGGGACAGAGGGTTTCCCTATTTCAGAGTGAGGGTGATGTGCCTGCAAAAGCATGTTAGTTTCCAGTTCTGACACACACCACGGACAGAGGGTTTCCCTTTTTCAGATGTGAGGTGAGGTGCCTGGTTTTATAAAGCCTGTTAGTTCCAGTTCTGACACACACCACGGACAGAGGGTTTTTTTCCATGTTTCAGAGTGAGGTGAGTGATGTTAAAGCCTGTTCGTTTCTCCAGTTCTGACACACACACGGAAAGAGGGGTTTCCCGGTTTCAGAGTGAGGGGGTGCCGTGCCTGCGTAAAAGCCTTAAAGATATTAGTTTACAGTTTGGCAACACCTTCGGAAGATGGTTTTGACATGTTTCAGTGTGTGATGAGTGCAAGTAGGAAACTGAACAATTTACAACAAAAGTCTCTCCACTGAATGAACGAGACAAACAAATAACAATACAACGCACAATACATTTGACCTTCTTGGGGGTCCTCTTTTCAGGCAAGAAGATTAGCTGTTTTTCATTCCACGTCCGTTTTGCCCAGTTGAAGTTGAGTCTACGAGATCATGTTTTTTGTTCGTTTGTTGGGCAGTTGTCTGGTACGTTGTTGGCCTTTGCCAGAGAAGATCGAAGAGGTCGGAAAATACGCGTAGTGTTAGGTCTTCGGTATTTTCGGTCGTTTGGCAAAACAGTGTCACATAACAGTAATTTTACTTTGACGGTCTATTGTTTTGTTTTCAGAATACATGGTTTATGGGGACAAAATCATTGCAACGTTCAGGAGTTTGCGAATGCATGGATGGTCGATATTTTTCCCGTCAACTTAAAAGAGGGGTCGGAGGGGTTGATTTTTGGACAAAGTTCCTTCCCCCCCCCCCCCCCCCCCCCCCCCCCCGTTTGGAAATCTGAATTGTGTTTTTTTGAATGTCTTCCGTTTTCCTTTAGTTGCGAACGAAAGGCATTCCAAAAAGTCAGTTAGCCCGATTTGTGGGGCACGATGTGGTATTTGGGGTTGAAGAAGAGTTCCAACAATGGATTTCAGAGACTGTGTTCGTTGGAGGCACGTTGGTGGATTTTTTTTTTAGGTTGTGAAGTGTGTTCAAATGGTTTTCAGAGAACTGTGTGGGCTCGTTGTTGTTTTTAGGTTGAGTAGAGTTTCCAATGGATTTATGTCAGTGGACTGTCCGTCGAGCCGACTGCAATCTTAATCTGTGGGAGGGCATGGCTTGTTGCCTGAAGGGAGGATTAAGATTCCCAGATAGGACCGAGTCGTCAGTCAGAAAATGGCATCTGTCTGATTTGAAAAGAAGAATAGTGATTCGTCCTGGATCAGAGGACAGTTTCTTTGAATGTTGTTCCAAATCTTCTTCCCTCCTTCCTCACTGAGTTATTTCTTTCATTTCGGTTATTTCATTCACGTTGTTCAATTATACGTTTTAATTTTCTTATT
>CM031598.1:93310254-93317754 GCA_018398815.1 Conus ventricosus
GATGGGGGTCTGTTGGTAGGATGAGGGTCAGAACTGTTAGAATGAGAAATGTTGTTGGAAATAAACAAGGTGTGTGTGTGTGTGTGTGTGTGAGTGTGTGTGTGGTGTGTGTGTGTGTGTGTGTGTGGTGGGTGTCTTGTGTGCGTAGCGTGCGCGCGCCGCGAGTGGTGTGTGTGCTAATGGAAGGATGGAACGCTCTCTCTCTCTCTTCTCTCTCTCTCTCTCTAAGCAGCAGTTATAAGGACTAAGTTTTAAACACACTTAACGAATAACGCAAAGATTCTAAGCGGTTTTGGAAGCACTGTAAGGTCTTAAATGTTGTTCTCATGTACATATTTCAATATCCTAACGATGAATGTGTTTCGCATTTCAAACATGTCTTTAATGTTGGGGGGTGATTCCTTATGGTCCTAATTATCAGGAACTTCAAGCAGGAGTGTTTTCCTGTTGCTGATAGTAACGTTGTTGTAGCTAGGATGTCTGTATATCTGAAGAGGAAATCCTTGATTCAGTTAAGGCATTTTAATAATCTAATTAATGCACCAGGGTCCAGACGGACTTATTGGGGAATTTTATTAGTATTGAACCCCACTATTCTTTTGTTCTTTAGAATATTTTCAATTCATTATCTGGATTTTTGGCAATCTTCCTTATTTGTGGTGTGAAGCCTGATGCAACCTTTGATAAAAAGGGTGATATTATAACCCAGATAACTACAGAGGTATCTCTCTTTTATACATTAGTTTCTTATTATGACTTACATATTAAAAACAAGCGTATTTTACAAAAGGGTTATAATATTTTTTTTGGGAAAAAAAAGGTAATTGGGATGTAATTAAATGATGTGGAGGCTGGCTTTAGAAATGATGTATAGTACTAATGATTCATAATTTTCCCTATAAGTAAGTCGCACTCTGGTACAATTGGATCTCTCTAACCTCTAGTAATTAAGACGTTGCTTTTATCGACTTATATAAAGGCTTTCGATTCGGTAGATAGTAAGCAATACTCTGGTATATCTAAAGAAATAAAAGGTGTAAAGGTAAGATGTACATGCCTTTAAAGCATATACAACAGATGTCAAAGCTAGGGTTTAAGTTGGGGGGAGATTTAAACTGACACATTTATGTGTCCTCTGGGTCTGAAGCATAGGAGAAAAAGTTGCAGGCGGTTTTTTTTTACGCTATTCATTAATGAGCTGCTGAAGGGTAATTATTCAATATGGTAAACATGGTATTCCTTATAACCAGACTTCATTGAGTACTAATTTGGCTTTTTGCGCACGATGTAGCACTCGTAGCATTACGGCTTGGTCTTCAGCATGCAAGATGGTTTTGTGTATGCACAGCGAAAAAATCGATTTGATCGTTATTTAGAAAAATCAAAAGTTATTGTGTTTAGAAAATGGGGGGTATATCGCCTCAAGGGAAAAGAGGGTTCTACGACGGTAGGCAACTAGAAATTTGTTTAATCAGTATAAATATCTAGGTGTTCTTCTTTTCCCACGGGTCTTTCTTTTTCCCACTTCTTGAGGATTTTGCATCCAAGGCAAAAACGTTCAAGTCGCATCAATATTATAAAAAACTATGTGGAAGTTTCAAAGTCTTCCCCGAAATTGTTCTTTAAACTTTTCGACTGTCAAGTCAGCAGTGCTTTGCTATGGTGCTCTGAAGTATGGGGTTGTTGCAAACAACTATTTATTGAAAAAGTGCTTTTGGTTGGCACTCAGAGATTCTTAAAGTGTCATAAAAACACCAGCGTCCTTAGTTACGGAAGAAACTGGTCGGTATCATCTATATAAACATATTATACTAAATGTATAAGTATTGGCTACGTGTCGTTAATATGCCGGATTATCGCTTCCTATGAAAGCTTACATACACTTTATATGATTTGACATATCGAGGCAAGAACTACTGGGTTTCATCAGTTATGTCTATGTTAAACCGATATGGCTTTGGGTATGTTTGGGAACCAGAACGTTTACAACGTCAAGGTTTTCTCTTTAGAATTTAGAAATCGAGTTTGACTGTCATCTTCAAGGGGTATACCACGAATGGATGTTTGAGGATAGCTTTTCCTTCTTTTGCTTTAAGCAATTCAGGACAAATAGATTATTGTTTAGGTAAGTAATTTGAAAATCGTTAAAAAATCTCATAGCTTAAGGGTTAGGCGTATCGTGTTTAAATACTCACAAATGCGGCATTGAGTGTTCCCCGAGAGGCTCCTCTGCTGTCCTTTTTGTCAAGTCTGTTGGAATCTGAATATCAATTTTTTATTGGTTTGACCCTACATTTAAGGATGTTCGAGAGCATTTTCATTCACGGAATATTATGCAAGCAGAGTTCGGCTTTTTAAGATGTCATTATTACTTGCCAATGATCTAAATTGGCTAAAGATGTTTGCTGCTTAATAACTAAGCTTTTGAAATCAGATGTTAAATAAACGAATGGGACGTTAAAGTTCATACATTTTATGTATAATTCGGGGTATACATTTTACCCTTAAAAAGCAAAAGAGCTTGTATGTGTGAGTGTATGTGGGGCTGTGTGTGCGTCTGTTTTGTGTGTGTGTGTGTGTGTGTGTGTGTGGGTGTGTGGGTGTGTGTGTGTGTGTGTGTGGAGTGTGGGTGTGTGCGAATGTGTGTGTGTGTGCGTGTGTGTGTGTGATCATGAAAAGGGTTTTTCAGTTTTTTAGGCAATTAAATTGAATGTATCTTCTGTGGAGATTTGTAAATGATATGACCTTAGCTGTATATTGGTGCGTATTTTGAGCAGTATGTATACAGCCTTGACTGAGGGAATGTGGAAAGTTACCTACATGCGAGGAAAGTGCATGTATACTTGCAAGGTGGTTTGTTATTTTGCTGTTTATTTTGCTTTTTCCTCAATGTGTTGTCCACTCCCCCCCCCCCCCACACCCCTCCCCCCATCCCAATGTCCCATTGCACGGGCAGATGCCTATGCTCAATTAATCTTTGTCATTGTCATTGTCATTGTTCTCTCTATCTCTCTTCTCTCTCTCTCTCTCTCTTCTCTCTCTCTATCTCTCCTCTCTCTCTCTCTCTCTCTTCTGAGTTTGGGTCTGTTCCATTTCTTACTCTATGCAAAGTCTCTCAATTGAACTCAAGATGTTTCGTGTTAAAACCATGCCAGTTTCCTCATGTCTGGAAATACACAAACCCAGAGTATTTTTTTCAGAACACGTGTGCGGACAACTAATGGAAACCGTCAGGATGACAGATAAAACTTGGCGGGTCGGTATTTGTACGTTACTTCTACAGTGGGAGTATGAGATTTCAGGGACTAGTGTCTTTCACGTTTGAATCTGAATGGCTTTTTGAGTTGCATGTCGATTCCTTTGAAGGGAACGAATGGACTCCAAAAGTGATTTGTTTGGGGACGGTGTGGTGAAGAGGTCCATTGATATAGAGACTGTCGTCAAGACGTTGTAAGTCTTTCATTGGGGAAGCATGTTGTTGAAGGGAGGAAGATTTCAGGACCATGTCATCAATGAGATTGATTGCATCTGTCTGCCTCTGAATAGCCGACGTCTGTTTACTGTGACATTTTCTATTCAGTGTGTTTTGGATTTTCGTTCAGCTTCGTTTGTTATTTCGCTCACTTGTTTTTCTCCGCCTTGGCTTAAGGCTGTGTCCGACCTATGGATGTAGGCTAGAAACACCAAGGCTAATTCAAAATTGTGTTATGCTCTGCATGGTTAGTGAGGGGTATGTATTCAGTTGTGTCAAGCTCCTAGCATAACATTATCAGTTTTCCGAAATCCCGAAGCGCGGGAGAGTGTGGCTGCCCATGTGGGGGGGTAATCAAGAACGGTCACTCGCGTGATGTTCTCATCCACAGCTGATGCATTTGGACATAGTGTTTCATACGTCTTCGGCTGTTTGGTTCCGATCTCTGGTGTCTTTAGCCAGGTGTTCGGACAAAAACCACAACATCAACAAACTTGTTTTTTCGTCTTACGTTTTCTTTTTCACCTCTTGTACAAAGTTGTTTCTCAATTTTTTCTGCGTTATTTATTTCATGTTAACCTTATTACAATTTTTATTGCATCTATTATGTTTCAATCATTTCATCGTGTTTTCATTCTTCTTCCTTGAATGCATTTCCTTTCCTTTTTCTTTTCTTTTGTTGTTTCTTTTATCTTTCTGTATTTCTTGTTTCTTCCTTTCTTCTTACTTTTTATTCGTTCCCGTCGTTCATCCCTTTTTAATCAACATTTTTGGCTTCGTTTCTTTTCTTTCTGTATTTCTCTGGGTTTTTTTTTTGTTTTTTTTTCTATGTTCGGTTCTTTTTTCTTTCTTTCTACACGGGATCTTAGAGAATTTTTCTCAAGTCTCGAGTTCACGTGTTGTTGTTGTTTGTTGTTTTTCGATAGAAGTAGAAGTTAAGTGTTGTAACAGTTTGCTGTAGAGGAACAAGAGTTATAAATCCTCTTCTCAAAGATTCAGAAGATTCTTGCCATTGAGGATCTTTCCAACTCCATCCTACCTATTTTGATTAATTCAAAAAGTTTCGCTTTTATGGCGCAAAGAAAATTATTTCTGTGAATGAGGTAACAAATAAAGAAGAGTTAATTGTGTTATATATATAGATGTATATTAATATATATATATATTTATATATATATATATATATTTATATTTTTATATATATATATATAATATCACCACCATAACCAAAACGTTATTATTGTCAACTGTTGAATGAGTGGGTGAATATGAATATCTAGGCATCTTTTTGGACAAATAAAGGTTCAGTCTGTGACAAGATTGCAGAGATGTTACATTAAAAGCGTCTGAATCTATAGCCGGCAGGACTCTGTGGAAATATTGGCGTCAGTCAAAAGGTCTTTACAAACTTCTTTCGTTGTTTAGATCGAATCGTTGCTGAACGATACTGGGACGAACGTGGGGATTGGGGGTGGAGACTGGAAGGGAATGATGTACGTATCCTTCAATGAGAAGCATGTTAGTTAATGCCTCTCCATGGACAGCAGCTCATGGGCCAGCCTCTGGTGGTGGGTGATGGAAATAATCCAACCCCCCCCCCCCCCCTCCCTTTTCTTTAAAATTCTGGTTTTATATTTTGTTGTTCTACCGTCTTTCATCTGAAAGCTCATTTCTTTTCCTTCTCCCCCCCCCCACCCCCCCCCCACCCCCCCCCACCCCCCCCACCCCCTTTCTTTCAGAAATAGGGTTTGTTTTTTGATGTTGGTTATGTTCTTTTTGTCGTGTAGAAAGAACGCTCTCAGTCATGTTTGCTTTTTGTTTGTTTGTATTTTTATGTGTGTGTTTCCACATCAGTTTGTTGGATTCTTTCTGTGAAGGTCTATGTCCACATTCACTTATTTGGTCTTGCCTTCAAGCGTTTCATCGAACAGGGCTTTTCTGGGGGATTGGGGTGGCGGTAAGTAGGAAGGGTGTCAGAATTGTTAGAAATGTTTTCGACGAATGAGAATGTGTTGGGATCAAACAGTGAGAGAGAGAGAGAGAGAGAGATAGAGAGAGAGAGGTGAGAGAGAGAGAGAGAGACAACAGAGAGGAGAGTGTTTCGCTCTCGCTCTCTATCTCTCTCTCTCTCTCTCTATCTCTCTTCTCTCTCTCTCTCTCTCCTATCTCTCTCTCTCTCTCTCTCGCCAATAATTGATTGTCCTTTTCATTTCTCTGTCCATCTATACTGTCCATTCTAGATTTTGTTGTTGTTGTATTTCAGTGGCGGAGGGGAGAATACTTCAATATCGGTGATCTGATGATCCTAACGTGTTGTAATTACATTCAGATACCAGCCATCGTCTCCCACTTTGTCCATGTCGCTTTTTTCCTCCTCCAATTCAACATGTCCTTCGCGTCACAAAATATGCACAGGCGCGTGATGCATCGGCTTAAAAAAGTTTTGTTTGGGACTTTGTTTTGTCTCATCGCCGTGAGCAGGAATTTTGATTTGGTTCTTTGGTGAGGTTTTGTTTTTCTATGCGTTTGTTAGGTGGAATAGCTTTTTGCTTGAGTACTTTCTTTTTTGGTCTGTTCTGTTTATAGTTTTCGTTGCTCTCACTCTCCTATCTGTCTCTGCATCCATGCGTCATTCACACCACCACCACTCAATCCAGCTCCTTCCCTAGCCTTCCCATTCCTATTGACCAGCCCTGGACAGAAGCGTCTACAACGGAGAAACTTGTACACGCTCAAGCCTATACAGTGTTATCACTCACAACCCACGCGCGCGCGCGCGCACACACACACACACACACACACACCACACAACACACACACACACTCACACACACACACACTACACACACTCACACACACACACACACACTCTCACACACACACACACACACACACAACACACACTCTCACACAACACAACACGCACGCACATACACACTACTCTCTCTCTCTTCTCTCTCTCCCCCTTCTCTCTCTCTATCTCTCTCCTCCCTATCTCTATCTTCTTTCTTCTTCTTCTTACTATGTTGAGATTGGTATTTCCTCCATTTCTTAAAATATGTGGTGTGCTGCTGAACTCAGATGTTACGTGTAAACACTCGGCTTTAAACGTCTTGCACAGCTTGTACTGATGATTTTTCAAAGAATAAATTTGATGCGGACAAAACAATTGACAAGTTCATGGAGATAGATAAAATATGGTGGTTCGTAGGTTCAAGTTCATATGGAGGGGTCTGGTAGACGTTAAGGAATTTCAGGGGGACTAAGCCCTTTTACTTTCATAATCAGAATTGTGTTGTGACTGTCGCCAATTCCTTTGTAGCGAACGAAAGGCACCAAAAGCAAGTTCACCAATTTGTTTGGGCACTATTGGATTTTAGGTGGAGAAGCACTGAATATCAGAGTTCTGTCTTTGAAACGTCTCTTGTCTTGCATTGGAGAGAAAAGCCATGCTGTCTGAAGGGAGAGATTATGATTTTCAAGACCAAGGCATTCCCTCAGAATGATGGCATCTGTCCGCTTGAAAAGAGGAACGCCCGTCATGAGGACATTTTCTTTTCAATTGTTATCCTGAATTTCTTTCCATCCGTCCTCATTTTGTTATTATTTTCGTTCGTTATTTCGTTCTTTTTTGTCATTTTGGGTTTATTTAGTTTTCCTTTTCATTCTTGTCCAATTGCCAAATGCTCATTTCATGAATCATTTTGCTTTTTTCCTTTTGTTGTTGTCTTCTTTTCTTATTCCTTTATATTTCTTTTTTCCTTTTTCTTTCCTTTGTCTTTCTATCTTCAGTTCTTTCTTTTCTTTCTTTCTTTATTTATTTCTTTTCTTTTCTTCGTTTTTTTTCTTTTTTTTGAAAATTTGTTCCCCTCTCTCTCTCTCTCTTCTCTCTCTCTCTCTCTCTCTCTCTCTCTCTCTATCTCGCTCTCTCTCTCTCTTTGGCATTTTTTTGTTTTATTTCTTTTTTTTTTCAGTATTTCTGTCCGTCTTCTTTTTTTTCCTCTTTCATATATTTTCTTTTCATTTTG
>CM031598.1:93325783-93338283 GCA_018398815.1 Conus ventricosus
TCAGAATTGTGTTTTGAATGTCTGCCAATTCCTTTTGTAGCGAACGAAAGGCACCCAAAAGCAAGTTCACCAATTTGTTTGGGCACTATCTGGATTTAGGTGGAGAAGCACTGAATCTCAGAGTCTGTCTTTGAAACGTCTCTTGTCTTTCATTGGAGAGAAGCCATGCTGTCTGAAGGGAGGATTAAGATTTTCAAGACCAAGGCATCCATCAGAATGATGGCATCTGTCCGCTTGAAAAGAGGACGCCCGTCATGAGACATTTTCTTTTCAATTGTTATCCTGAATTTCTTTCCATCCGTCCTCATTTTGTTATTATTTTCGTTCGTTATTTCGTTCTTTTTTGTCTATTTGTAGTTTTCCTTTTCATTCTTTGTCCAATTGCCAAATGCTCATTTCTGAATCATTTTCGCTTTTACCTTTTGTTGTTGTCTTTCTTTTCTTCTTCCTTTAAATTCTTTTTCCTTTTTCTTTCCTTTGTCTTTCTATCTTCTGTTCTTTCTTTCTTTCTTTCTTTCTTTTTTCTTTCTTTCTTTTCTTCGTTTTCTTTTTCCTTTTTTTTGAAAATTTGTTCCCCTCTCTCTCTCTCTCTCTCTCTCTCTCTCTCTCTCTCTCTCTCTCTCTCTCTCTCTCTCTCTCTCTCTCTCTCTCTTTGCATTTTTTTGTTTTATTTCTTTTTTTTCAGTATTTCTGTCAGTCTTCGTTTTTTTCCTCCTTTCATATTGTTTTCTTTTCATTTTTTTTTCTTTTTCTCTTTCAGGTCCTTTGAGCATTTTCTCAAATGTTGACGTTCTGTCTGTTTCTTTATATGGAGAGGAAAAATGTAGGTTAGTACCAATGACTGTAAGGGAACAGACAAAACTCACATGATCAAATGTTGTCTGAAGATTCTGCCATTGAAGATCTTTCCAACTCTGATCTTATCTCTTTTGATGGAATTAAAAAGTTCGCTTTATGATGAAGAAAGTTATCTTGGTCTGAATTATAAAAAAAAAACACAGAACAGTGAGCTGATTTCTGTATGGGCCAACAACTCTTACTAAACATTATTACAATTGGCCAAACCGTTGAAAGGATGGATGAATATTAATATCTAGAACGCTTTTGTACCAAAACCGTTTCTGACAAGAATGCAGAGATTTCACATAAACAGTTTCAAGAATATTATTGACTATAGAAGCCGACAAAACAAACAAACAAACAAACAAAACTTGGCGTCCATTCAAAGATTTTACAAATTCACATTCGCTACTCCGATTGAATCATTCATGACGCTAGTGGGGTAGAGGTTGTTAGGTTGGAGGTCGGAAGAAATGACGTTCGGGTGATTCCATTGAGAAGCCCTGTTAGATAATGGCTGTGTACTGAACAGCGAGCTTTCATGGCTATAGCCACTGGTGGAAGAGGTCATGAAAATTAACCCATCACCCACCCCCCCACCCCCCACCCCCCACCCCCACCCCCGCCTCCTTCCAACTCCGCGTTTTTTAATTCTGTGTGTGTTTTCTTTTTTCTTTTGTTTTTCTTTTGTTCTGTCTACTTTCCTCTGAGTGTCTCACGTCTTTCCTTCTCTTTTTCTTCTCCCCCCCCCCCCTTCCGCCCCCTTTTCTGTATAGAAAAGAACCTCAGCTTTTTCTTCCATGCAGAAAAGCACGTAATAACATTTTGCTTTTTGTTTGTTGTGTGTTTTTTTTGTTGTCTATCCGGGTTGTTTATCTCTCTTTCAGTCGGGTTTTTTGGCTACAAATTCACTTATCTGCCCCTCCCTCTCTTTCTCCTCACCTTTTCTGTGTAGTGCTTTGTCCGACGCGTAGAAGATTGTCCTGTTGAATGCTGTTTAGAATACAATCTGTGTGTGTTGTGTGTCTGCTTTGTTGTGTGTTGTGTTGCTGTCTGTCTTTGTTGTTGTCGTCGTGCGTGCGTCTGCTCGTGCGTGCGTGCGTCCTTTGTGTGTTTCGCACGCTCAGTGTGTGCACTGACTCTGTCTCTCTCTCTCTCTGTCTCGTCTCTCCTTCCTGTATGTCTTCTGATGCCCGTCTCTCTCTCTCTCTCTTCACTCTCTCCTCTCTCCTCTCTCTCTTCTCCCTCTCTCTCATCTCTTCTCCACTCTCTCTCTCTCTCCATATCTGATTGCTTTCCTCTCTTCCTGTCCATTTCATCAATCGCTGTCCATCAAGTTTTTTTGTCTGCCTCTGTCAATTTCCATCCTGCTCAGTCTTCTTCTGTCTCTGTCTGTCCTCTCCGTCTGTCTTCTTCAGTCCTCCTCTCCCCTCTTTCCTCTCTCCCTCTTCCCCCCCCCCCCCTCCCCCCCCCCATCCTCTCTCCTCCAATAACCCTGATTGCATTAATTCCTCCGTCCACTTTGATCCTTGTCTCATTCCCAGCATTTTGTTGTGTTGTTCTCACGACGCAGGGGAATACTTCAATCTTCTTGGCATCTCCTGCCCACCTCCCCTTAACCCTCCTCCCCATCCCCCCCCCTCTCGTCCCCCCCCCACCCCCCCCCCCCCCCCCCCCCCCCCCCCCCATCCAATCCAAATGTCCAACCCGCCACAAATAAGCACAGGGCGTGATGCATCGCATGAAAAGGTTTTGTTTGGGATTTGTTTTGTCTCATCTCCTTGAGCAGTATTTGGTTTTGTGGTTGGTGTTTGTCTCAAACGATTCGTCAGTGAATAAAGCTTTTGCTGGAGATGCTTTTTATGTGTGCAATTTCTCCTGCTCTCACACTCCATCTTGTCTTTGTATCCCTTGCGTCACCTGTCCACCTCCATCCAGCTCGTCCTCCAGCCTGCCACCTTTTTCCTCAGCCCGATACATTGCCCGCACACTGAAACACGTTAAGCACAATACATATAAGCGGCGAAACTCGCACAAACACACGCACACGCACGCACGCACTGCACGCACGCGCGTAACACAACACCTATATATTATATATATTCTATATATATATAATATAATAAACTAATAAATTTCCAAGGATAAGTACCGAGCACCATTCCCAGCAACTTACAGAGTAGCTTGGTGTTGCAATGACTGCACGAATATTTTTCAAATATAAACCAAAGCTTGCTCTTATGTCTTAGATTGAAGAAATAGGGGAAATAAGCATTCATATCTGAGTGTAGATAATTCTGGCTAAAATACCAGAATGTGCTTGAGCGGTGAATAGGGAATAATTAAATCTTCTCAAAATGAGCCCTTCAGCAAGCTTATAGTCTCCAAGTTGGAGACAATCTCCAATGGGGAGGAATACTCACCAACTATAGCTCCTGGTCAGATCGGTATTTGGAAACCTGATTGTTTTTCTCAGTGACCGTGGAAATGGTAACTTCACTCCTCTGCCTTTTCGGTTTTAAGAAGAATGCCACCCCAGAAAAAGGCCCGGTGTGCAAACCTAGTATGTTTGTTGAGTTTCCAAAAACCAACAAAGGTGCCACCTAAGTAGCAAAAACAATCATGAAGAGAACAAAACAAGCTACAATTTTCTTGTGAAAATAGAAATAATAAAAAAAATATTTTAACCATCTTAGACACAAGTCTAGGTAAATTCTTGGATGAATCCGCAAGGGACTAAATTACAATACTAATAAATTCCAAGGATAATACCGAGCACCATTCCAGCAACTTACACAGCCAGCTTGGTGTTGCAAATGACTGCAAGAAAATATCAATTATAAACAAAGCTTGCCTCTTATGTCTTAGATTGAAAATAGGGGGAGATAAGCATTCATATCTGCATGGTTAGTTTAATTCTGCCTAACTAAACAGTGCTGATTCGGTGAATGGGGGATAATGAATGCTTCTCAAAATGAGCCTTCACAAGCTTATAGTTGTCACGACCGACCCTGGAGGTCTTGCCCTGACAGGATGGGTCTGATGGGAGAGAAGGAGTGACCTGACCTCACACCCTCGCAAGAGACCACACAAGAAAGATTACAATACAACACCCCAATTTATTCACACCAACACACACAATAAATTAAGCATTCAACCAAACAATGCACAATCACAATCAGCATTTCAACACACACGACACACACAATTAAGCATTCCAACAACACACAACATGACCATAAATTAAAATAAGCTTTTCCCAGCAAACAACTAACCATATTATAAAATGCATTTCCAGCACCATCCCTTCCGTGTCTCATGTAATTCCCCCCAGACCCCTGCTTCTCCAAAGTCACGGGAGCACCTGACGCACCAGGTGCCCCAAACGGATCTTCTCTTGAACGGAGTGTCCTTCGATCCGACACCACTAAACCAAAACCAACAATACCCCAAATCGCACGCCCACAGAGCACCACACCGTTCACATGGCTGTTTGAAGTGCGAGGACGGTGGAGAGCGCATCCGGGGGACGAGGGTTGTCCCCTGGAGTCCGGACAGGATCTGGACCGTCCGGCAACGCCCACGTGCTTCTCCCCAGCGCGCGGCCCAACCAGTGTGCGGCCCAACCAGTGCACGGCCCCAACCAGGGGCAGGCTCCGGGTGAAGCCCCCGGGAGGAGGGAAAACGGAACTGGGAGGAAAGAAGAAAGAAGGGTACTGGAACCCCGCAGTCAGTACAGTCTGGCATATGCTGTCAAATCCTAACAGCCCCTCGCATGATGGGCGAGGGAGGTTCGCTGACTAAACTAACAGCATCAGCTCAACACAGACCTGAACATAACACAGTAAACAAACCAACCGAGGAACGTTCGCTAAAGGTCTCCTCACACGAAGCAGGTAAGAAGTTACATTCACAGGTTAAACACATGAATAGAAAATCATGGCTTCATCCTTCCCTCACTCACGCTCAACATTTTCCTTTCTTAGGAACTGAACTAATACAGCAACCATTGCTTTATAACTCATCACATTTGCAAATAATAATTCAATGGCACAGTTATCACCACATTTTATAGCAACATTTCAAAACGACACAATTCTCCAACCACGCATCCAAACGACTAATCATGCGTACGCACGCTCGCAAACATAAAACTCGTTCCCTTGCACACACAAACAGAGGGTGGCCGAAGAACAAGAGTCCGGCGAATGTGACAGGGGCGGACGAGCGAGACCAAGCAAGTACCAACCCTGAATCACCAGGTTCTCTCCCATCCCCACCGACTTACCGCATCACCAGATGCATAAAAAGGAGAAAGAATTTTGGATATAATTTAGAATGGCCAGGTTAAAGATTGAATTAACCAGAAAAGCGGTCTCAAACAATATTTCTTTTATAATTTTGAAAACAAAGAAAATTGCGCAAAAGAGAAGAATTAGCCGGCAAAACAAAAAAAAACAAAAAAACCCACGAAACTGATGCTTACCAGCTACCCGTGGGTCACCCAGAAGTGATGGGTCAAGCGACTCTCTGCCCTCTGTCCCAGTCGAGAGGATCAGCAGAGCAGATGCGGAAAAGAGATGATGTCCCTCCCCTACAGGCCGACTGTAGGAATGAAGGTACCGACCGTACCTTCGACGAAGTGGTGAAGAACCAGGATCGGAGCAGGCGCTCCCAGAGACATCTTCCGCTCGAGTGAATAGAAAACCTGCCTAAGCGATGGCGCCAACATGCCACCCTACGTCACAGTGAGAATACCTCAAGCCCAAGAGGAATCTTGCACGTGCGGCAGGTGAAAAGACAGGTGAGAGGCCGATAGACAGCAAGTTCGAGAGAAAGGTACCAGCCACCAGTGAACCTGCAGGATGAATTGCACGGGCAGTGGAATTAGAGAGAGAGAGAAAGCAAACCTAACCTGAGCTGAACGACATTAAGGTGCAAACGCACCACAAGCCACATTAAGGGACGGATACACGACCACAGCAACGACAATAAATAAATGAATAATTCCGCCACCCCAGATGGGTCAATCGTCGTAGGCCTCGTGACAAACTCGTGACAAACCCCCCTTCTAAAAGCATCTGTTTCTCTGAGATACAGTGCTCCTTTGAACCTTGACGCATGTGCAAAATCACAACAATGGGACCGAACCCAACACTCTGTGACCGACAGAGTACGATAAATCCAATACAACCGTTCACGATAGAAATTGCACAGGGAGATACATAATACACTACATTTATCAAACAACTAAGCAAACCTTCCAACAATAAAAGTAGCAATCCGAATCAGTGGTGATTCACTACCGTAACATCACTGAAGTGAAAACTGTCACTACACCTGATACAGAGACAAAAGGGATATAACCCTGGTTGAGGGAAGTGTCCCTCTGACTGTTTTTCTCCAATGTGCTGACTACGGAGCTCGGCTGAGATAGTCAGCATCCGTATTGCTGGAACCCTTGATATGGCGAAAAGTGAACGCATGACTCTGCAGTTCCACTGCCTAACTCATGAGTCGACGAACTGACTGGCCGGACCCGTCCAGGCACTGGAGAGGATGATGATCGCTCTCCAGTATAAACTTCCGGCCGTACTTCTTTTTGGGGTATTGCCCTGCAACTCTTGGCATAACCTGTGCAGTTGATCTGTCTGAGCTGAGGAGAGGTTAGAACCGAAGCAAACATCCTGCCACGACTCTTCCTCGACGAGAGGAACAGTGGGGATGTCCTGAGCCACCGACACGGCGTGCTCATCGCCACTCTCCACAACGACAGGGGTGTATCCTGCCTGGCCCTGAGTTCGTCGCACGTACGCCTTCAAGAGGTTGGCATGATACAGGCGTTCCTTGCCTCGCACGCGAACCCTATAGTCCCATCACCCACCCGACTGCAGACTACGAAAGGGCCCTGCCAAGCAAGCTGCAACTTGTTCTTCCTTTGGGGCAGAAGAAGCAACACCTCATCACCTGGCTCAAACCACCGTTCAACACTACGCCGGTCGTACAAAGCCTTGTATTTGGGTTTTTTGCCGACTGCAAATGTTGCTGAGCCAGCTGGCAAGTGTCAGCGATGCGGTTGCGCAGATCGACCACATATCGACTCTCCTCCTTGACAGCAGGTTCCATATCGTCGTGAGTCCACATCTGCTTCAAGACGTTGGTGGGTCCCTCGTACTGTTCTGCCATACAGGAGTTCGAACGGGGAAAAGCGCATGCTTTCCTGTGGAACCTCCCTGTAAAGCGAACAGCACGGCAGGAATGAAACGATCCCACTCACGAGGTTGCTCTGCACACAGGCGACGCAACATCTGCTTCAATGTCCCATTAAAGCGCTCGACAAGGCCATTGGCCTGCGCATGATAGGGTGATGTTGTCTCCTGTGAACATTGAGCAGACGTCACTATCCTGCATGGTTTCGGACAGAAACTGGGTTCCCTGGTCTGAAGGGATCTTCTTGGCACGCCAGTGCGCGTCCAAATCTGCCAGAGAGCTTCAAGCAACAGTAGGGGCATCGATAGCCCCTAAGCGGGACAGCCTCTGGATACCGAGTCGCATAGTCCACCACTACCAAAATGTAGCGTGTAACCGCGATCGATGGTGGATTAATGGGTCCCACCAGGTCGACCCCAACTTTGCTGAATGGCTCCCAAACCCAGTGGCACTGATCCCAGGGAACACGCCTCAAGCGCCCCTTAGGCGTTGTCCGTTGACAGGTATCGCAACCGCGGCAGTACTGCCTGACCTGAAATTCATCCCCGGCCAGAAGAAATACCTGTCTAAACTCGCTCGAGAGTCCGTTTTGAGCCATATGACCTGCCATGGGTGAATCATGGGCTGGCGGAGAACAGATTCTCTCAAGCTTTGGGGAACGACTAGCTGCTTGGCCACCCTATCTGCCTGAGTGAAAACCCTAAAGAGGATCCCCTTGTGGAGCTTAAAGCTCACCTTGGCGTGTCGGGCCGACTGAGCGGGACGACCCACCAGTTGTCGCAGGCTTGGACATCCAAGCCTGGCCTGAAGACGAACCATGGTAGCAGGATCAGCCCTAGCCAAACCTCGTCAGAGATCGGCTGCAGAACGGGACGCAATTCCTGCTCTGCTTCTTGCTTTGGCGCGCGTGGTAACTCCCACACACCCCTGTACGGGCAGATCCGTAGACACAGACTGACTGCGTCCGTCTCAAAGGTGATAGTATTCCCTATGAGAAGGGAATACAGAGTCGCTCCACCGCGATAGCCCATACTTCGCCACAGAAGTAGGGGGTGTGAGATAGGAATGAGTACAGAAGGACGGGTGGAGGTAAAACCAGCCTCCAACCCGCACACATCATAACTGGCGCCCCGCCGAGCCACAGGAGAAACCAAATCCCTATCGACAAAGAGCGTTGATGCTCCCGAACCCTGATGGAGTCGACCAAGGAAGAACCCACAACGGAAAGAAATACTGGGCACTCTGAACCACCAGAAGCTGGGATGGACCCCACTTAGCCGAGGCCGAGGACGCTGGAAAGGACTAGCCCCATGACTACCGGCGGCTTTAGGACAATCTTTCCTAATGTGGCCGGGACGACCACAAAAAAACACAGTCGGGGTGCTGAGGTCCCCGATGAACTGCCTGCCTTGTTCGACCCGCTAGCATCGCCGGTGCCCTACTGCCACTAGGTCCCGTGAGGGTCTTCCTGTCCGTATCTGGGCGGTGCCCATAAGCCCTACGGGCTTCAGCAAACAACCTCAGCGGTCTGAATCGCAGCCGCGAAATCCTGAGGTGCTGTCTCGCCTATACGGATCCTCAACTCTGGGGACACAGGTTGGTCAGCTGTTCGATGAGAATCAGATCCTCCAGCTCCAGCTTAGCTAACTGACGCCAGTACCCTAGCGTTTTACGCAGCCTAAACTCCAAACTGCACGAAGGATCTCATCGCTATTCTTTTTCATGACCTGAATTCCTCCTGTACGTCTCTGGAGTAAGGTGGAAAAAAGCTTACGCAGAGCCAACTGCATGTCTGCATAAGACGCGCCTTCATTTAGTACCTGAAAATCCGAAAAAAGGTGCATTTGGGCCTTTTGTTCCTCAGACAATTGGTATGAACTCGCAACCTTGTCAAAATGTTCTAAGAACATATCAATGTCCTCACTAGGTCTGAACTCTGGAAGCTTAACTTTGGGCCTCTAACCCTATCACTTGCCTGGTGATTAACCCCCTGATTTACAGATGCGGGAGTCCGCGAAAGAAGTTGTTCCATCTCCTCCCTACGCAGAGCCTCCATCCTGTCTAGTTCTTCCCTACGGAGGGCTTCCTGTCTGACAGCCTCTTCCCTACGCAGCGTAGCCTCTTCCCCACGCAGAATAGCCTCTTCCCTACGCAGAATTTCCTGTCTGTCAGTCTCCTCTCTGCGCAGAGCCTCCATCCTATCTAGCTCTTCCCGACGGAGGGCTTCCTGTCTGACAGCCTCTTCCTACGCAGCGTAGCCTCTTCCCTACGAAGGGCTTCCTGCCTAGCAGCCTCTTCACTACGCTGCCGCTCCAGAAACATAAGGACGGAGGCGATGTCCTGGGCAGGATTCACCACTCCCGGCACGGGAGGATGACCCGTTTGACCCGTCCCCTTTGGGGCTCGACTTTCCCATGAGGAAAGTCTCCCGGGGCATACTCCTTACGAGGGGAAGCATGAAGAAAAGAGGGTTTTGATTTCTGTGACTCAACAGAAGCCCACAGTTGCTTCGCTATACTTTGACGCTTCCGAGCGGAAGTGCCAGTCGGGTCTCAACAGGAAGATCCCCTAGCGAAGAGGTAGTGAAAGTACTCGCTGGACTATCGCTACAGCACTGGAATAAGTAGAAGTCACTGTAGTCGCAGTACTGGTACTAATAGTAGGGACTACATTTTGAAGACCTTTCTTCTTCGACGCACGCGTCGCCATACCACCAGCACCGGACGTCGCCATGACAACTATATCCTAACGGTTATCAAATACAGGAGAAAGACAATTCCACTTGAAAAACAGATACCGCACGGATATGTCACGTCTCTTGTGACTAACTGAAAACTAGCAAATAAAAAAAAATGTCAACGTGCAAATGTCGGCTGCTTCCCACTCTGGCAACACCGCGCTCTACAACACGAGCAACAGTGCGGTGGGGCTCACCGGAAAAAAACAAAAAAAAAATGTCCAGGCTGCTCCCACTCTGGCAACACCGCGCTCCACAGCACGAGCAACAGTGCGGTGGGGCTCACCGACAAAAAAAAACAATGACAGAAGGAATCCGGAAAAAAAAAAATGTAACACTAACGTCTGATACACCTACCTGTACTCCATAACCCGGTAAAAAAAAACTGGTTAAATACAAAACAGAACGGCAGACTGAGTGGCACCAGAAAGGAAAGTCTTACGGCCGTATCTGCGTGAGGCACCCGGCGGAAGGAGGAGGTCTGGTCGCGGTCGACTCCCCCTGGTCTCACCTCGACTCCCCAGTCACACCGGATGTTCCTTCAGGCCACCAAGACTCCCTCACGCTAGAGTCACCCAGCCAACCACCCACAAACAACACGACAAACTGACAAACACATACAAAATAGACAGAACTGGACAGGTACTCGCGAAACGAGAGAAGGAGACAGTCAGAGCCCTTCACATCCCGGACGAGCCCCCACAAATGTCACGACCCGACCCCTGGAGGCTGCGCTGACAGGATCGGTCTAGATGGGAGTGAAGGGAGTGACTGACCTCACACCCCGCCTCGCAAGAGACCACACAAGAAAGATTACAATACAACACCCCATTTATTCACACCAACACACAACAATCACAATTAAGCATTCCAACACAACACACAACATGCACAATCACAATCAAGCATTTCAACACACGCGACATACACACAATTAAGCATTCCAACACACACAACATGAAACCCTAATTATAAATAAGCATTTCCAGCACACACAACATACCATGATTATAAATATGCATTTCCAGCACCCATCCCTTTCCGTGTCTCATGTAGTTCCCCCACACCCCTGCTTCTCCAAAGTCCACTGGAGCACCCTGACGCACCAGGTGCCCCAAACCGGGTCGGTTCTTGAACGGAGTGTCCTTCGATGCCGACACCACTGACACACACACAATACGCCCAAATCGCACGCCACAGAGCTACCCACCGGTCACATGGGCTGTTTGAAGTGCGAGGACGGTGGAGAGCGCATCCCCTGGGACGAGGTGTTGTCGCTGAGGTCCCGGACAGGGATCAGGACCGTCCGGCAAAGCCCACGTGCTTCTCCCCCCAGCGCGCGGCCCCAACCAGTGTGCGGCCCCAACCAGTGCACGGCCCCAACCAGTGCAGGCTCCGGGTGAAGCCCCCGGAGGAGGGAAAACGGAACTGGGAGGAAAGAAGAAAGAAGGGTACTGGAACCCCGCAGTCAGTACAGTCTGGCATATGCTGTCAAATCCTAACAGCCCCTCGCATGATGGGCGAGGGGAGGTTCGCTGACTAAACTAAACAGCATCACTCAACACAGACCTGAACATAACACAGTAAACAAACCAACCGAGGAACGTTCGCTAAGGTCTCCTCACACGAAGCAGGTAAGAAGTTACATTCACAGGTTAAACACATGAATAGAAAATCATGGCTTCATCCTTCCCTCACTCACGCTCAACATTTTCCTTTCTTAGGAACTGAACTAATACAGCAACCATTGCTTTATAACACATCACATTTGCAAATAATAATTCAATGGCACAATTATCACCACATTTATAGCAACATTTCAAAACGACACAATTCTCCAACCACGCATCCAAAAAAGACTAATCATGCGTACGCACGCTCGCAAACATAACACTCGTTCCCCTTGCACACCAAACAGACGGTGGCCGAAGAACAGAGTCCGGCGAATGTGACAGGGCGGACGAGCGAGACCAAGCAAGTACCAACCCTGAAATCACCAGGTTCTCTCCCATCCCCACCGACTACCGCATCACCAGATGCATAAAAAGGAGAAAGAATTTTGGATATAATTTAGAATGGCCAGGTTAAAGATTGAATTAACCAGAAAAGCGGTCTCAAACAATATTTCTTTTATAATTTGAAAACAAAAGAAAATTGCGCAAAAGAGAAGAATTAGCCGGCTAACAAAAAAAACAAAAAAACACGAAACTGATGCTTACCAGCTACCCGTGGGTCACCCAGAAGTGATGGGTCCCAAACGACTCTCTGCCCTCTGTCCAGTCGAGAGGATCAGCAGAGCAGATGCGGAAAAGAGATGATGTCCCTCCCCTACAGGCCGACTGTAGGAATGAAGGTACCGACCGTACCTTCGACGAAGTGGTGAAGAACCAGGACCGGAGCAGGCGCACCCAGAGACATCTTCCGCTCGAGTGAAGAGAAAACCTGCCTAAGCGATGGCGGCCAACATGCCACCCTACGTCACAGTGAGAATACCTCAAGCCCAAGAGGAATCTTGCACGTGCGGCAGGTGAAAAGACAGGTGAGAGGCCGATAGACAGCAAGTTCGAGAGAAAGGTACCAGCCACCAGTGAACCTGCAGGAGAATTGCACGGGCAGTGGAATATAGAGAGAGAGAGAGAGAGAGAGAGAGAAAGCAAACCTAACCTGAGCTGAACGACATTAAGGTGCAAACGCACCACAACCACATTAAGGG
>CM031598.1:93345783-93348283 GCA_018398815.1 Conus ventricosus
TATACTTTGATTGAACTACTATCGTCTGATGATGGAAATATTCTTCGTCTGTTTGCTAAATATATTGCTGAATGTTATGATATCAGAGGGAAAAAAATGTCTGTTGCTGTTTCCCTGTGAGACAGTGCTTGGTTCTTCGTATGTCATAGCTGGTCTTTTAGGCCCATGTTTGGTGATCTTTTGTTTGACGTTAAATTTATTATTCCCAGATAGATCAATACCGGGAATTATGTTTGTAATGTACTATTCATTTTTGTTTGTTTGTTTGTTTTGTTTCATGAATTCTTGACGCTGCATTGATGATAGCCCCCTTGACAGAAGACTGTATTTTGTCATTGTCAATAAAATGATTCTGAAGCGTCTGAAGCGTCTCTCTCTCTCTCTCTCTCTCTCTCTCTCTCTCTCTCTCTCTCTCTCTCTCTCTTCTCTCTCTCTCTCTTTCTCTCTCTATAACACACACGTACACACACACACACACACACCACACACACACACACACACACACACACACACACACACACACACACACAACAAACACACACACACACACACACACACACACACACACACACTGAGAGAGAGAGAGAGAGAGGAGAGAGAGATGAGAGAGAGGAGAGAGAGAGAGAGAGAGAGAGAGAGAGATGTACACATGCACACACGCACACAGGTGTGTATGCATGTACGCACACAAACACACTGCGTATACGTTCGCTAACGCGCGTGCGCTCGCGCACGCAGGTGCGCATGCACACACGCACGCACGCACGCACGCACGCACGCACGCACGCACGCACGCACGCACGCACACACACACACACACACACACACACACACACACACACACACACACACACACACACACACACACACACAGGCGCGAGCGCGCGCGTAGACAAACAGTTAAAATCGTCTCCAGACTGGGTAAGACAAAGGTTACCTACAAGACAGAAGCAATCACGCGCCCGTTCGTTTGTTCCCCTTGTAGAGAAACTGCATAACACTGAAATGAGTGTCCAGCTTGTTCCCTTGTAGAGAAACTGCATAACACTGAAATGAGTGTCCAGCTTGTTCCCCTTGTAGAGAAACTGCATAACACTGAAATGAGTGTCCAGCTTGTTCCCCTTGTAGAGAAACTGCATAACACTGAAATGAGTGTCCAGCTTGTTCCCCTTGTAGAGAAACTGCATAACACTGAAATGAGTGTCCAGCTTGTTCCCCTTGTAGAGAAACTGCATAACACTGAAATGAGTGTCCAGCTCCAACGCAAAAATTGAGATTCCCAACAGGCTATTGAAAAAAAAAATTTTTTAAGTTGTCATTCCGTCCTTAATACTTTTTTCCTCTGACGCGTGAAGGACATACTACCTATTCTAATTTGAGAGGATTTAGTGATCGCTCGTTCTTCGTTTTCATTGTCCTGAACACTGTATCTTGCCGCCTAAAGAAGACCTAAGAGGTCTAAACGCGTCCTGTTTTGTCTTGTAATTTGTTTGCCACGTTAACCAGCGGAGTTACATAAAATTCTTCCGCTGTTTCTTTCTGTTCCGCTATTTTCTATTTCCAACTTCTATTTCCGCCTGCAATCGCCTCACTTTTAAACTACCTATACTATTCTGCTACCTATACTAATTCTGCTACCTATACTAATTCTGCTACCTATACTAATTCTGCTCTACCTTTTTTGCCGGTGACAAGGACACAAAGAAAGAAACTGAAGTCTTGAACTGTGGTAGGGGCAGTCTGTTCATGTTGCTGTGAATTGTATTAGAGTCAACTGTGGTAGGGGCAGTCTGTTCATGTTGCTGTGAATTGTATTAGAGTCAACTGTGGTAGGGGCAGTCTGTTCATGTTGCTGTGAATTGTATTAGAGTCAACTGTGGTAGGGGCAGTCTGTTCATGTTGCTGTGAATTGTATTAGAGTCAACTGTGGTAGGGGCAGTCTGTTCATGTTGCTGTGAATTGTATTAGAGTCAACTGTGGTAGGGGCAGTCTGTTCATGTTGCTGTGAATTGTATTAGAGTCAACTGTGGTAGGGGCAGTCTGTTCATGTTGCTGTGAATTGTATTAGAGTCAACTGTGGTAGGGGCAGTCTGTTCATGTTGCTGTGAATTGTATTAGAGTCAACTGTGGTAGGGGCAGTCTGTTCATGTTGCTGTGAATTGTATTAGAGTCAACTGTGGTAGGGGCAGTCTGTTCATGTTGCTGTGAATTGTATTAGAGTCAACTGTGGTAGGGGCAGTCTGTTCATGTTGCTGTGAATTGTATTAGAGTCAACTGTGGTAGGGGCAGTCTGTTCATGTTGCTGTGAATTGTATTAGAGTCAACTGTGGTAGGGGCAGTCTGTTCATGTTGCTGTGAATTGTATTAGAGTCAACTGTGGTAGGGGCAGTCTGTTCATGTTGCTGTGAATTGTATTAGAGTCAACTGTGGTAGGGGCAGTCTGTTCATGTTGCTGTGAATTGTATTAGAGTCAACTGTGGTAGGGGCAGTCTGTTCATGT
>CM031598.1:93355783-93368283 GCA_018398815.1 Conus ventricosus
TGCCTTCCAGATCGATTTTGAATTCTGAGAAGAGAATAACAAATCTTGAAAATATTTTTTCTTCGTTTTTCGTTTCATGGAATTCACTTTGTTTCTTTGTTTTCTAAATTTTTCTTTGTCCTTTAACTTGAGTAAATGATCTCTTTTATGTATGTCATTGTCTATTTCCTTCGTCAACCACGGGGGTTTCATAGTATGTTTTACTCGTTTTCTAACAAGGGGAGCATGTTTATCATATATTGAACTGAAAATGTATACCCAGTAATTGACTGCTTCATCTGGGTTTCTTATCTGATAAATATAATCTAAGCCCCAGGAAAGTAAATCATCAAGAAATGCATTTTTGTCAAAATGTGTGAAAGATCTGTAAAAGATTTCCTTATGTCCCAGCTTAGGAATTTTTACACCTTTCTTCATCCATGTAAAACAAACAGATGAATGATCACTGCATCCGATTTGAACAGAACATACTTCCACAATATTTGCTCTTGAGGTGACGTAAACATGATCAATTAAAGTTTCTGAGTGTTCAGTAATGCGTGTTGGTCGATCGATGATTTGTTCTAATCCATACATTGAATAACTGTGACTCCATTTTGTTCCTGGTATTGTTAAATCAATATTAAAGTCACCCAAAACAATCAATTCTTTGGATGCTAAGATAGCAGAATCCATCATCAAATTAAACTTATCATACCAGTCAGTTGTTTCGGCTGGGTTTCTGTATAGAAATCCTATAATAATCGGTTTACAATGTTTAAGACTTATTTCTATCCAAACAGATTCAATGCCATAATTCTCTAAATGTGACAGTCGTTTAAGTCTTACTGAATTTGCACAATATAAAAGTAATCCTGTTGATTTTGGTGCAGCTGGATCAAGTCGAATTGTGTCATAATTCGGCATGTACATATCGGAATCTGGTATCATATCTGTTAATCTAGATTCAGCTATACAAAAAACATGAAAGTTATTCCCATTGTTGTGTAAAAGTGTGTGTGTGTGTGTGTGTGTGTGTGTGTGTGTGTGTGTGTGTGTGTGTGTGTGAGCATGAGAGAGAGAGAGAGGGGGGGGGGGGAGGAGGGAGAGAGAGAGGGATGGGGGAACATACTTTGACAGTTATCATAAACATGTGTCAACTTTTTTCTGACAGGCAGGCCTTCAGACCTGTTTGAGAATGTTTTCTTTTTACCACACTTTGGCACACACACACACACACACACACACACACACACACACACACACACACCACACACACACACACACACACAGAGTGTGATAGAGCAGACAGACAGAGACAGAGAGACAGAAGAGAGAGAGAGAGAGAGAGAGAGAGAGAGAGAGAGAGAGAGAGAGAGAGAGAGAGAGAGAGAGAGAAGGAAACTGAGACAGAAACATGGGCAGACAGATAGACAAACAGACGGGTATTTCTGTGAGAGGGAGAAATAGTAATACATGGGCAGACAGATAGACAAACAGACGGGTATTTCTGTGAGAGGGAGAAATAGTAATACATGGGCAGACAGATAGACAAACAGACGGGTATTTCTGTGAGAGGGAGAAATAGTAATACATGGGCAGACAGATAGACAAACAGACGGGTATTTCTGTGAGAGGGAGAAATAGTAATACATGGGCAGACAGATAGACAAACAGACGGGTATTTCTGTGAGAGGGAGAAATAGTAATACATGGGCAGACAGATAGACAAACAGACGGGTATTTCTGTGAGAGGGAGAAATAGTAATACATGGGCAGACAGATAGACAAACAGACGGGTATTTCTGTGAGAGGGAGAAATAGTTATTGAACAAAAATAGGAAGGGTTAATGTTGTGAAACAAAGACGGTAATTGTCTGAAGGAAGAATAGATTCTGGTGTGAATGGGAGAGAGAGTAATGTTGTAAAAGGAAGAAAGGGTAATGGTTGAACGACGAAAGGTCAATGAACGCAGAAAGGATAATGCTGTATGACGAAGAAAGTGCAATTATGTTTGAAGAAGAGATGCTAATGTTATAAACAGAAGAAAGGGTAATATTGTGATTGAAAGAGAAAAAAAAGGGTAGCGTTGTGGAAAGGTAAGCGGGTAGTATTGTCAAAATGAAAGGGAAAAAAATCTATAATTATAGCAAAGAAATAAATGGAGCGCTAGGAAAGAAACTTTAATCATGTTTGAACAGGAAATGGTAATAGTGTATGTGGAAGTTATAATAGTCTATGTGGAAGTAAGGATCTGAAAATATGGAAGAAAGCATGATACGGTGCCAAGAAGAAAGATTGATAATGGGATAGGCAAAATCATGTGCCTTGAGAAGAAGAAGAGTAGTTGTGTAAAAGTGTGGTTAAGGAAACGAAGTCCATAATGCTGTGAAAGACAGGTTACTGACGTGAAAGGGGAGAAAAAGGTACTGGTTTTGAGGGAAGAAGGGTATTGTTATGGGTGGAACAAAAGGCAATGGGGTGAGGATGAAAGGGTTGAGGGAAGAAGGGTATTGTTATGGTGGAACAAAAGGCAATGGGGGTGACGATGAAAGGGTTGAGGGAAGAAGGGTATTGTAATGGGTGGAACAAAAGGCAATGGGGGTGAGGATGAAAGGGTTAGTGTTACTTATATCCCCACCTTCTGATATTTCTCTGCAAATAATTTGCGCTTTTGTTTTCAGAATTCTTTTGACTCGACCTTTCTTCTTTTGTGTGTGTGTCTTTTTCTGTAAACTCTGCTTTCTTCTTCTTTTCGAGTCTTTGGTATAGAAAGTGTTTACACGTTTCTCGTTCAATGAATTCAGCAAGATGTCAGTTTGTTGTTGTTGTTGTTGTTGTTGTTTATTGTTTGTTTGTTTTCATGTAGCATTGTGGAAAAGTAATGCAATGAGATTGCGCACTCTGTCTAGACTGGACACAGACTTTCTAATTTGCAGTGTGACTGTGTCTTGTTTCTCGTGTGGCCTTTAATTAACCTTTTTTTGTTGCTGTATCTTAGTTTTATACTCGTGTTCATAGAATTGGGAGATTAATTCCAGAAATAGCCTGTCGCCTTCAGTACATCTCCTGTTACATGCTTTAAGGTTATTGATAGTTATGCTATCATGCTCTGTGTTGTGTAAATAGTCCAGACAGCAGTCTTTGCTTTTTTGTTTGTTTGTTTGTTGGCTTGCTTTTGTTTTGTTTTGTTCCGTCTCCAGTCTTTTTTTTCTTCTTTTTTTGAATAATGACAAACTTTAGAATACCCTGTATGGTCGACTAGATTATAATACTCTTGAAAATTATGTTGTTTTTTCTTGCAGTGACCGACCTGATCATCTCACGTGTGACCTACTAGGACCTCTTTCCAATCCACTCGGATACTGTCACGCTCACACATATGATAACATGACGTTTCACCTATCAGGCCCCTTTTCCAGCAAGTCAAATGCTAACACATCCATACGATCACGTGATGATAAGACATTTAATCTATTAGTGGCTCTTCCCTCATCCACTCACATGCCCACACGATCAGACATAATTATTATATGACATTTCATCAGTTAAGACCCTTTTTTCCCTGTCCACTTAGATGCTGACACATTCAGTCACAGTGAAAGTGGCTGTGTGTATTACAGATATAACTAGCAGTTCACTGGAGATAACAGACCACCACCACAGTCAAACAGTTCTAAAAAAAAATTAATAAAATGAAAAGCTGCGTATTCACGTCGTCAGGATTTTACACAAAATATGCAAGTATGACGGTATGACCGGTGCATTGTATGACGTTAGCTTGTATGTGCTGTCATCCTTAAGACTGATTTGAGCAATTTCACATCATTGATTTGGTTTCGTCATGTTTGTCAGATTTCCTGTGCTTTTGCTAGTGAGGCAGGTCAGAGATGCACCGCAACTAACGGTACATTTTCTGCTGTTTGATCCCCTCTTCATATCTACACATGCATTTAACGATTCGCGTTCTGTTTGTGGGCAACGTTTAGTTAAGACAGGTGCCCTAGATTTTGCATAATCGTGTTGAGGGACTGGCAAACAGGGAAAATATAACCTCCTCGACAGAGTACAAATATCTTGGTTCTAACACATATTCTGTTTTCATCTTTTATTCCCTTTCTGTTTGACTAGCGGCTTGTGTTTGTCAAATGTCTGATTAAGTTGACAAGACAAGCAGAGCATGCTTCCTCCAATTTTTTTACCGTTCAGTTAAGACTCAAAATATAACAAAAAGGAGTCTCTCTCTCTCTCTCTCTCTCTCTCTCTCTCTCTCTTCTCTCTCTCTCTCTCTCTCTCTCTCTTTCTCTTCTTCTTCTTCTTCTTCTTCTTCTTCTTCTTCTTTCTTCTCACTATGTCTAATTTTTTTCACTACATCTAATTGTTTGGTTATTTTTTAAAGTTTCATTGGGACATTGGTATTGTCAATGTTGTCAATGGTCCGTTTATGACACTGTTTAAAAATGTTGCGATTTGAGGAGTCTTTTTCTTATACCCATGTGTCAATTCCATGATGTCAGCAAATTGTAAAGTGTGTTTTAAAAGAATTGCGCGTGAAAAGGAGTGAAACAAAGATCTAACACATTTGCATGAATCATTGAGAGGCTTTGCTGAAGGTGAAGGGGAAGAAGCTTAATCGATTCCTTTCCATTCTTTGTCCTCTATGTATCCGTGGCTGTTTTCTCTGGAACGTTGGTTCAACGTCTTTCAGCCTCTGTTCTATTTTCCGTAAAAGAGTTAAGAATGTTTTTCTCGGAAAAAAATCAGCATAAAATACGCTGGGAACAGCAGGCCTTTGATTCAGATAGAAGGGCATGTGCACCTATTTGCCGTGGCAGATCGAATTTCTGTCGAATAACATTCTTTCAAAGTGGGTTACGCAAGCAGAGAGAGAGAGAGAGAGAGAGAGAGAGAGAGAGAGAGAGAGAGAGAGAGAGAGAGAGAGAGAGAGAGAGAGAGAGAGAGAGAGAGAGAGAAGTGTGTGTGTGTGTGTGTGTGTGTGTGTGGTGTGTGTGTGTGTGCATGTATACAAACTATACGTCGTGAGAATGGTCTGTAAGAATACGTTTTTAGCAGGTTATGTCCGTGTTTTCTCTGCGTCCACTACAAGATTTCTTGTCCCTTATTTTTCCATTTTGATTTAGGTTTTGCTTTAATTTTTATTTTGTCTGACTTTATGTCTGTCCTCCAAAACAACGCTGAAGTGATTTCCTCTTTTCTTGGCCTCTCTTGTAAGTTTTACAACTATTCATTTGTTCATTCATTTTCTTCTGCCTATTTTGTCGTCCACTTTTGTCTGCTTTTGTTCTCGACGGCCTATTGAGTTTTGCTGTTGTTGTTGCAGTTTATAATACGTTAGCTGATGCTTCGGCTTGAAAATTCTTTCTGTCTACCCAGCAGTAAATGGAAACCAGTTTCAGTTCAGGAAGGATTGAAAGATGGAAGAAGAGGGATGGCTTCGCTTTCCATTGTGCCTGCTGGTGGACTTCTTGACAGCTGACCGCCCTGCGGCCTGTAGGCTTTGGGAGCTTTAACCCAACCTTAACCCAAGGCACCTAGCGCAGCCTAGATTCTGTTTGCTTCGATCAAGGATGTCAATACTGTACGCAGGATTTTATGAACTGTATGGGCATTGTAGATAGTTCTGTTTGTTGTTGTCTTTGTTTACATGTCTTTGTTTATTCTGTGGTGATAGCCCTGAAGGTTACTTTAATTATGTAACTGAAACTGAAATCTAACTCTGCCATTCTTTCTCCTTCTCTTCTCTTTATTTTTGCTTTTCTTTCTTCTTACCTTTCTTCTTTCTTTCTTTCTTTCTTTCTTTCTTTTCTTTCTTTCTTTCTTTCTTACTTTCTTTCTTTCTTTCCTTCTTACAATAAACGACTTCACAATGTAAGTCTAAATACACAAAAGATTTCACAATGTAAGTCTAAATACACAAAAGACTTCACAATGTAAGTCTAAATACACAAAAGACTTCACAATGTAAGTCTAAACACACAAAAGATTTCACAATGTAAAACTAAATTCATTATTTTTTCCAGTGCTGGATCACAGGGGTCACCAGCCTCGGGTCTGTGTTCTCTTTCGTTGTCCACAATCTTCATCACTCCCAGTTCATGTTCGTGTGACGTCTTACCCATCATGGCGCTTTCTCCTTTCAGTAAAAGACTCACACGTTCAGGCAGTTTCTCCCTGCGACCAAATTGTTTATATCGGACATTCCCATGTCATGTTCCGACAAAGACATTGAAAGTGCTTTGGTCCGAATCGGTTGTGTGATGCGGTCTCCACTCCTCTTGGAAAAAATGCGCGATCGTGACGGTAAACTTACACGTTTTGTCACAGGTCGAAGATTCTGTTTCATCAACATCCCCGGCAAATCACTTGAGCCTGCCATGACAGTAGGTGGGTTCACGGCACGTCTTTATTGTAGAGAGCAGGACAGACGTCAAAAGAAACACCCTGTGTGCTCCAACTGTTTGTTAACAGGACATCATAGGTCTGCTCGTCAGAACTTGGTGACATGTCTCAAATGCCATCAAAGTGGCCATGTCCGCGGTGACAGGATTTGTCCGGCAGAAATAGACCAGTCATTGTTTTCAATAGCTACAGATCATCACTTTGCCGACAGTGCTGCTCCCCATGACCTGGGCTCTGACAGTGGCGGTTGATCACCACCTGACAGTGACTGACGACGTTCAAGAGAGTCTGGATGATTGTGGTGGTGGTGGTGATGATGCTGATGATGATGATTAAGGTGAAAATACAGACAGCAAAGCTGCTACCAGTGATGGTGAAGTGAAGCAATTACGTAACATTTACGCTAGTGTCGACAAGGACGATCCCTTGTTTCACACTCCCCCTGCCATTCCCCTCAAATCTAAGGTCAAACAAAACAATAAAAGGAAACAAGCCAGTGACGGGCAGCTTCAACGTGGCAGGCAGCTGATGCGTCGGCTCCTCAGTCAAAGCTTGATTTTACAGAACAGCGACGATCAGCGAGTTTGACCCCAAAACGTTCGCGCGCTGAGAGTGGGGACTCCCCTCCTTCAGGTGACGTGAAGGGGGCCGCCAAACGTGACAGACGTGACGAAAATTCTGCTGAGAGCAAACCTGCGCCGACCTGAAGAATGACGATGATTGCAGTTTGTTGCAGGCATTGCAATCTTTTGCTACGTCCCTGGATTTTGGATTATGGCTTGCGATTACAATTTATGTTTGTTTTCCCTGAATGTGCGGGGTTTACGCTGTAAAATTAAAAGAAAAATGTATTCACGTTTCTTAAGCAAAGAAAACATGATGTTATTTGTCTTCAGGAGACTCATTGTACTCATAATGTAATAGAGGAATGAAGAAAAGAATGGGGAGGGGAAGTTTTATTTAGTGCATTAGCTCCCATAGATGTGGTCAGATGATTTTGTTACGAAAAGGACTGAACGCTATATGTAACATTATCTACTCCTCTGAAAGAATATTAGCTATTAGTGTTAATATAGCAGGCAAAAATCTTGCCGTATTTAATGTGTATGCTCCTAACCTGCCACATGAAAAGTTACTATTTTTAGGAAATAACTGATAAGATTAAAACGTATGGTAATGTCGGAGATATACTTGTCTGTGGTGATTTCGAAAGTGGACCTATGTGTTATCTAAAAGAGAAAGTCGAGAGAGTGCAGGGCTCTTCCACGGTCTAAAATCTCTTTAAAGTAAAGTTTTATTTTCACGACGTTAGCGCTTCTACACAGTTGCAGGTATGAGGGCTTAGCTGGTACACGTGTGGTTTGAGGGCTTAGCTGGTGCACGTGTGGTATGAAGGCTTAGCTGGTGCACGTGTGGTATGAAGGCTTAGCTGGTGTACGTGTGGTATCGAGGGTTTAGCTGGTGCACGTGTGGTATCGAGGGCTTAGCTGGTGTACGTGTGGTATCGAGGGTTTAGCTGGTGCACGTGTGGTATGAAGGCTTAGCTGGTGCACGTGTGGTATGAAGGCTTAGCTGGTGCACGTGTGGTATCGAGGGCTTATCTGATGCACGTGTGGTATCGAGGGTTTAGCTGGTGCACGTGTGGCGTGAACTACCGTATGTTGTAATAAAAAATGGCGTTCCCATTTTACATAATTGTTTATGTCACATATTCTTTCAGTGCCTTCAAATCAGACCAGAATCCATCAATGAATCAACGCATTATCAGACTATGTCAGGTTCCCTATCACCTCACCTATCCCGGCGTCTTGAAGACCGTTGGGGTGCCAAAGAAGACTTTGCAACCAGCTTTCTCCACTCTTCCCGGAGTCATGTGAGGCTATATACATTGAACGTGAACGCATCAGCTTCATCTGATAGAGGCAGCTAAGACATTAACCACTGAAAGTATTCTGTTCATGCTAGGTTATAGGTGTTGACCTCTCGCTGCCTGTCCACAGGTAGTTATAAGACATCTCCTACTGGTTCTAAATTCTGCCACTGATGTAATATCTAAAATACACAAGATCAGCTGTTGTATATCTCTGTTTAACCCGTTCCCTGCCTGGAACGAGTAACGCTCGTTCAGAAAGCCGCAGAAAACAGAAAACCGCTACGCCCCGAACGAGAGTGTCTCGTAACTTCGTAACAGAAAGCAGAAAAATCTACTTGGGAAACGACCCTCTAAAATGTTCTCACCTCTTCTACTGGTGTCAAGGAACAGCCCCTTTCCCTTCTCGCGAGCAGCCAGCTGACCACATGTTATGCAAATTGCGAGTTGAGAGGTCACAGCTGATAAGCATAGTCAAGATGGCAGCTCAACCAAGCACTTCGTCGACGCGTCCCGTTTCCAAGCGTCACACTGCCCTTGATATTTTAGATGACGTTCTAAAGTATCAAGATAGTGATGAAGAAGACCTTTGAGGATCGGATCCTGATACTAGCGATGAGGAGGAGACGGATGGGAATCAGCACTATCCACTTTTATCGGAGATACATGCTGGTGATGACGTGGCTTCACTGTTCTGTACACAACACATCAGTAAAGAAAGAGCCGTTAGCGTGATCGACGAAGCGGAAATTGCCGAACGCGTGCCGTGAACGAGCACTGCACCCCCTCCTTTCTTGACGAACGGGGTGGTGGACGTGGTACGGGCTCAGAACGACGGTGAAGGTCCCGTGGAAGCGGCCGGGGGCGTGGCATGGGGCGTGGTCAGCAACAGCTGATCAAAGAATGGCGAGAAAGAGGTGCACAGCCCTTCAACCTTGCTGTTGTTTTGACTGGGAATTCTGGTCTGCAAGTCAACTGTGCCAATTTTCAGCTGTACAAAGTTCCAGTCTTCAGTTCCTTCATGACCAGAAACTGGTTTCAGGCAAGTAGCTCTATTTTTCTTTTGTTGGTTTGTTTTGTTTTGTTTTTGTTTTTACTACATGATTCTTCATTCCTTGACTATTCATTTCTGTATTTCTCTTCTTTGCCCCATTTCCTACTGAAACTACAATTATGGCAAATAATGACTGTATGGATAGGTGGGACTGTCGCGGTCAAATTTGTTGCTCAGTCAAATCAGTTGCTGGCATACCAGTTTAGGCAAAAAATGACGTCATTTGATGCCACAACACACATCCGCCTACTCAGAAATGTGTGAGCACGACTTGGCCTAACGGCCTTCGTTCATTCGTCCTTCGTCCTCTCTCGGGCTTCGCCCTACTCTGATCTAAAGACCATCGATTCTGCTTTGGAGTAGACTGGGACACTGGTTACGCCAGGGGGGAGCCTTGCAGTATAGTCAGTATGGAAATAGACGAAATGGGATCATCAAATGACGTCATTTTTTGCCTAAACTGGTATGCCAGCAACCGATTTGACTGAGCAACAAATTTGACCGCGACAGGGACTGTGTGTGTATGTGTGTTTGAGTGTGTGTGTGTGTGTGTGTGCGTGTGTGTGTGTGTGTGTGTGTGTGTGTGCGCGCGCGCGCCTAAGCATTATTTATTTCTGTATGCAAGTTTTCCATATAAGTTTGTTCATTTTGTATAACACAGAAGCACTCATCCACAGCAGTTTTTTTGTTTTGTATCATTGTGGTGTTTTTACATTCATGTGTGTGTGTGATACTGTTAGTGTGTGTTTGTGCATATGTGTAATGTGTGTGTGTGTGTGTGTGTGTGTGTGTGTGTGTGTGTGTGTGTGTGAAGCTGTTTGTGTGTATGCATGTGTTGTATGTGTGTGTGTGTGTGTGTGTGTGTGTGTGTGTGTGTGTGTGTGTGTGTGTGTGTGCTCAACTGTGGGTCTGCTTACTGTGTATGTGTGTGTGTGTGTGTGTGTGTGTGTGTGTGTGTGTGTGTGTGTGTATGTATGTGTGTGTGTGTGTGTGTGTGTGTGTGTGTGTGTGTGTGTGTGGAAGCTGTTTGTGTGTATGCATGTGTTGTGTGTGTGTGTGTGTGTGTGTGTGTGTGTGTGTGTGTGTGTGTGTGTGTGTGTGTGTTTATCGCATGTTATTAGTGTGAACCATCATCATAACAAACAAAACCAATATAGAATGATGTGAAATTGTAGACAAGAGTATAAGTAAGTAATCCACAAACAATCTAACCAATAACTCAACAAATGGGTGAATAATGTACATGTTAGTGAACATACTGTGAAAAGCATGATTATGCCCCTTCTTACCCAACAAATAGTACCCCCAATTATGAGCAGATTGTCATCAAGAACAACATTCCTTGGGATTTATATGACTGACATGTGTTAGTGCTGATGTTGAACAATTAGTCACATCACTTTTTCATTGTTTACACTGATTTTATATGGTGCAATTTGTTTATGTATACCTGAAAACTGTTCTTTTTGTAAAACCACCAATACATGTATCCCTGTCCATCCCCTAATGGCTCACAAAACTACATTATTGTTATATAGCATCAAAGTTTGTGGTATAAGGAAAGAGAAGCCATAAAATCTAAGTCATATGTAAAGAAATACATAAGCAGTGATTGAGGTACTGAGCCTACCCCAAATAGTAAAATTATGCCCCTTTCCAGTAGAATTGGGGTACCCCCAGTAACAGACAGATTGTTACACAGAGGGACATTTATTGACAACAATATGAATCCCAGGTGTTTGTAATGTTGTTGAGCTAACACCAAAAGGTATTTTAGTTGTGTTTAGTGGGTTTTTATATGCTCAATTATTCTAAAACTCTCAAATTGAAAACAAAACAAAAACTGTTTTATCACATGTTATTTGTGTGAACCATCATCATAACCAACAAAACCAATATTGAATGATGTGAAATTGTAGACAAGGGTATAAGTAAGTAATCCACAAAAAATCTAACAAATAACTCAACAAATAAATGAGTAATGTACATGTTAGTGAACATACCACGAAAAGCATGATTATGCCCCTTTTTACCTAAAAAATAGTACCCCCAATTATGAGCAGATTATCATCAAGAACAACATTCCTTGGGATTTATATGACTGTCATGTGTTAGTGCTGATATTCAATAAGTAGTAAGACCACTTTTTCAGTGTTTTGACTCATTCTGTTTGGCGCAATGTGTTTGTGTACACTCAAAAACTGTTATTTTTGGTAAAATTGTTATAATTATGTCAATTTCTGCTATACTAATTATCAACATAATCAAGCCATTTTGCTAGGACATTGTAGACAAATGCGTAACAACAAAACATGCAAAAAATCAAAGAGATCTGTCAAGAAATAAGTGAGCAGTAACCATTTCATTGAACCTACCCCAAAAAGCTCAATTTTACCATGGCAGACAGATTTTCAAATGTGCTATTATACTGTGGCAGTGAAGGGGTTAAAGATTCCCAATAGATTGAACGAAGACTACATTGCACGACCTCCTTTCTGTGCTTCCAAGCCATTTCTGGAGCTGCGTCTCCATACATTTCTGATCTCCTAAACATCTGTTTTCTATCAAGGTTTCAGTTTTTCTGCTGATGGCACACTCTTTTGGATACCGTAATTCAATAGATAGAGGAATAGGATGAGGAGGGGAGAGGAGGAGAGATATTTGGTTTTAGCCTTTTTGTTGTAGAAACCTGGAACACATTGCTAGTCTTCGTCTTCCATCACTGTCAACCTTCAAACTAATCTGAAAGCTTTTCTTTTCAAGCTGTCTTTTCCCTGATGCCCACCTCGTTTGTGTGGCTTCTTTTGCGGTAGTCGTGGTGCGTGCGTGCGTGTGTGTGTGTGTGTGTGGTGTAGGCTTGATCATGGATGTGAGTATGCGTAGGTGTGTGCGAGAGGGACGGGTGGTATTGGGGGAGGGGGGGGGGGTGCATGTGAAGAAAAGAGATGCTCTATGCATACGTGCTTCCTGTTATTAACAAGAGTTTTAAGATTGTGAACAGTACTAAAAATCCTATTGTTGTTGTTGTATATAATACCTTGTTTCGTGAAGCGCATTGAAAAAAAACAACCAACAACAGCAAAGTACAAGGGACCTACACTCTACTTTTAGATCCCGACCCGTACCCTAGATCTGCCCCGGACATTGATGGATTAATGACTTGGCCACATTCCATCC
>CM031598.1:93378283-93383283 GCA_018398815.1 Conus ventricosus
TGTGTGTGTGTGTGTGTGTGTGTGTGTTTCTACTTGAAGTAGTCTTAATGATGTAAATGAAATGGTGCTATCAGCCAATCAATTAAAAATTGGACGTCAAATTTCTATAGGCTTGCCCGCAAGTCACCTTTCAGTCTCTTCTCCTCTACCGACACCTTGCTCAGTCCCCCCCCCCCCCCCCCCCCCCCCCTGCCCCTTTCCTCAATCCACCAGCTTCTCCCCCCTCTCCAGTCTCCTTGCCTGTCTTTTCGTTCCTCACTCTGTAATCCTTCACTCCAGTACTGGCGTCTACTGTGGGTCAAGAGACGTAGATGTCATCATCCACAGTGGGACATGCGTCACAAGAGAAGAGAGCCTGTCAGTCTGGTCCTGGCTGGTACCATGGAGACCTTTCACGTGCTGACAGAGTCAACACTTCCAGTGTGATGAGGCAGACACTGAAGACGGCTGGGAAACAGGGAAAGAGGGCGATGGTATGCGTGATTGGCGGAACTATGGGAGGTCTGTGTCCGTCAGCTAAAATAGAGCAGACGTTGTGTTCTGGGGCGTCTTCTCCAAAGACTACTGTGTAAATTCTCTTTAGATATCATTCATTTGGTAGATATCTGATACAGACATGGCTTCTTTTTCTGCTATGAGGAGAGTTTATGTTACCTTATGAAAGAAAATAACTTGTCTCCTCCCTGCTCCAAACATCTTTCTTTTTTTTTTTTTACTAATGATAAACAATTGCAATGGACAACTGGATCATCCAGTCACATTTTGCATTTGAGGGTCCAGTGTTCGAATTCCCGCCAGTCTGTCTCTTTCTAACCAATATTGAGTTTTGTTTTTCTATCAAGAAACTTGATTCAATCCTTGCAACAGAGATGTCTATGATTTAAATAATTTTGCTTAAAAAAAAATCTTCGTGGCTGTTTAGACAGAGTGGTTCCTGAAAAACACTGTAGTGACAGCCTCAGTGGGCTTGACAGTGGTCAGCACTGTGAGAGTCAGAAAAATGACTATTTGTATTAATCAGTGGACATTTGTTACGGTACAAAGTGTCCGCAGGTACAAAGTGTCCGCACGCGGACACTTTGTTGCCTGCGGACACTTTGTACCTTGAACTGACATTCAAAGTGTCCGCAGAAATCCTGCGGACACTTTGTTCCGCAAGTTGACATATAACTTACAAAAGCGGAACAAAGTGTCCGCAGCCGTTTCAGTCTCAGTGTGAGTGGGTGAATGTGCACGTACATTCCCATGCGCGTGCGTGCGTGCGTGCGTGCGTGCGTGCGTGTGTGTGTGTGTGTGTGTGTGTGTGTGTGTGTGTGTGTGTGTGTGTGTGTGTGTGTGTGTGTGTGTGCGTGCATGCGTGCGTGCGTGCGTGCGTGCGTGTGCGTGTGTGTGTGTGTCTATGTGTGTGTGTGTGTGTGTGCGCGCGCGCGCACGTGAGCGTAATCTAAACTTTATGCGCTGTTGCACAAAAAAGTAGTCAACAAATTTTAAACTATTAAAAAAAAATTAAGATGCACACACACACACACACACACACACACACACACACACACACACACACACACACACACACGTGCGCGCGCGTGCCTACGCACGCACACACGCACGCACGCTCGCGCATGGGAGTGTGCGTGCACATTCACCCACTCACACTGAGGCTGAAACGGCTGCGGACACTTTGTTCCGCTTTTGTAAGTTATATATCAACTCGCGGAACAAAGTGTCCGCAGGATTTCTGCGGACACTTTGAATGTCAGTTCACGGTACAAAGTGTCCGCAGGGAACAAAGTGTCCGCGTGCGGACACTTTGTTCCTGCGGACACTTTGTACCGTAACAGACCTTTCTTCTTTCGTGCAAGGGACGAGAATGATGACTGAATGTAATCAGAAAAAGATTTTCGTTTGACTTTAAGCACTGAAAGCTCGTGATATCAGTGTTAGGTGGGTTTCTAGTCCGATAGTTAGAGCGTTTGCTTGCAGAGCTGGCGGTGGTAAGTTCGAATAACTCCTAGGGTTTGATTTCTGTGGCTTAAAATCTCACTTTAGAGGACAGAAATAAATCGGTACTTGATTCCAGGAAAGTAAAGGTGGTGGAAGAGATGGATGGGCTGCAGCTTGCATCCAGACATGATAAACCTGTTTATGCTGGTATGGAACTTTAACATTTGAAAAGCAGCTTGTAGTAGGTTAATATTGAAGATGAGTATATTTTGAATGGATGGAAGTCTAAAACTGGAAACAAGATTGTTAGATTTTGCCTGCACTTTCGCGCGCGCGCACCTGCGTGCGTGCGTGTGTGCGTGCGTGCGTGCGTGCGTGCGTGCGTGCGTGCGTGCGTGTGTGTGTGTGTGTGTGTGTGTGTGTGCGTGCGTGCGTGCACGCGCGCGCGCGCGCGCGCGTGTGTGTGTGTGTGTGTGTGTGTGTGTGTGTGTGTGTGTGTGTGTGTGTGAGAGAGAGAGATAGTAATATCAATATATACCTCAGGTTGTTTGATTCGACAGAATGTTAAACTTCCCTGCCATTGGCAAGAAAAACCGTCGCATTTCACCTCTTGTCAGGATAGCGCCATCTTGTTTTACCAAGGTGCGAGAATCTGATCATGTCCCACCTCTTCTAGAACTGCACTGGTTGCCTGTATACTTGAAGGTGAGATATCGGTTCCAAATGTTGCATCATTCTCCTGCTTCTCCTTTTCACCCATTCAACTTTTGTCTTCATCTTGATCCCCCTAGTGACAGCCATGTCTCCCCCTGAAAGACCAAGGACAGCTTCAGAGGCCTTGCAATGGGAACAAACACTTCTGTTTCATGCCCAGCCTCCATGGTCATTCCAAGTAAAGCCTGTCTTTTTCGTGTCTTTTACACTACGTTCTTCCAATCGCACAAGCATGTGCACGTACGTACGGTCATTTGTGTGATTTTAACTGCATGTGTGGATGTCGGTTGCATATTTCCATGTACTTGTAAATGATGGTGGACTTTTATACATGTGATTGAAAGTTTTAGAATGTGCACCACCATCTTAATTTTCATGCGTTTTCTTTACATGTCGTTTGTTTGTTTGTCTTGTTTTGATTTTGTTTCTTTCTTCTTTTTTTTTTTTTTTTTTTTGGTCTGGTTTTTCATTGGTCAAATATTAAAAAAAAAGTTTATGCATTTGGAAACACTTAAAACTCATTCGAGACTAGTATAAACATCCTTCGTCTTCTTTCTTCTTCTTCTTCTTCTTCTTCTTCTTCTTCTTCTTCATCTTCTTCTTCTTCTTCTTCTTCTTCTTCTTCTTCTTCTTCTTCATTAACAGTCTTTTAGTCCAGTTTAGCTTCTCTGACAGCATGTCTGCTAAGATGCTGAATACTTACGTGTTAGGTCATATGAGCCCCCACCCCACCCCCACCCCTCTCTCTTTCTTTCTCTCTCTCTCTCTCTCTCTCTCTCTCTCTCTCTCTCTCTCTCTCTCTCTCTCTCTCTCCCCTCTCTCTCTCTTCTCTCTCTCTCTCTCTCTCCCCTCATTTTTTAACAACGTGTCAACAATCACTTTTGTTCACCCTAACCTTATCTCAATCCAGTCTGGTGCCGACACGACTCAGACGACCTGAAAACGTGATAATTGTACGTTAGATAGGTGGAACGATGGACGACTGCATGCATACACGCTTTTATTTGTCACCCTTCTTTTGGGAAAAAAAAAAGCTGAGTGCTTTCGCTCTTTAACGATCAGTTAAGAGGAGATAAAAGAGGCGGAAAATGTGTGATCAATCTCAGTCTCTAACCTCTATTTTGTCCTGTGCAGATGCGCGTTCACACACACACACACACACACACACACACACACACACACACACCCCACACGCACGCACACCCCACACACACACACACACACACACACACACACACACACACACACGCGCGCGCGCGCGCGTGCGCGCGCGCGCACGCACGCACGTACGCACGCACGCATGCACATACGCACGCACTCACGCTCGCTCGCACGCACACACGCAAGCATGCACACACGCATGCATGCACGCACACAAGCACAAACACACACACGCACGCACACGCACACACACACACACACACACACACACACACACACACACACACACACACACACACACACACGGCCGCACGCACACACGCACTCACGCTCGCACCCACGCACACACGCATACGTGCACGCACGCATGCATGCACGCACGCATGCATACACAAACACAACCACAACCACAACCACAAACACACACGCACGCACGCACGCACGCACGCACGCACGCACGCACGCACACACGCGCGCGCGCGCGCGCACGCACACACATGCAGACACGTATGCAGGCTCATGCGCGCGCACTCCATCTCTCTCTCTCTCTCTCTCTCTCTCTCTCTCTCTCTCTCTCTCTCTCTCTCTCTCTCTCCTCTCTCTCTCTCTCTGTTTATTTATCTATCTGCCTGTCTATCGGTCTTTCTATCTATTTATCTATCTGCCTGTCAACCTATCTGTCTATCTATCTATCTATCTGTCTATCTAATTATCCATCTATCTATCTCGTACATAATGAGAGAGTGAGAGAGATGGGCCGGCGGGTTTACAATCAATCATTCAATCAATCAACCCATGAATCAATCAATCAATCAGTCAATGCACACATACAAAAAAATCAATCAAATAAAATCCAATATTGTTAAGCCTTCTAGGCTGTGAACGATCAACAAGACATAATGAAAGACGAAGCCCATCTTTTTTCCATCCACAGCTGCAATCTTCACTAAGCTGAACTGGCAACCCTATACTGCTGGGCAGATGCTGGGGATTTCAAAGACACTAGAAATTCGACAGTGTGAGTAGTTTGAGCTCACAAAATGAGCTCCATCGCTGAACATTATAACTCTTAATCAATTACCGGCCTATATACAGATAAGTAACTGGTTCTAATTTCATCGGGGTCTTATAATAGTACCATACCCGCTATAAAGTTCCAGCAAGACCAAGGAGGCTGAAAGAAA
>CM031598.1:93403283-93405783 GCA_018398815.1 Conus ventricosus
TTTGTCAGAAATGCCAAAAAAAACCTATGGGGCGTAATGAGGACCTAGTTTTGTTCCTAGGCCATTGTATGGATAGTAAGATGACCAAGAAAACCAGGCGACATTCATGGACAATAACCGTTAGAATCTTTGGAGAAAAATCAGTATTCGGCGCTGTCTGTGTCAATATTTGTTCTGTAAACCGGTAGGAGAAGTGCTTTATAGCAAGTTCCGGTGTGGAAGTATAATTATGATGGGAAGGGTGGTTTTGGAAGGGGAGGTCGTGGAGAAGGGCGTGGTTGAACTAGGGAAGAAGGGTGAGGTAAGATTGACACCTTAGTGACTAAGATTATTTTGTTCTGATATATGATAGTAGGCTTCAGATTAGAAATCGTTTGTATTAATTTAAAACAAAACGAGAACGTTTGTTCATTTTTGCTTCATGGCAATATCAGTATTGATTCTGTGTTTTGTTTTTTTAAAGTCAGCCTCACAGATTTATTCAGTTACAAAACAAACTGAAAGATCTGTTGATTTTGACAAGTCTTTTCTCATCTCTACCCCGCATCCCTCCTCCTCTCTCCCCTTCCCAAGATAAAAGAACTAATAACAGATTATGATTCCTGATTTCGATCATTCTCACTCCTTTCTTCTGATAAAATGGACACATAGAGAATCCTCAGTTTTAAAAACCTACATGGGCATTGTGGGCGAACCACGTTTCTTATGTCGCTTTAAAACAAACAATTCACAAACAAACAAAAACCAGTTACACCCTAGATTTCAGACAGCTGCTTATTTTATGCTGCTGTGATCCATGCAGTCTCAGCAACCAGAATGCTGTATCCTGCACTACCAGACACTGGACTGGTGAGATTGTTGTCCGGTCAACTCACTTGTTGCCGATAGTTATGACGTCCTGTGACGTGCAAAAAGTAACAACACTCTCTGATTAGTACATAATACGACCACAACGCTGACCCCGATGAAATGTGGGCGACATCATCCTGCTATCGGATACATTTAGATACATCTACTTTTTGTTACATTCATGGATTGTAACGAATATTATTTGAGAGCGTGGATGTGCAGTTGCGAACAACGTGTTCGGATCTTACGCGTTTTCATGGTTGCTTTTTATTTCCATTTCACGTTTTGTTGTCTCACAATTTAGCTGGCAGACAGACTTTTCTTTTGTATATACAGGGAGGTCCCCGTGTATAGCTATCTGCCTGCAATAAACCAGGCACCCTGCAATATTTCTCTGGAAATTTGGCTCTTCCCATATAATGCCATTCCATACTCAATCCTGCGTAGGAGCCATCCCGGGCTGAGAAATCCTCCAAATGAACACGTCTGATGGGATTCAAACCATGATCTTTCAGTGTGTAGACTGAAACATTAACCACTCTACCAGACTGGCTCATTGTGTGTCTCAAATGTTAGTATTAATGGAGACAGTACAAGAAGAAGAACACACAGCAGGCTGTCGACTTGCCCCTGAACACAGCAGGCTGTCGACTTGCCCTGAAGCTGTCTGGCTGTGTTTGCTGTGCAGATTCGGGTGGCGTAGGGAGGGAGAATGGGACAGGAGCAGACTTAATGATTGTACAAGTGGATCCATTCTCTCTGAGTGGGAACTATTTAGATCCGGATTTTTTTTCTTTCTTGTTTTGTTTTTACTTTGTGACAGAATTAGTGATGCGACAGACACAGACTCTCTCTCTCTCTCTCTCTCTCTCTCTCTCTCTCTCTCTCTCTCTCTCTCTCTCTCTCTCTCTCTCTCTCTCTCTCTCTCTCTCTCTCTCTCTTACACGAAGGATGAGAGAGAAAGGAGAGAAAGAAAGGGAGATGGGAGAGAGAGCAAGAGAGAGAGAAAGGAAAGAGAGAGAGAGGGGGGGGAGAGAGGAAGAGAGAGAAATATATAGAGAGAGACAGACAGACAGACAGTCGGACAGACATAGGAGTTATTAGGAGGAAGAGAAATACGGAATGAGAGAGAGCCATGTCATGAGAGAGAGAGACTCTGTTTGTGTGTGTGTGTGTGTGTGTGTGTGTGTGTGTGTGGTGTGTGTGTGTGTGTGTGTGTGTGATTTGGTGTGTGCGTGCGTGTGTGTGTGTGTGTGTGTGTGTGTGTGTGTGTGTGTGTGTGTGTGTGTGTGTGTGTGTGCGTGCGTGCGTGCGTGCGTGCGTGCGTGCGTGTGTGTGTGTGTGTGTGTGTGTGTGTGTGTGTGTGTGTGTGTGGTGTGTGTGTGTGTGTGTGTGCGCGCGCACTTGTGTGTGTTCATATTTATTGCATTCTTAATGGTTTAAGCTAAATGATAATGTCAGTTAATACATGAAAAGGCACGAGTCATATTTACCACCAAAGCTCGCCTGTAAGTCAACTAACCGTCAGTCCCTACACCACCAACTCATTGCGCAACCCCACTCCAACCCACCAGCTTGCTTTCCATCCGCAATCGCCTTACCCTTCTTCTCTCTCCTCCCTCTGTAATCCTTCACTCCAGTACAGAGGTCT
>CM031598.1:93413283-93415783 GCA_018398815.1 Conus ventricosus
AGTGCAGGTGCTTATCTTTGGGTGAGTGAGTGAGTGAGTAAGCAAGTGTGTGTGTGTGTGTGTGTGTGTGTGTGTGTGTGTGTGTGTGGTGTGTGTGTGTTGTGTGTGTGTGTGTGTGCGTGCGTGCACGCGCGTGTGTGTGTGTGTGTGTGCGTGTGTGTGGTGTGTGTGTGTGTGTGTGTGTGTGTGTGTGTGTGTGTGTATCTGTCTGTCTTTGTGTGTGTGTCTGTCTGTCTGTCTGTCAGTATGTCTCTCTCTCTCTCTCTCTCTCTCTCTCTCTCTCTCTCTCTCTCTCTCTCTCTCTCTCTCTCTCTCCCTCTGTGTGTGTGTGTGTTGTGTGTGTGTGTGTGTGTGTGTGAGAGAGAGGGGGGGGGCAGAGACAGAGACCGAGACACAATGAGACAAAGAGAGACAGAGAGAGAGAGAGAGAGAACTGAAACTATCGACATTTGTGCTTTTGTCTCAGCACGATCTCTCTAAAACATTGAAATCAAACACCCCAGACACAGAGCAGTGAAGAGGGGATGGGAGAATGCGGGGGGGGGGGGGGGGGGTAGAGGGAAGAGTGGAAGGGGAAATGAACGAGGGGAATAGCGAAGAGCAGCCAATTAGTTGCCTCCTTGATTTTTGAAGTGCTGCTGGTCCTTCGGTGTGAACAAGGGCGGCCAGCTAATTGGCAAGCAGGCTTAACGAACCGTGAGTCCAGCGATCTGTTTGCACTGGCTGCAGGGAGTGAGGAGAATATGGATTTGATTGACCGGAGTCGGAAAAAAAACCTCTGGCCATGCATGGTTTTGAGTGGTTGAATGTTCTCCTGTAGGAGATAAGACTACCTGAAGTACTCATCACCAGTGTGTGGATTTAACATTCGTACCTTACCGTGACTACTACCACTACCACCACCACCACCACCACCACTTCTACTACTGTTACAATTGCCACAACAACAAGCAACAACAACAAGCACTACTATTACGACAACAACAACAACAACAACAACTACTACTACTACTATTACTACTGGTGGTGGTGGCGGTGCTGCTGCTGCTACTGCTTATGCTACTACTAATGAAAATGGTGTTTGTTTGCTGCTCCTACTACTACTACAACAACTAGTACTACAACAACTACTACTATTACTACCTCTACTTTTACTGATGCTAATACTGTCACTAAAACAACTACTGTAAAGAAGAAGAAGAAGAGGAAGAAAAAATGCAAGTTTGTTATTGGCATTTTTTTTTTTTTGATACCCCGAGCTCAAGGGAAACAATAAAGAAAGAAAAATAGATGATGGACTACCTCGAGCAAGGACCTAATTACACAATTGCATGAGAATAATCAGATCAGTCACTAAATCCAGAGAAGCTACGTATAAACAAAATGTGAATGCAAACTTTCATAAAAAGTATGTATATGTATGTTTGTATATATATATATATATATATATATATATATATATATATATATATATATATATATATATATTATATATATATATATATTTCTTCAATCTAAGACATAAGAGCAAGCTTTGTTTATAATTCAATATTTCTTGCAGTCATTGCAACACCAAGCTGCTCTGTAAGTTGCTGGAACAGTGCTCGGTACTTATCCTTTATCCTTTATTAGTTTGTTTGTATATATATATATATATATATATATATATATATATATATATATATATATATATATCTAATATATATATATATATATATATATATATATATATATCCAAACAAAGAACTCTACAACAATCATGTTGAATGTTTAACCGATATTTCGAACTCTTTGGTCTTCCTCAAGGGAGTTTAATGATTTTAATTGCATGTAGCAGCCTTCGTTCACACCTTTTTTTTTAAAAACAGTTTCACCACAGTTCCAATGGTTAGAGTAAGGATAACAGTGGAAGGATAGTAAGCTACGGGAAACACGAGAAAATAAGGGTAGGAAAGACAGATTGAGAGAGAGAGAGAGAGAGAGAGAGAGAGAACCGCTGCGCACACAAGATAGAGGAAAAGGGGGAGAGGAGGTCTAGGAAAAAGGTCGGGGGAGGGAAAAATGGGGTGGGGGAGGGGTGGGGGCTAGAAGGGGGCAAATAGGGGGATAGGTGAAGAGGGAGAAAAACCCAGGTAGGCGGAAAGTTTTGGTACAGAGAGAGGGAGGAATAATAATATATATATATATATAAGCACCATTCAAGCAACTTGTAGAAGAGCTTGGTGTTGCAATGACTGCAAGAAATATTGAATTATAAACAAAGTTTGCTCTTATGTCTTAGATTGAAGAAATAGGGGGAGATAAGCACTCATATCTGCAGTGGTAGATAATTCTGCCTAACTAACAGTATGTGCTTGAGTGGTTGAATGGGGAAATACCGGTATCTGACCAGAAGTTATATGTTAGTGAGTTTCCTCCCCATTGGAAATTGTCTCCCCCTTGGAGACTATAAGCTTGCTGAAGGCTCATTTGAGAAGCATTTATTTTATTTTTCCCCATG
>CM031598.1:93423283-93435783 GCA_018398815.1 Conus ventricosus
GCTGGATGGATGGATGGAAGGTCTGTGCAAAGTTGAGGAAATTCTGGAGGTCATGTTCTGGCATGGATGTGGCTCCCAATCCATCATCTATGTATCTTTTGTAGAGCTCTGGTGTAGGGCCTGTGTAAGAGGTTAGTAAGCGGTGTTCTAAGGTGTCCCATGAAGAGGCAGGCATAGGATGGTCCCATCTTGGTTCCCATAGCAACACCACTGATTTGTGAGAATGTGTGATTGTTAAATTCAAAAGTATTGAGGGTGAGGACTAATTCTGCAAGTCTGACCAGTGTAGCTGTGGGAGGGTGTTTGTTGGTTAAGGGGCCGTTTGTTAAGAAAGAATGCGAGGGCCTTCAGTCCATCAGCATGAGGGATGAAGTGTAGAGAGAGACGACGTCAAGTGTAAAGAGGAGGCTGGGTTGGAAAGTGGGATCTGTGTTGTATGAATTAATCATGTTAAGTGTGTGTGTAGTGTCTTTGAGGTATGTAGGGAGGCCTTGTAGTATGGGTTGGAGGAGAGAGTCTAAGTACTGGCGAAATGTGTTCTGTAGGGCAGCTGCATGCAGATACAATGGGTCTGCCGGGTGTATGGTTTTGTGTGTTTTTAGGGAGCAGTAGAAGGTGGTTGTTTGGTGTCTGTCATTATGAGGAGTTTTGGCTGTTTTCCGGTAAGTTGTTATGTTGATTTCTTGTTTAACTGTGGTTGAGATGAGTTTCTGGTGTTGGGGAGGGTTGATGCTGTGAGTGGTGTATAGAAATTTGTGTCTGACAGTTGTCTGTGTGCTTCTTTATGTACAGCTGTTTGTCCCAGGCCACCACTGCACCACCCTTGTCTGCTGGTTTGATGACAATGTCTTGTCTTTGTCTCAGTGATTCAAGGGCTTTTTGTTCATCCCGTGAGAGTTGGAATTGCGGACAGGTTTGGATTTCACTTGAGAGATTTCTTTTCTACACTTTTTGATGTAGAGTTCAACTTCAGTGGATTTGTCAAGAGGTGGCTGCGAAGCGCTGGAGTTCGAAAAAGGTGGGTAAAAATGTCTGAGCTCTCTGGTAGAGGGGGCTTAGGCACACCGTCAAGTGCAGCCATCCATCTTAATTTTCTAAAGAATCTTTCAACATCAACGTGGTTTTTGGTATTTATTGGTGGCAGGCTGAATGGGAATAAATTTCAGACCTTTTGCCAGGACTTGATTTTTCGTCATTGGTGAGAGTCAGATTATCAGGAATGCAGCGAACAAGGTGGCGGTGTTGCTCATGGGTGATAGAGGGGTCAGTGTTGTGTGTAGGGGGATTCAACTGGTCTGGGTTTGCCTTGTGTTTGTTTTGTAATTTTGATAACTTGTCTTGCTTAATCTGGTAGCAGTGATTGTGAATGAGCTGGTTGTGTGTATGGATGAGCTGTCTGAGTCTAGAAGCAGTGGCTATGGCATGATGATTGTGGTTTGTTGTTTGAAATGTTGAAGAAGACGGGAGAGAGATTCCAGGGATGAATTGAGTGTTTTGATATGTGCCAACATGAGTCTGCGGCTCGCTTGGAATAGAATTCTTGTAGTGGTAGTGGTAAGAGCAGTATTGTGAAGATCGATGGGGTGTGAGAAAGTGAGAAGCCGCGAGGTGTGATTCGCAGTCGAATGCATTGTTTTTAAAAAGTTGAGATGGGATGCAGATTTCGTTTTCTGAAACTGTGTTTTAGCATATCCTAGTGCAAATGGCTGGATGATAGGTGGCAGAAAATGAATGGACTTGGTGAAAACTGGCATGTGTACGAAAGAGGAATTGGGGGGCCGGCATTATGTTCTGATTTAGGTACTGTAGAGTTGGTTGAGAGATAGAGTTTAAGGTCAGGAGTGCCTGATTGCGATCGCACGCAACACGACTTAGAACGTATGTTAAACGAAATACGGATCAATGATTAACAGTATACAATGTTCGAAAGAACGTAAATAACAAACGATAACAATCGCACACACGATGACGTAAACAGACAAATACAAAACAACGAAGGGTAGCAGTCAGTAATGAATCAAAATAGATCTAGTTGCAAAGCGAGACGACTGCAGGCGGAAATCTAAACAAATCTTAAATAAATGTTAGCGAACCGCCCAGAGAACGTGGACAAACGAGTTACAAGAGAAAACACGACGCGTTTCGACCTCTTACTTCCCTTCCAACAGCCTCGTTCTCATTCAAACGCCTTCTTCCTTGCGCTGAAGCCTGAACGATCTAAAGCGACCAAAGCTAAGTGAATTTTCGTTGTTTTACTCGTTTGTTTATCACCAGACGAAGACCTAAGAGGTCGAAACGCGTCGTGTTTTCTCTTGTAACTCGTTGTCCACGTTCTCTGGGCGGTTCGCTAACATTTATTTAAGATTTGTTAGATTTCCGCCTGCAGTCGTCTCGCTTTGCAACTAGATCTACAAATGAGGTGTCAACTCAACTAAGCAAAGTTAAGAAATCATTTTCCACTTCGAGCACACATTTGAGTTTCTTGTCTTTGTTCTAGTACGAAATTGTTCTCGCACAACAACCATTCCCTTCACGTGCCCATTCTGATCCATCCTATCTCCCATCGACTTGCACGTACGCAATTTATAACCCTCATCCTCCCTTCTCTCCCCATCCACACATGAGAGAGAGAGAGAGAGAGAGAGAGAGAGAGAGAGAGAGCATGTGTGCAAATAACCAGTGGCAAAGCAAGGTTCAGTGGTGCAGAAGAACACACAGACAAATAACACAAAGACAAAGTACCTCTTTATTCGTAGATGTTAAAGACCAACCCTGACCCTATCCCTCGCCGCAAGCTCTGATAGGCCACACACAGACACCTAGCAGGGGGGTACAGGGTCTGTCCAGTGATTCATCCTCCACTTTCTCCCTCGGCCACGAGGGCACTGGACATCGGTGTCTCCTCTCCCCACTGCCATCTTCCTACTATACCCTGCTTCTTCTGCCCCTAACCATCGCTCTTATCCATCTCACCCGTTCCTATCCCCTGCCCACTTAACGTCTTCAGTGTGCCAGTTACGAAGACGGAGCGCGTGGCGTCGCCATTAATTTGGCGTCTGGTTTCAGGGACTGTTTGCTGGACTGTCCACTTTGGCTGATTACCCTCACGGAGTTGACCTCACTACAAAGTGGCCCAGATATTTCCGATACAGCACCTGTGTGAAGTGACCCAAATATTTCCAACACAGCACATATGTCCCTAAATATTTCTAACAGGCCATGGCATGCACACAACACAGTGACGTTTGTTTTTTGTTTTCCCTTCCCCCAAAACAAACAAACAAACAAACAAACATACAAACAAAAATTATTTGGGCTGTCAGTGCTGCAGTCTTCCACCAAGATTAAACGGATCCATTTTTGTCTAACCAAATCCTTACAAACTATATTCTGTTCGTCATATGGAGCGTGAGCGTAACAAACACAAAAGTACAAACAAAGAAACAAATAAAAAGCATATTCTGGACTGGCGCGGTTTGATTTGCTGCTATTCTGCATGCTTCTTGTCTCAGTGTGTGTCGGGTGGCTGTCCATTTGGAATTATTTACCTTTAACTATGTCACTATAGGAATAAAATTTTTTCTCGTTTGTTTATTAGTTGTCATGTAAATATTGATTCGGTGCTTTAATTCCCTTTCTGGTGGACTTTTATGATCACAAAAGAAACTTTTAAGATAAGCACAACAGCTGTGTATTTGTTTTTTTTTTGGTATTTTGTTGTTGTTGTTGACGATGTTGTTGTTGTTGTTACGTTTTCTTTATTTGTTTGCTTGTTTTAATATAACTTTTTTTTTTGTCATGCGTTGTAGAAATTGAAGCAGGCAACTTCATGCTCCTGACTGAAATGTATCCTCCTTTGACTTCTCTGACTTCTTTTTTCCTCTTCATCTTCATCTCTTCAGGATTTCTTTCTTTCTTTTGTTTCTTCTTCGTCTTCTCTTTCGCTTTTTTCCTGTCTTTGCTTTCGTTATTCATTAATTTCTTTCTATCCTTCTTTCTTTCTTGCTTGCATGCTTCTTTGTTTCTTTTTTCTTTCTTGCTTTCTTCGTGGTCGCCGTTTTCATTCTCTTTTTTTTTTTTTACTGTTCCCTTCACTCCTTCGTATTGAAGTCTACATATTCTCCCTTTTTGTTAGAATTTGCTCTCCTCTTTCGTGCTTTAGACTTCGTATTTGCCTGGAAAAAAAGTTTAAAAAAAAGAAAGAAAGAACGAATGAAAGAAGGTAGGAAAGTAAGAAAGAAAGAATAGTGCAGGCAAAAAGAACAATAAGATATATGCAAAAGTCGAAGCTAATATATAGAGAAAAAATACAGACACTAGTCTGATATTCACATCCCCCCTCCCGCCCTCCTCCCCCTCGCGCCCTCCTCCCCCCCCCCCCCCCCCCCCCCCCCCCCCCCCCCCCCCCCCCCAAGATGTAATCAAAATAAGTAAGAGGTTGGGGTGGGGTTTGGTGATATTGCTATGGGGATGTTGGAGTAAGGTAGGATAGGGTTTGGGTCTCAGAAATTCCACATCGTTTCACTGGCGGACGAGGGAAGGGCGAGCCATAAGGCTATCATGGTGGATTAGCGGCATGATGTTGTGACTGTGAAGACACTGTGCCCATCTGACGACAGGGGCTGTCACGCAGAAATCGACCGCCATATCAGAATTATCTCCCATTATCCACTTCCCATTCTCATTTTCGCACACTGAAAATTGCTTCAACAGCTGTGAATTTCCCACATTCCAGCAGGGCAGAGTCAAAAGGGAGAGAGAGAGAGAGAGAGAGAGAGAGACAGACAGACAGACAGACAGACAGAGTGGGAGACAGAGAGAGACAGAGACAGAGAGAGAAAGAGACACAGAGAGAGAGAGAGAGAGAGAGAGAGAGAGAGAGAGAGAGAGAGAGAGAGAGCGAGAGAGAGAGAGAGAGAGAGAGAGGGGGGGTTCTTTGTAGCGAAGGGAACGAGGAGAGACGGAAGGAAGGAGACAAATCGAACGGCCATATTTGAGGGAGTCAACTGCTCAACTAACCGCATCAGTGAAGGAGTTGAAACGAGCACATCTCACTACCTTCCAGGCTTTGCACGCTGAAAGCCTAGTATATCAGATAGTGGGAATGCAAAACATATGGACAATGCTCTCTCTCTCTCTCTCTCTCTCTCTCCTCTCTCTCTTTTCTCTCTCTCTCTCCTCTCTCTCTCTCTCTCTCTCTCTCTCTCTGGTGGAAAACACACACACACACACACACACACACACACACACACACACACATACATACACCTGTGTTACTTGAGGTTTATCGGCGATGCTTTCAGAGTTTTTTTTGTTTTGTTTTGTTTTTATCAATGTCTGACTTGGGATTGCTTTCCAGTCTAGACAAACAGCTACCATTTGCTTTTCAGGACCAATCTGTGTGTATGTATGTATGTATGTTATTATATTATATATATATATATATATATATTATATATATATATATATATATATATATATATAAATATATGGGGGGAGGGATGTATACATGTATGCATTTGTTTATTTATTTTGCTTACCCACAACTGATTTACTTTAAGTTTGTGGCCTTCTTCTATGTTATGAGGATAGGGAAAACAGTCTGAAAGACGACGAGTCTCAGAAATAAGAGAGAGAGAGAGAGAGAGAGAGAGAGAGAGAGAGAGAGAGGAGAGAGAGAGAGAAGAGAGAGGAGAGAGAGGAGAGAGAGAGTGAGAGAGAGAGAGAGAGAGAGAGAGAGAGGAGAGAGAGAGAGAGAGAGGGGGGGGGGGGTAGGGGGTCGTCGGGGCATCGATCGCTGCACCGAGAGGCAGACGGACAGACACACAGGGAGACAGGCGATTAAAAATTGCCATCACCAAGAGCACTTCTAAGGACGAGAGAGCCTGTTAATTTCACAGTTGAACGAATCTCATTTCTCTGGTCAGTCTGAGGGGTTATTGAGGCCATGGTCATATGGAGCTAATACACATCGCCAACACAGAAGAAGAAGAAGAAGAAGAAGAAGAAAACGAAGAACAAGAACACGAAAGAAGGAGAGGAGGAGGGGGAGAAGGAAAAGGAAGAGAAAGAAGAAAAGGAAGAAGAAGAAGAAGATGATGATGATGATGATGATGATGATGATGAATGTAATGATGGAATCCTTAATGGGTAAAGAATGAATCACATTAAAGGCGTCTTTTAAAACAAACTAATGAACAAAGCGAGAAATAAAAAGAAAGAAAAGGTAAAGGTTGTATATAACATGAGTGGACATGTAGAAAGTGTGTATTCTGTGACAGCTAGGAAATATTTGGGGGGGGGGGGGGGGGGGGGGGGGGGGGGGGGGGGGGGGGGGGGGGACCTGTTTCGTAAGACTGTGAACATGTTTCTTCCTCAATAGATTTTGGAAAGTCAGTACAAACTAACAATATGTGCTTAGCTACTTGCCTGATAATGTCATGCATTTGTAGTTTACTTTCAGTGTGGTTTCTTACATATTCTGTCTTATCTTACGAAAACAAATTGACTGAATTGAATGGAAGAACATCTGCCTGTTTCTAACAGAGTGTACTAAAAAGCCTTTATTAATTGCGTATTGACAGCGCTTTTGTAAGTATTAGTCAGCAGTGTAATCAAATCATTGCAAGCTAAAATCCAGGTTTAAAGGCATAGTCAATATTATTGAAAGTCGGAGTTTTAAAAAAATTCTGGCGCAATAGTTAGAAACAAAAACTCACTTTTTTTTCTAAGCGGATGCTGCTCTGAAGAGAATTTCTGAATGTTTCAACCAGGACAGATTATTATCATTGTTACTACTAACACTCTCTGACTGGAAACCTCTTCAATTTTTTGTTGTTGGAATATAAAGAATTGGCAAATTTGGCATTAGGTTTTGACGTATTTACCGAGTCGTAGTCACCATGAACTTAGTTTTATGAAGATGAAATTCGGTGTTATTGAGTTGTGTCCATTTTAACAAGAAGACTGATATCTTCTTGTATGCTGAGATAAGCCTGTTGAATATAAGAGGAACTTATGTCAATTACCATGCCATCAGCAAACAGTTCACAATTACTTTTTCAAGCTAAACAGAAAGCGGTTGAGAGAGAGAGAGAGAGAGAGAAGAGAGAAGAGAGAGAGAGAGATGAGGAGAGAGGGGAGAGAGAGGGGGGGGGGGAGAGTAGGGGGCCTGAATGTATACAAGTTATTAAATAGCTTGCTGCAGAGCACGCACAATAGACGGCGCGACGACAGGCAAATTAATCCATAATTCCATTCCACTGCTCTCAAATTTTAACACCCATCGCTCTCTTTTTTCCCCCAAATCCCCCCCCCCCCCCCCCCCCCCCCCCCCCCCCCCCACCCCCCCCCCCCCCCCCCCCCGGGCCCCAACCCAGCCGCCTCAAAACGGACCCTCACTAGGGGTCCCTAAACTACCCATCCATTCAAACTCCCCTACCTGTCCCTCCCCCTCCTTTTAGGCCGTTTCGCGCTTCGGAGGGGCCCATCCGTTTGACCTTTTGTCCACTAGGCCCCCTCAGATGGGGACATTCCAAACCCCCAAAAGTTTATTATTTTCAAAATTGTATTTTTTAAAAAACCCCCCATGTGACCCGCCGTGAATGATAAGGCTATGCACCAGGGAAACAAAAAAAAAAAAAAAGAAAAAAGGGAAAGGTTTTGGGGCCCTTAAAAGGAAAAAAAGTGTAAAAAATTTTTAAAAAGAAAAAAAGAGAAGGGAAGCGAGAAAAGAGTAAAAATAAGACAAAAGGGAAAAAAAACAAAACGGGAAAAAGAGCACATTTTAGATAGCCCGACGGGACAGCAGCCAACAGACAGAAAAATAAAAGATAGTGGGACAGACAAATATACACGAACAAAAGTGACAGGCAGAGAGAGAGAGGGGGGAAAAGACGGGGAGGGGAGGGGAAAAAGGGGGAAAAGGGGGGAGGGAGAGAGAGAAAAAATAAATTTATTATTTTTTGTTGGCTTTTTTTTTTTTGGGACAGCATAAAACCCTAAAGCTAACGGGGTTGCTGGGGGCCCAAATCCCAAAAATCACGTCGGGGAAAAAAAATTCGCTCCCCCAAAACAAAGTAAAAAGAAAAGGGTTTGGAAATTGCATTTTTCAGTGCGGTAATATCCCAAAAACGCATGGAAAGGGTTTCAAAAAACCCCTTTAAAAACCGGGTAAAACCCAAACCCCATTCATTGTGCCTTATAAAAAAGAACAACAACAACAACATTTTCTCTAAGGGAACTCAACAAAATTTTATTTTTGTTTTGTTTTTTCATGATTTAAATGATGCATTGGGGGGGTTGTTAAAAAAGAGGAAACCCCCCCAAGAAAAGAAAGAAGATGAGAATCATTAGGAAGAAAAAACAATTTATTTTCAATGTTTAAAAAGTTTAAATTTATCCAAAAAAGGTGCCTGGACCAGAAAAATTTTTGGAGGTATTACTCAAGAACTTTTGGGATCTCAACCCCTGTCATGACTTACTAGACTTTTCAATTGGTCTTTTAAAAAACTTAAAACTGCCCCCTTCTCGGGAAAAACCCTCAGTGATCGGGTCCTATCCAAAAAGTCAAAAAACCATCTGCCCTAAATTGACTACCGTCCATTTCGCTCTAACACCCCTTGTGATGAAGGTTTCAAAAGGCAATATCGGTCACCTTCTCACTGATACATTTTCCTTTCATAAGATCCTTCCCCCGTTTGCATAAAAAAGGGCAAAAATGAAACGGGACGATCCCCCACTCTCACACTTTTACACAACGTTTAAACACTACCTGGGGGGAAAACAGCTCTTTTTTTTCGTATTCTTTTTTTTGTTTTTTTAAATTAGCTTTTAACACCACCCCGCTCATCTTTTAGCGCACAAATTTTCCCACCCTTAAAATTGGGTCAAAAAACCCCAGGCTTATTTTTGGGGGATCATAGATTTCCTCATCTCCAGATCCCGTCGGGTGCGCTATGAATCTGTCTTTTGTCATCTGCCCTCTTTTTTTTCACGGGTTTCCCCCTCAAGGTCCGTTTTTGTCTCCTGTCCCCTTTTTCTCTGGCCCCCAAAAAACTGGATTGGTACAGAAGGGAAAAACCCGTTTTAAAAAATTCAGATGATAAAGCCCTTGAAAAACCCTTTTCCCCAAATTTTGATTAAATATTTTGATGAAGTTGGGGCGTTTCGCACCTGGTGTAAAGAAAAAAAATTTTTGAGCTTTAAAAAGTTTTAAAAAAAAAAAGGAGATGATAAAAAGGGTTTTAGGGAAAACGAAAAAAAAAATTTCCCTGCCGGATCCTTTTTTATTGATGGGGGGGGGGGGGGGGAAAAATGGGAAAAGGGGTTTGAGGAATTTCAAATAAACTGGGCCCCAACGTTTTGGGCAATAAGCTCACTTTCAATACAAAAACCCAGGTCCACATACAAAAAAAAGCCCAAACCCGAAGTATTTCCTAAAGCAAAATTTAGGAATCTGCTGTCCCGCCAAAAAAAAAATTAAAAAAATTTTACAGGGTTTTTTTTGGGTCTGTCTTGGGCTTTTTATGTATTTGCTGGTATGGAAAATTTTTTAGTCTTTGGGAAAAAAAGGAAACTCTTGGATTGGCCCTTTTTGGGAAAATCCTTTTGGAAAAATTGTTTTGGGGAAAAGAAAAGGGAGAGTAGAGTGGTTGTATGAAAGGGGGGGGGTGACCAGGCTTGTGCGATTGTTGGGCAGTGGGCCCCGCTTGGGGCACAGGATGAGCTCCTTCCATCAGGCAGGGGGCGATTTCGTGTACCCCGAGGGGTAAATGATGCGCACAAAAAAAAAAAGCTTTTGTGTTCCAAAACAAATTGGGGTTTTTTTAAACAAAAAGCCCGGCATGTAAGGGAAACAGAGATGGTGGATACCTGGAAATAATAAGATTTTGGGGCGTGTGGGGTTGTTTGTGAGGGAAAAACGGGGAAAATTTTAGATGCTGGAGTGTGTGTGTGTGTTTTGGTGTGTTTTGTCTGTGTGTGTGTGTTTTTGTGTGTGTGAGGGTGTTGTTTTGTGTGGGATAAAATTTTTCTGGGGCAGTTTTGGGGAAAAAAAAGGGCTGGGGGAAAATGTCTTAAAACTTTAAAGTTTTAATGATAAATCACCTTTTCTCTCTCTCTCTTTCTCCTCCTCTTTCCTCTCTCCTCTCTCTCTCTTCTCTCTCCCCTCTCCCCACTCAATCACTCACTCTTTCTCATGCCTGAGGGCACGCCCTGTAGTTTTAAAAATAATGGGGTGGCTGAATGCATGTTTTATTTGAATTTTCAAAAAAAAGGGGAAAAAACTGAAATTTTCCCCTTTTCGTGATAAAATGCATGTTTTTTTTGTTTGAAAAGGGAAATTTTTGTTTTGTGTTTATGTTTGTAAAATATAAATTTATATGTCTTAACTTTTAGGGGGCAGCGGTTTTACGAATGTAATTTCTCTTTTAAAAGAGTTAAAAAAGTTTTTTTTGAATCTGAAACTGAAAAAATGGGGGTCGTTTTTCACCGTGATTAACATCTGTGTTCCACTTTAAAGGTTTCAATTTTCTCAAGGCTCCTGCCCCCTTTCCCGGGGTAACTATTTTTTCCCCGTGGGGTTTTTATATCAAAAACATTGATCAATGGAAGCAGTTGAGCAAATGTTTGAAAAAATGGAGGGGCAGTGTGAAAAAAAAAAAACAAATGCCCGCTTGCAAAGTTTTTCAGATGATTTTTCCCGGAGGGTTTAAAAAAGTGTTTTAAGTGTTTGTGCTACCGTTCATTCCAATACCCACATTGCTAAATGCTTTACGGAAAAATGGAAACAACGAAACGTTTGGAAAATTTTTTTTCCCCGTTGGGGAAATTTAGGGGGTGTTTTTTTCTTTGGGTTTTGGGGGCCTTGGATGTATGTTCTTGTGAGCCAAAGGGTGGTTAAAAAAAGCCTCTTCCCCCTTTTTCATTCCGAAAATCTCTCGTCTGGGGCCCCATTAGGGGGGTGTCCCTTTACCCTCATCATTGGATGGACCCCGCTATGGAACAGGAGGGTTTAGGTTTTCGAGGGAAAAACCTTGGGAAAAAATTTTATAAAGGTCTTTTAGCCCGGGAAAAAAAGGGAGACAAAAAAGTGGAAAAGGAAACTATAAATGCGGCCTGTGGGGGTGGCCGGGCCCACTAATTACAAATACATGTTAAAAAAAGCTTTTTTAATGGACAAGACGGTATGCGTTTTTGTGCATGGGGAGAGAGGGGAAGAGAAAAAGAGAGAGAAAAGAGAGAGAGCATTGTTTTCCCTATCTTTTGCTTTGCCCCTTTACAGGGTTTATTTTTACTGGGTTTTCAGAGGGCTGTGTTTGAATTTGGGGGATGCGCTGTTTTTAAATCCTTTAATGTTGCAAATTTCTTGAATTGTTGGGGTTCCCCAAGTATTTTCGTTGACCCCTTTTTTCCTACCTTTCCCTTTTTGCTTCTGTTTTTCCTTTTAATTATGCAGACAAACCCTTTTCCCTTTTTTCTTTTCTCTTCTTCTCCTTTTCTTTTTGCCCCTTTTCTTCTTTTTTGCTCCTTCTTGATCCCCTTTTTCTTCTTGGGCGTTATTTTTTCTTCTTTTTCTTTTTGTTCTTGCTTCTTCTCTCCTCCTCCTCCCCCCCCCCTCCTGTCTCTCTCTCTCTCCTCTCTCTCTCTCTCTCTCTCTCTCTCTCTCCTCTCTCTCTTTCTCTCTCTCTCTGCCCCCCCCCTCTCAACTTCAATGTCTGCCTGAATGCAGAAAAATCACAGCTGTTGCACCGTTGGCAATGCTCAAAAACGGAATGGAGAGTAGATAATGGGAGATAATTCTATGGTGGTCCATTTGGGCATGACAGCCCTGTCAGCCGGCACTTTGTCTTCTCAATAACATTACACCGCTCATCCACCAGGGTCGCTGCATGGCCGGCACGCCCCTCCTCCATGCGCCAATACAACGACGTTGAATTTCTGATACCTCACCCACTCCACCCCCACCCCACTCTCCCATTACTAGCAACACCACACTTCACTCCTAAACCACCCCCTCACTCAATGTCCTTTTATGTTGCGCGAAAGAAGACCGAGATCAGACTAGGATCACTTTTTTCTTCTTCTTTTTTTCTTTTTCTTTTTTTTTTTTTTTTGGGGGGGGGGGGGGGGGGGGGGGCGTCTTTATTTACGTTCCTATTGTGGACATTTTTGTTGTTCTTTTCCTTGTTTTTGCCTTCCCTATTCCTACTTCTTCTTCTTCTTTGCTCTGTCTGTCTGTCTGTCTGTCTCTCTCTCTTTCTCTCTCTCTCTCTCTCTCTCTCTCTCTCTATCTCTCTCTCTGCTTGTCTGTCTCTCTCTGTCTCTCTCTGCCACACACTCCCCACCCACCCACCCATCCTGCTCCCAACACCTTCTGAAGTCCTGCCCGAGTGCGGACAATTCACAGCTGTTGAAGCAATGCTTAATCGTGAAGACGGAGAATGGGAAGCGGATAATGGGAGATGATTCTATGGCGATCCATTTCGGCGTGACAGCCG
>CM031598.1:93440783-93443283 GCA_018398815.1 Conus ventricosus
AGACACAGTACGTGGCCACGCCCACGGAGGACGAGCACCGGCCTCGTCCCTCGGGTCCCCCAGCCTTCGCTTCTCCCGCCTACTTCCTGCCCGCTTTGGCCTGGCTGCGCCTGCCCCTGCTGAGACACACCTGGCCAGGGGAGAGCAACGGTGCGGCAAGGGACACCACTCGCTACAATCTAGCTCGACCCGTGCAGTGCGACTGCGGAGAGACCACCCATCAGTGGCAGCCTGAAGGTGAAGGTCAGTGGGGAGAGGCCCGTAGCGACAGTAACGATCCGGAATACAGCGAAATCGTGGATGGCCATTCGCACTACAGCACCCTGAACCCCCAGCCCCTTGCCTCCTCCAACGGGCTGGGGCCTTACGAGTACGAGATGCAGGAACGAAGTAACGGGCACGCCCGGCAGGACCCCGACCCCCAGCCCCAGCCCCAGCGCAACAGACCCAAGATCAGACACGCCCCGGGCCACGAGCATCACCGCTACGAAAAACTCTGGCCCTGCAGCCAAGGTGTCCGCGCCAGTCTGGCCCCCAGGGACTTCACCTCCTCCTCCACCCCGGGTACTTGTGAAAACGGGTGGCTGTCCAGGTATCGCCTCCCCAGCCCCATCCTCCCAGCCTCTGATCCTCCCTGCAGGAGGGAACCGGACCGTCTCCTGGCCGCAGAGCTGGGGGCCACGGCAGACGACCTGACCTCGGACACAGAACTGCTGCCCTGTGAGGCTGTGACAGTGGTGACTTCAGGCTGTGACTGGGGAGGCGTGCGCCGGGACGCTGGGCCCCACAGCAGGTCGGAGGTCAAATACCCTAATCCTGTGTTCGAGGGGCGTGTGGGTCAAGCCCCACCCCCTCCTGTCTCCTCTCCTCTGCTGTCCAGACTGTGGGACTACATCAGTCGGCCCAAACGATAGCACACTCCCGAGACATCCAGTGCAGAAACACCTCTTGATATGTCTTTCACCAGTGCTTACCCGCATCACAGTCAAATAGTCATTTTCTGCCAGATATGCAAATCAGCAACAATTGAACATGTGACCATAGCTGTCATTTAAAATCTGACGCAAAAAAATAATGATGATCAAATAAATAAAAGCTTGATGTCGTGAAAGTTTGGATGTCGTTACACTGTACGTCTGGATGTTATAATAGCCTGGATAATTATCAAAGGGAACATTGTACATAGAAAAATAGCTTGTGCGCATAAAACTACACATGACACCTGAATGCCAGAGCATGTTGTGTTCAGTTAAAGTGGAATCATATTATCACTAAATGCTGTCAAAACAAGGCTTTTTGTGAGGTGGTTGTGTGTTCATTGATGGGAACAGTGTGGTTTGGAACTGAGTGTTTATATGCGATTTATTAAGTCTGTGTTCATTGATGGGAACAGTGTGGTTTGGAACTGAGTGTTTATATGCGATTTATTAAGTCTGTCATTCGTGTTTTCTGTGCAGTTTGTTCTTGTGTAGCTTAATTTAATGTGTGGAAATAAATCGACATTTCATTTCCTTTCTCGCATGGGTTATCTTCCTTATCATGCTGAATAAACTCCTTTCCATACCCCGCTGAATAACACCCTTTCCTTACCGTGTTGACTGTCGCTCTTTCATTATCACCCTAGATGGCGTTTTTTCTGACGCTAAACGACACCCATCCCTCTGATGCTGAATGACGTCACTTCCATCTGACGCTGTGTGTCCGTCTCTTTATTCCAGCACGGAGTGACTCTCCTTTGTCGTGCTAAACGACGTTGCTTCAGCCTTACGCCAAATGACGTACCTTCCCTCGCACAACAAATTATTCCCCTTTCACCTCACTCAAAATGCCGTCCCATTATTCTCACGCTAAATGACGGCCCTTCCTTCGCACGTTAAATGGGGACCCTTCGTTCTCACGCTACGTCTTGTCTTGTTCCTTCTCATGACAAATGACGTCTATTCCTTCTCATGACAAATGACGCTCCTTCCTTCTCATCCTGAACGACGATCTTTATCACATTTACTTTGTTTGGTTTTTTTCAATATCACGATAAATGCTATCCTCCCATTATCAAGCCAAATGGCGTGCTGTCGTTGTTAGCAAAGGCGTCCTCTCATCATTAAAGGATTTTCTTTCATAATCCTGCTGAATGTTGTATTTTATGGTGAACTTCAAAACGGGTCACTCGGCTTGCTAGACTAGTTATCCTCTTTAACAGGGTAAAGATTCCGACTGGCACTTACTGCCAGTGACAGGACGTTATTATTTTTAGTGCGTAGCATAAGCAGGAAGTGTGTGTGTGTGTGGTGTGTGGGGGGGGGGGGGGGGGGGGGTTGCGACTGAACGTTTAGAAAAGATTTCCTTTTCGACCTTGCATTTCTTATGATAGCGTTCACCCTTTTACTATCGAAGATCAACATAAGTTTAGATGAAAAGACGCTAGAATTAGCAATCTACGTTGTTGTATATAACGTTACGAGATTCGCCGAGTTCTGTCCTATTCATAGCTATTGATGGG
>CM031598.1:93448283-93463283 GCA_018398815.1 Conus ventricosus
GAAAGACAGGTAGTTTGTAAGGGGGGGTTTTTTAAGCCCCACTTTGCAACATATTTTAAAGGGGGCGTTTTTGGGCCCCCGCTTTGCGGGGCCCGGGGTATTTTTGTAAGGGGGTGTTACCCCCCCATTTTGCAACGGGTAGTTTGTAAGTGGTGTTGGGCCCCCACTTTACAATAGGTATTTGAAAGGGGCGTTTTTTTTGGGGGCCCACTTTTTACAGCCCGGAATTTTTGTAAGGGGCTGTTGGGCCCCATTTTACAGACGGGTTTTGTTTGAAAGGGGGGTGTTAGGCCCCCTTTTAAAAGACAGGAAGTTTTTTTAAGTGGCGTGTTAGGCCCCAATTTACAAAAGGGATTTTTGTAAGGGGGCTGTTAGGACCCCCCCATTTAACAGAAGTTTACTTTTGGGGGGGGGGTTTTTGGCCCCCAAATTTACGACAGGTATTTGTAAGGGGCGTGTTGGGCCCCCACTTACGACAGGTAGTTTTTTGGGGGCTTTTTTGGCCCCTTTTTTACAAAAAGGTATTTGAAAGGGGCCGTTTTAAACTCCCGCTTAAACGCAGGTATTTTGGGAAGGGGCGTTTTATGCCCCTTTACAGACGGGATTTTAAAAAGTGACGTGTTAGGCCCCACTTTACAAAAAGGGTTTCCGGGGGAAGGGCGTTTTTTAGGGGCCCCATTTTACAGACAGGTATTTTTTTAAGGGGCGTTTTTGGGCCCCCCTTTTTTTTTTACAGCCCGGTTAATTGAAAATGAAGTTTTTAGGCCCCCCCCCATTTTTAAACCGGGAAGGGTACTTTATAAGGGGGCCGGTTTTACCCCATTTTTAACAGCCCAGGTACTTTGTAAGTGACGTGTGTTAGGGATGGTATGGGTGTTTCTGCATTTGTTTGCCCCTTGCCTGACTCTAAATCAAAAAAAAAATGGTTTGCTTTGCACGCCCTTTCAATTCACATACCCCCAAAACACACTCCCCGAACTTTTGGGACGGCCAAAAACAAAAAAACACTTCTTTTTTTTTTTTTATGCTGCCCGAGCCATCCAAGCCCAAAAAATTTTTAATATAACAACAGTAACATAATCAATAGGAGGGTTTCCCCAAACCCATGTTGCGTAACACAAAATTTGTCTCTCTCCCTCTTTTCTCTCTTTTCCTCTCCTCTCTCTTTTCCTCTCCTCTCTTATTTATTTTTAAAAATTTTTTTAAATATTTATATTTTAATATTATTAAAACAATTTTTTTTAAAAGAGGAATCTTAAAAACTATCTAAAAAATTTTGTTTCGAGGGGTTTTGGGGCCTTTTATCGCCCCAATATATATACAGGGCCTTTCAACTAGCGTTTGGGCCCAAAACGACGCTTGGGACGAGGGACGCAGCGATGAAGATGCCCGCGACGACGTAGGGGACAAAACGACGACGGGGCCCCGAAAAACCTCGTGTCAAGTCAAGTCCGCACAGGCCCAAAAAAAAAATCAAAAAACTTCAGAGTTTTGGCTCAAAAAAAAAAAACTTTTAACACACGGTGGGCCGGCGTCTCTGCCGACCCCGAGGTGACAGTCTCGCACGGAAAGTTTGGGGGCCACACAAAAAACAGCAAAGGGGCCCCTCCCCAAAACAGGTCCGGGTTTAAACAAAAGACGGCGTTTGGGCTTGGCCAGGGGCTTTCTCCACCCTTTAACGGCCCCAGGGGTTCGACCCGGGGGGAAAGGCGCAGTAGGGGGGAGGGGGGTTTGGGGACACTCAGGGCCCCCGCCTCCCCAACGCCGAAAAAAAAAGGCGGGGAAAAAAAGGGGGGGGTGTCTCAGCTACGGCCCGGCCCCTCGGGAAAATAAAGGCCAAAGCCCCCCCAAACCCCCGGGAAAAGCTTCCCCGGGGGGAAAATGATTAACTTCCCTTGTTTATCATGGTTACTATTTTTTAAAAATCCGACACCATTCATATTCTTTAAACCCCCATCAATTTCACTAGAAGTTGGGGACAACTTTTCAGCATATTCTTTTTTTCAACTTACAACTTTCCCCTTTTTCCCCGGAATCAAAACACTAAAACACCCCCTTTTCCCGAAATCAAAACCTACAACTTCCCCTTTTCCCGGAATATAAAAATACAAAAAGGAAAATTTCCATATAAACCTTTCAGAATTTATTTTCCCCAAATTGGGAAAAGATTTCCACCCAGACCCCTCTTCAAAAAACCCCATGAATAAAATTTTCTTCCCAACAAATTTAAATGTTTACTTTCATTCCCCACAAAATTTAAATTGATTACTTTTCATACGACTAAAAATGTCTTTCCCCAAATTTCCCAAAAAAATGTTTTAAAATTTTTTTCCTTGAACACAAAAATTTTTTCATTTTTTCTTTTATTAATCACCATGTTTTCGCAATTCAAAAAAATGTTCTTTTCCCTTTTCTTGAACATAAGAATGTTAAATTTTTTCATATAATCACCAGATTTTTTTAAAGGTTTCTTTTAAAAAACAATTCACCCACTTAAAATAAATAAAGGGGGAAAGTTTTTCTACAAAAAACCCCTTGTTTCCCAAAACACAACATTTTGATTTTTATATAAAGGGTGAGTTTTAAACCCATTCACATCAAAAAAAAAAAAAAACAGCAAAACGTCTATGTCGCTCACTCGGGAGCTTTTTTCCCCCATACATAAAAAACTCTCCTTTTCTCGAAAAGTTGCTAATCCAAAAAGAAAAAATTAACATTTTTTACAACATAAATTTCATAACTATTTAAAGGGTCATTTAAAAAAATTTTTTTTCTAAAAAGACCACTTCCTTTAACCTCATTTAAACTATTCGTTTTTCCCTGTTTTTCGTTTTGTTACCCATAAAATATAGGAAAAAAAGGAACAAAACAAAACTTTCCTTTTCTACACAAACCCTTTCCAAGAGCGCTGAAAAGTTTCAGTCTTTCCCCTAAACGGGAAAAAGGGTTTGGGTTTTGCTAAAAAATAAACATTGGGGTGATAATTACCCACGGCTAAAAGGAAAACAGCTGAGCCCCCTTGGGCCCTTCTTGTTGAGGGGTTTTCCCGGGTTTCATGCAGGGGAATGCCGAACGGGTTCAACTCCCCCGGTTTTTAAAACAGTGCCCCCGGGGGTAGCAGTCACGGAATTTTAAAACCCGGGTTTCCGGACGGGCCCCCCTTTCCGGAAAGCAGGGTTGTATGAAAATTTGCCCCCGGGAGGGGAAAACGTTTTCCGCCCACAAGTGTTGGGCCCCCACTTTTAAAACCCAGAAACTTTGTAAGGGGGTTTACAAAAAGAGGCTGTATGTATACTTTTGGATGTTAAAAGACGGTGAAGTGGGGTTCGGCCGGTTTTAAACCAAAGGTCTCGCTTACTAAACTCAATGTCATTTTACAGGACGGGGAAAAACAATTTCAATGGAATCACAAACAGGAACCCTGATTTTTTTGTATTTGGGGAGATTTGTGAGGGGGAATATTTAAAAGGGAAAATATGAAGGGAAAAGAGGGAAGAGGAGAGGGGATCGGGGATGGGGGAGAGAAGAGAGAAAAAGGGGAAGAGGAGAGAGAGAAAGAGAGAGAGAGAGAGGAGAGAGAGAGTTTTTTTTTTGGTTTTTTATAATGACAAATTTCACGAACGACGAACTGCGTGGGGGCGAAAAACACAAACATACCACACAACGCCCCACGCGCCGCACTACATTCTGATACAGAAGCCTTAGGAGTATTGCCGTTCCCAAATTTGGGTTTCATTTTGGGGGGGGTTTCCGGTTTTTTTATCTTATTGGGCAATTAATTTCCTGGAACCCCATGACTGGTGGGAATAAAAATCATCAGCACCATTCCCAGACAAAAGGTTTTTGATTGGGGAGAACAAAAATTTAAGGGGCAGCAGGGACCCCGAAAAAAAAAAACCTCTGTTCCCTTTTGACCAATGAAAATCAAAAAAAAAATTTTTTTTTTCCGGGGAATTAAAAAGGGCAGAGGCAGTGTTTGACGGCCTGGGCCCCAACACAATCAACAAAAAGGGGGAATAAGTGGGCATGGGCGAAAGCTTGAGTCGGGGCGGGGCCTGCGATCCGGGTTTTTTCAAAAGAATATTTAACAAGGGAAATTTTTTTAAAGGCAACAAAAACAATATCACACTATCCGTTTATATCCCCCGAGGGAAGGACCGAAAAATTTCCAAGGGAATACAAGAATAGGGTTTTTTTCTTTTTTAACAGGGAAATCCCATCTTTCTCTATGCACGTGAGCAAGGCAAATTTACAGCAAAACTCCCAAAACAAAAAACCCGTCCGTTTTAAAAGGGGTTTTTTACCCCAATATAAATAAACACCAGGAAAAAATCGACCCCTCTCATCATCAAATTTTTTAAACGTAGCATTATCCGACCATATGAAAGGGCCCCCCGACTCTATTAAAAAAGAAAAGGGTACGCTGGTACGGTATGTAACCGATCCAATGGCCCCCCTGCCCCAAAAAATTAAACCTTTAAAAAACATAACGAGGGAAAAGGGGCGTAGTGTATGACAGAAGAAGGGGTTGAATGGGGGAAAAAAAAATTGCGGAAAAAAGGACTGAGAAATAAAAAAAAAATTTGGGGAAAAAAGGGCCCCAAACCTTTGGGACAACCTGGAAAATGGGAGAAAAAAAATTTTTTTCCCAAAAAATTTGTCCGGGTGGAAATTTTTCTAATTAAAATTTTTTGTAAGGGGGGATGTTCCTGGGGAGAATTTTCCTAATGAAATTTGGTCGGGTGGAGAAAAGGGTTCCCAATGAAAAAGTTTGGGCAAGTTGAAGAATTTTTCCTTAATTTGGGGGGAAATTTTTTTGGGGAGGGGAGAAATTTTTCCTAATGAAAGTTTGGGCAGGGGGGGAGAAAATTTTTCCTAATGGGAAAAGTTGGGAGGGGGTGAGAATTGTTCCCAATGAAATGTTGGGCAGGGTTTGGGGAAATTTTTCCTAATAAATTTTGGTTTAGGGGGGAGAATTGTTCCTTTAAAGAAAAGTTTTGGTTTAGGGTGGGGGAAATTTTTTTAATCAAATGTTGGAGGGTGGGGTTTTTTTCCAATAAAAATTTGGTCAGGGTGGAGAATTTTTTCCTAATGAAATTTGTTCAGGGGGGAGAGAATTGTTCCTAAAGAAATGTTGTTTAGGGGGGGGGTTTTCGGAACCCACCAGATTTCCGGGAAGGGAAAAGGGGGGAACTAGGGAAAAAGGGACGGCACCCCAGAAAGGGATTTTGGGTTTGATGGATGAGGAACTGCCTGTTTCTAGCCCTTTTAGTCTTACCCATACGCTTTTCAAAATCCCTTTTTTGGGGCCCGGTAGGGATAATAAACTCCCTTTAAATTTTAAAAAAGTCTGATGAGGGTTTAAACACAAGTCTTCCAGCCGACAGGCCCCCCTCTTACCACTGCCCCAAAACACTCTTAAATTTTTCGTGGGGTTTAGTTAAATTTGGGGTCAGGGGAAAAGGCCCGAGCACCCTTAGACTATCAACTTGTCCCTTTTATTTTCTCTTTTTGGTTTGCTGGCGGATTTCCCATCCGATAGGGGGGGAAAATAAGGGGGGGGGGGGAGTGGGGGGGGGGGGTTGGGGGAAAAGACGGAAAACTATTTACAAGTTTGTTTTCCCTCCCCAAGTGGTTGGATGGAAGGGGCCCCGATTTTTTGGACAAGAAAGGGGTTTTGAAACCCAAAATTTACCCCCCCCCCCCCCATCAACTTAGAAGCAGAAAAGGGGACCCCTGACCCCCCCCCCCCCCCCCCCCCCCCCCCCCCCCCCCCCCCCCCCCCCGGTTTCGGGTTCCAAACCCGCCCCTTTACCCGAAATGGACGCGGGAAGCCCGGGAAAAAGGGACCGTGCGTGCGTGCTGTTTGGGGGTGGTTTTTGTTTTGTTGTTGTTTTTGTGTGTGTGGTGTGTGTGTGTGTTGTTGTTGGGTGTTGTGTGTTGTTGTGTGTGGCGCGCGCACGGCGCGGTCGCACGGTGGGTGTGTGTGTGTGTGCGTTTGCGCACGCCCCGGGCAAAAGTTTTTACGTTTCCAACATTTCCCCGGGTATTTTCCTTTGGGAAATTTGGAATTTAAAAACCCCCGCAAACCCATAGGGGGTGGGTGAGGGAAATTTGGGCCGACATTAAAGATGAGGTGGGAATCCCAATTTAGTGGGTTGAACCCCAATGTTTCATTTTTTTTTTCCCGTGGGACAATCCCTATGGGGGGTGCAACCCCCAAAACTTTTTCAAATTCACTAAAAAAATTTTCTCTTTATTGCATCCAAAAACCCCCAATTTTTCCCGCCTCTTAAACTGACCACTAACCAAATTCACCACTTTATGTTTTCCGGGTGGGGGTAAAGGGGGGGAAATGGGAAAAGTAGCCCAAAACACACAACCGTCTTTTCAACAAATCCTAAAGTTGGCCCCCTGTGTTTAATTTTGTAGTTTGGGGGGCTTGGGGCGGAGGAAAAGGGGGGGTAAAGGGGGTTTAAATTTTTTACAAGGGATTTCTTCAAACCCCCAAACAGTTGGGGTAAAACCCGGGTTTTGTTTAGAGTGAGGGCTAGGGGATTGGGGGAAACGCATTTTTCTCTCTCTCTTTTTCCTCCCCTCTCTCTCTTCTCTCTCTCTCTTCCCCTCTCTCTCTCTCTCTCTCCCCTCTTCTTTTTTTTTTTTGTGTGTGTTGTGTGTTGTGTTTTGGGGGGTGTGTGTGTGTTAACTGTGTTGTGGTTTTGGTTTTGGTTGTTTTGTGTTGTGTTGTGGGGGTTGTGGGGTTTTTGGTTTGGTGTCCAAGAGTAATTTTTTTTCCCCCAAATTTTTCAGGGTTTTTTTGAAAAAATTTTTGGGGCCTCGGATCACCCCAAAATTTTTTTGGTTTTTTTTTTTAATTTTTTTATTACATTTTGGTTTTTTCTCACAAATTTAAACAGGGAAAATTGGATGCGGGGAGGGGGAAAAGAGAGGGGGGGGAGCGGAGAGGAGAAAAGGAAGAGAGAAAAGAGAGAGGGGGAGGGAGACAAAAAAAGGAGAGAAAGGAACGAAAGAAAGGGGGAAAATTAGGAGAAAAAAAAAAAAGGGGAAAAGGGGGAAGAGAAAGGGGGAAAGGGGAAAAGAAGAGAGGGAGAAGAAGAGAGAGAAAGAGAAAGAAAGAATGGAAAAGGAAAGGGTTTTGGGAAAAGGAAAAAGGGGAAAAAAGGAAAAAAAGAAAAAGGGGCAGGAAAAAAAAAAAAACCAAAAGATGGGGGAAATGAAGGAGGGTTTTTTGAGAAAAAAAAAGAAAGAAGGGAATTTAAAATAAAATTTTTGGGGGGAAAAATTAAAAGAAGCTAAAAGAAAGGTGGTTTAAAAAAGGGGGAAGTTAAAAGGGGAGAAAAAAGGAAAAGAAGAAAAAACCCGGGTTTATGTTAAAAATGGTAAGTGTTTTTGGAAAAAAGGGGGAAGGTGGGGGAAGGGATGGGAGAAAGGGGGAGAAATGTTTAAAAATGGGGAAAATTAGAAAGGGGGAAAGAAAGGAGGGAGGGGAAAAAGGGAAAAAATTTTAAAAGGAGAGAGGGAAAGGGGGAGGGAAGGGAAAAGGGGAGAATTTGAAAGGAAGAGGGGAGGAGAAGGAGGGAGAAAGGGAGAACCGGTTTCTCAGGTCCCTACGGGGGGGGGTTTGGCCGCTTAACCCTTTTTTTTTAAATAAAAGATTGGGTTGGAAAAAAAAAAAAAAAAAAAAAAAAAATTCTCTCTCCGGGCCTCCCTTTTTCTTTTTCTTTTTTTCCCCCTTCCCTTTCCCACAAAAACAACCCCCCACCCCCAACAAAACAACCAACCACCACCCCCCAACCCACCAAAAAAACACCCCCTTTTACTTCTTAAAAAAGAAGGGGAAAACGGGAAAAAAAAAACAGGGAAATCCCCAAGGGGGGAAGGGAGAAAGCGGGGCAGATTGAAATTTTTGCTTTTCTTTACTAAAGGGGGGAAAATATTTAATAACCCTTTTCAAATTGGGGGACCTCATGAAGGGGTGGGGCTAAAGGGAAAGGGGGGAAAAGGGGGGGTTTCCCGGACAAAAGGGGATCCCATTTTTAAGGGAAATTATGGGGGGGAAAATAATTTTTTTGGGTTAAAGTTAAAGGGTTCCCATTCCTAGGATAAATTTTAAAAATTAAAAATTTAAAGGGTTTAATTGGGGGAAACCGATAAAAAACCGGTTTTTGTGGGGATGGGGGTTAGGTTTTCCCTTTCCTTTTTAGCTGTAATTTTTTTTCCTTTCCCCAAAAAACCTTAAAACCCCAAAAATTCAAATTTTTAAAACCTCTCAACCCACCTTTTATTCCAAAACTTGTTTAACGTTTTTTTAAAAAAAAACAGGGTTAGGCCTTTTAAAAAACAATTTTTCATTGTCTTTCCAAATTCTTCCCCCCTTCTTCTTTCTTAAAAACCTTTCCTTTTTCACTCTCCTTTTCCAAAAAATTTTCTCTTTATTCCCAATCTTCCTCTCTTTGTTTTTTTTTCTCTTTTCTTCATTTTTCTCTTCCTTCCTTTTTATATTTTTTATAAAACTTTTTATAGGTGATATGGACCGGGGTTTAAAAACGAATTTTTGGGGTGGGGGGGCACTTTGGGGGAGTAGATGGAAGGGGGATGCAAAAAAGGGATGGGGAAGGGAAAATTTAAATTTCTAAAAAATTCCAAAAAAGGGCCCATTAAAACTTGTTTGGAAAACCAACACCCTTTTTGGTTTCTGTTATTGTTTTAACCCCTGGGGGCCCAAAAAAATTAAAAAACATTGTCAGCATTGTATTTTTAACTCCCTTTTTTTTTCCTTTTCTTCTTTCTTTCCCCCCCCCCTTTTAATATTTTCCTTCTTTTTTCTAAAAATTTTTTTTTTTCTTTTCTTTTTTTTTTTTTCTTTTTTTCTAAAATTTTTTGTCCTTTTCGGGTTTGTAACTTTTTAAAATTGAATGGGGGGCAATGTAAAAGTAGTCAAAGGGGGATTTGGGGGAAAACTTATTTAAAACTTGAAAAACTTTTTCTGGGGAAAAAAGCGCAAAAAGGGCCCTTTTAAAGTTTAAATTAGAAACCCTTTTTAAAAATTTCCCCGTTTTTTATCCCCACAGTCTTCTTGGTCCAACAATGACCAATGAAAAAGAAAACACATATTTGTTTCCCAAAAATATTTTGAAGGGGCCCCCCCCCCCCCCCCCCCAAGGTAAGGTTAAAAACCCAAGGCATTTCTGGGAAAATTTCCCCTTTTACTTTGAAACCATTGCAAGGCAAAAAGGACGGGAAACCCGGGGGGGTAAAACTTGTGTTTTTAACTGGGGTTTAAAAAATTGGGGCAGGGTTCTGTTTTTGTTTTGGTTTTAAAAAAAGGGGGGGAAAATTTTTGTCTTGCGGGGAAATTTTTAAAAGAAAAAGTAAAACCCCAAAAAGATGTGGTTTTGGTTTGTGGGTTTTTTTTTGTTTTTTTTTGGTTGGTTGGGGGGTTTTGTGTTTAGAAAGAAAAAGAGGGGGAAAAAGGAAACCCGGGCAGAGAGACCCCCCCAAAAAGAAAAGAAGGAAAAGGAGAAAGAAGGGAGAAAGGAGGAGAAGAGGAAGGAGAAATTGAAAGGGGGAGGGAAAAGATCCCCCCCCCCCAGTAAAATCTTTATTTGGGGCCCCGGCAAATTTTTTGGGTTTCTTGGAAAACCAAGAGTCCCTTGGGTTCAACTGCCCTAAAAAATTTGGCAAGGGGTTTTTGTTGGGAAACCCTTGGGGTGTGGGGTTTAGAAAAGGGGGAAAGGGGATTATTGACAGCCGGGGTTTTTTTCCTTTAAAAAAAGGAAAATGTCCCAAAAACCCAAGGCTGGTTGGGTTCCCGGTTTGTGGTGTTGTGTTGTGTTGTTGTTTTTTGTTTTGTTTTTTGTGTTGTGAGGAATAAAAAAAAAAAAAAGAGCAGGATTGGGGGGGAAAAGGGAAAACTGGGCCTAAAAAAAAAGGGGGGAAAAATTGACAAAAAAATTTTGGGTTTTTGGTAATTTTTTAAGAAGCTTTGGGTTTTAAGCCCCCCCGTTTTTTCCCCCCTTGGAAAAAGGGGGGGTTAAGGCCTTGTGGGGGTTAATTCAAACCCCGCTTTATTAAAAAATCCCCGCTTGGGGGTTTAAATTTTTCAATTTTTATAAGGGGGTTTTTCAAAAAAGGGGGAATTTTTCTTGTTATTTTAATTTTTTGGGGTTTTTTGTTGTTTTCCCTTTTGCAACTTTTTTAGAAACTTTTTTTCCAAAATTTTGGGGAAGGGGTTTTTTTCCTTTTGGTCCCCGGGGGCCTTTGAATGGGAAAACCAACGGCACTCCCAAAACTACGGGAAAAGACTTGCAAGGGTGCAGCTAATCCTTTTGGGGTGTGTCCCAAATTAAACGACCCCGATCTTCATAGCATAGCTCCCTTTTCACAATGGTTGCCCCTTGGGGGGGTAAAGAATTTTTTTGGGGTTTTGGGTTTTTAAAAAGGGGTGGGCAAAAAGAGGGGCACCGAAGAATTTTTTGGGCTTGGGACAATGAAACAAAAATAAACAAAACGAAAACCAAACCCAAAAAAAGATTTTAAAAAAATGGAAATAAAAAAAGAAGTAACTAAAAAAAAACCCCCTTTTTTCCCTTTGCTCTTGCTTTTTTTCCCAAATGGGGAAAAAAAACGTTAAACCATGCAGTAAGAATTGGTCCCAAAGTTTTTAGAAGTGCTTTTTGGGTTTGGAATAATCCCAGCGTAGGGAAAATTTCCCCAAAGAAAAAAAGAGCTCTAACTGTGAGGGCGAAAAAAACTTGACGGAAAAATTAAAAAAAGAGGGAGAGAGAGAGAGAGAGAGAGAGCCGGGGAGAGGAGGGGGGAAGAGGGGGAGAGAGGAGAGAGAGAAAAGAGATGAGATTTAGAGAGATTTTTAAAAAGCGTTTAGAAGGGAGATAGGAGTTTTTGTCCAGATTGTGGGGTGATCAAGAGGATGTGGGGGGGAGGGGAAAAGAGACTTTAAAAGATGGGGGGGCCTTTGGTCTAGATGAGTAGAAGGGGGGGGCAATGGGAAGGGATGAACCTTGGGCTGCTGGACGCAAGGGACTGGCCCCAAAACAGTATTGCAGAGTGAGTCCATTAAAGAAAAATTTTTTCCCCCTTTAACACAAAGTTTATTCTGAACCGGGAAAAGGGGGGGAGAGAGAGAGAGAGAGAGAAAGAGAAAAGAGAGGAAGAGAAGGGGAGGAGAGAGAGAGAGAAGACAGAAAAGGGCAGACAGACAAAAGACAAAAGAGAGAGACTGGGAAAACAAAAGGAGAGAGAGAGAAGAGGGGGAGGAGAGAGAGGGAGAGAAGGGGAGAGAGGCAAAGACAGAGAGAGAGACAGAGACAAGGACACAGAGTGAGAGGAGCAATGGAAAATAAAAATCAAAAAATCCATAACCTTTCTGAAAGAAACTTTCAGAATGACATCCGAAAATTAAAACCACTAAAACCCCCCTGTGTTTTAATTTCTTTTAAATTTTAAAAAGAAAAGGAAAAGAAAACACAAAGGAGAAGGGGAACCCAAAAACCCGGGGGAAAAGCAAAGGGGTAGACTTTGCAGACAGGTAGTTTGTAAGGGGGCGTGTTAGGCCACACTTTGCAGACAGGTAGTTTGTAAGGGGCGTGTTAGGCCCCACTTTGCAGACAGGTAGTTTGTAAGGGGCGTGTTAGGCCCCGCTTTGCGACAGGTAGTTGTAAGGGCGTGTTAGGCCCCACTTTGCAGACAGGTAGTTTGTAAGTGGCGTGTTAGGCCCCACTTTACAGATAGGTAGTTTGTAAGGGGCGTGTTAGGCCACTCTTTACAGACAGGAAGTTTGTAAGTGGCGTGTTAGGCCCCAGTTTACAGACAGGTAGTTTGTAAGGGGCGTGTTAGGCCACACTTTACAGACAGGAAGTTTGTAAGTGGCGTGTTAGGCCCCAGTTTACAGACAGGTAGTTTGTAAGGGGCGTGTTAGGCCCCACTTTACAGACAGATACTTTGTGAGGGCGTGTTAGGCCCCACTTTACAGACAGGTAGTTTGTAAGGGGCGTGTTAGGCCCCACTTTACAGACAGGTAGTTTGTAAGGGGCATGTTAGGCCCCACTTTACAGACAGGTAGTTTGTAAGGGCCGTGTTAGCTCCCGCTTTACAGACAGGTACTTTGTAAGTGGCGTGTTAGGCCCCAGTTTACAGAACAGGTACTTTGTAAGTGACGTGTTAGGCCCCACTTTACAGACAGGTCCTTTTGTAAGTGGCGTGTTAGGCCCCAGTTTACAGACAGGTAGTTTGTAAGGGGCGTGTTAGGCCCTTTTTTACAGACAGGTAGATTGTAAGTGACGTGTTAGGCCCCACTTTACAGGCAGGTACTTTATAAGTGGCGTGTTAGGCCCCAGTTTACAGACAGGTACTTTGTAAGTGACGTGTGTTACGGATGGTATGGGTGTGTCTGCAGGTGTCTGACTGTCTGACTCTCACTCAGAAATTATGGATGCATGCACGACCTTTCTAATTCACATACCACACACACTCACCCGAACATTGACAGCCAGGCAACAGAACAACACTTCTTTTTGTTTTTTTATGCTGCCCGAGCCATCAGACAAACATGTAATATAACAACAGTAAACATCAATAGGACGGTACGCCAACCATGATGCGTACACACAAAATATGTCTCTCTCTCTCTCTCTCTCTCTCTCTCTCTCTCTCTCTCTCTCTCTTCTCTATATATATATATATATATATATATATAATTATAAAATTTATAGTTAAAACAAGTTAAAAGAGGAATCTTAAAACTATCTACAAATTTGTTTCGAGCGTGTTGCGCTGTCATCTGTCCTATATATATACAGCGGCTATCAACTAGCGTTGCTGGTCCAACGACGACGTAGACGACGACGACAGCGATGAAGATGTCGCGACGACGTAGAGGACGAAACGACGACGATGACGAAGACCTCAGTGTCAAGTCAAGTCCGACACAGGACCAAAAAAATCAAAAAACTTCAGAGCTGTGGCTCAAGAAAAAAACACTAACACAACTGTCGGCGTCTCTGCCGACGACGAGGTGACAGTCTCGCACTGGAGCTGTGGCTCACACACAACACAGCGACGGCCTCGCCAACAGGTCGCTGGTTCAAACACAAGAGCGGCGCTCTGGCTTGGCAGCAGCGGCGTCTCCAGCCTAACTGGCTCAGCGGGTAGTCGATCCCGGGCGCAGCGGCAGGTAGGGCGATTGTAGACACTCAGGCCGACCTCTCCACGCCGACAAAAAGGCGGAGAACAAGGGGGTAGTCTCAGCTACGGCCCTGACCCTCAGACAATAGCAGCCAGTCCCCCTCAGTCCAGGGAACGCTTCTACCTGGGGGAAACTGATTAACTACCTTGATTATCATGGCTACTATTCACTACAATCACGACACCATTCATATTCATTAGCCACATCATATTTCACTAGAAGTTGAGACAACATCAGCATATTCTTTCTTCAACATTACAACATTCCCTTTTCCGGAATCATAACACTACAACATTCCTTTCCGAAATCATAACACTACAACATTCCCTTTCCGGAATCATAACACTACACAGGAAAGGATTTCCATATAAACCTTTCAGAATTTAGTTTTCCAAATTGGTGAAAAGATTTCCATCCAGACCCTCTTCAATAAACCATGAATACAATTCATTACACACAATTAATGATTACTTTCATCACACACAATTAATGATTACTTTTCATACGACTATAAATGTCTTTCGCCAATTCACAAAATGTTCATTTCTTTCCTTGTAACACAAGAATGTTCATTTCATTTCATATAATCACCATGTCTTTCGTCAATTCACAAAATGTTCATTTCTTTTCTTGTAACATAAGAATGTTCATTTCATTTCATATAATCACCAGATTTTTTTAAAGGTTTCTTTTCAAAACAATTCATCCACTTCAATATATGCAAGGGAAAGATTTCTACAACACTCTTGTTTACCAACAACACATATTGATATTTATATCAAGAGTGAGTTAAATACTCATTCACATCAAAAATAAAAAAAAAAAAGCAAAACGTCTATGTCGCTCACTCTGGGAGCTTATTATCCATAGCATCAAAACTCTCCCTTTTCTCGCAAAGTCTAGCTAATCCACAATGAAATAATTAACATTTTTTACAACATGAATTCATAACTAGTTAAGTCACTGAATAAACTTTTTTTTCTGAAGACCACTTCCTTTAACACTCATTTCATCTATTCGTGTTTTCCGACAGCATTTCGTTTTGTTACCCTATCAAGTCATAGGATAACAGAACACACAAATACTTTCCTTTTCTACACAAATCCTTCACAAGAGCGCTGAGAAAGTTTCAGTCGTTCCTAAACGGGAATACGGTTTCGGTTTGCTAATAAATAAACATTGTGGTGATAAGTACCCGACTGCTACAAGAAAACAGCTGAGCCCCTCTTCGGCCTTCTGTGTTGATGGGTTGCCGGAATCACTGCAGAGACTGCCTAACTGGTTCAACTCCCCCGGCTTTTAACAGTGCGCCGGTGAGTAGCAGTCAGCTGAATTTTCAAACCGGCTTCCGGACAGCCACTTCCGGTAAGCACGGTTGTATGAAAATTTGTGACGGACGGGAAACGATCCGTCACAACGTGTTAGGCCCCACTTTACAGACAGGTACTTTGTAAGTGGCGTACAGCCAAGAGGCTGTATGTATACTGTGGATGTACAGACTGGTGAAGTGGGATGCGGTCCGGTCATCCAATGGTCTCGCTTACTAAACTCAATGTCGATTTGACAGGACGGAGATAACAGATTTCAATGGGAATCATCAAACAGGAATCCCTGATAGTATTTGTGAGACAGTTTGTGACTGGAGAATGATTTAAGAAGGAACGAATGAACTGAACAGAGACAGAGGAGATGGCATCGGCGATGGGGGGAGGAGAGAGAGAGAGAGAGAGAGAGAGAGAGAGAGATGAGAGAGAGAGAGAGAGAGAGAGAGAGAG
>CM031598.1:93468283-93495783 GCA_018398815.1 Conus ventricosus
CCTCTCTCTCTCTCTCTCTCTCTCCCCTCTCTCTCTCTTCCCTCCTCTCTCTCTCCACTTCTCTCTCTCTCTCTCTCTCTACTCTCTCTCTCTCTCTTCTCATAAATCAATATTGTGGCCGTGGTCAGGAGTATGATATGACAGGGATTTAAACTGAATGAGGGGGTGGGGGGGCACATGTAAGAGATAGATGGCAGGGGGTCAGTGGACAAATTGTCATGAATGTTGGAATCTTGACTTGCTGAATTGCTGCAAAGGTACCCGATTAATGACTTGATTGGAGAGAGAACCATTGACATCCCTGTTTTCTTCACATGTCTGTCTCTGAACCAACAATGACTAAATGAATCAAGAAACACATATGAGTCAGAAACCGAGGTGATTTGTTGAAGCGGTCGCAGGATGGTATAAAAATACAAAGTTTCATTACTGAAATGTGGACATGAAATGTCAGAAACATGCAAGGCCAAAAAGGACAGAAGTACAGTGATGTGTGTGAACACTTGTGATTTCTAAGCAATGTGGTTTGAGGGAAAGGATTGGGTCAGGGTTACTGTTTTTGTTTTGTTGTCTTTGAGTTGGCTATTTTTTGTCTTGCGTGTTTGTAACTTTTTGACATTGAATGTGCAATCGTCAAAAGTATGTCAAAATGCGATTTGTGGAAGCTTTTTTTTTAAATCTCGATTACATATTTCTTGTCTGGCAAATAAGCAGACAGAAAGCGTCTTTATGTGCACTTAGAAACTCGCACAGAAGACTTGGTCTGTTTGCTTTTGATCAAAACTGGCACATCTTCATGTTGGTCAGAACATCTGACCACCACTGTTAAAGAAGATTCCGTTATACGTATCAGTACTAATCTGTGATTCCAGTTATCTTATCTGAAGGGCCAGCACACTCTTTGTAGGTAGAAGCCAGGCATAGCTGAGAAATCCTGCCAGTGTGTCTGACTGGCCTATGACTTCCCAGCCTACGTCTGCAATACTGACCACGGCAGCACTGTAGCTCTTGTTGCGTCTGGAAACCAGCAGAGTACACATCTGGCTGTCAACTGTTCCCTAAAGTTGGTCAGATTGTTTGCTGTGTGGATTCAGGTGGGTGTGCGCTGTAGAAATTGGGGAGAAGTGTAGGGTAACTATTGACAAGTACGTCCCTCCTTCCTAAGCAGGAAGAATGTAAACCCAGACGATGTGTGTGTGTGTGTGTGTGCGTGTGTGTGTGTGTGGTGTGTGTGTTGTGTGTGTGTGTGTGTGTGTGTGTGTGTGTGTGTGTGTGTGTGTGAGAGAGAGAGAGGGGGGAGAAAGAGAGAGAGACAGAGACAGAGAGACAGACCAAAAGAGAGAGAGAGGGAGAGAGAGAGAGAGAGAGAGAGAGAGAGAGAGAGAGAGAGAGAGAGAGAGAGAGAAAATAGAGGGGGGGGAGGAGAAGATGATGGCAATTGAGAATGATGATGAATCTTGATGTTTGGATTGCAGCATAATTTTCTGAAGAATGAACTAAGTGAGGAATGAATCCATAGACTCTCCATCTGCTGCTTCTTATCATCGCCTCTGAAACAGAAATGGAGACAAGGAGTGATAGAATACAGGAACACATCAGCGGCAGAATCGATGGGGTTAGATTAAGTGGCAACATGGTATTACTTCAGCACACGCGAGGTTTCATCAGTTAAACGGCGACATGTCCAAGACACGCAAAGTCTGAGATGAGAGTAGCTGGGTAAATTGTGGACAATGCTACAATGCTGTCTGCAAACGTATTGTTCTGTTGTTTGTCACTTTTTGTGGCTTGTGAGGAATATCTAAAAGAGCAGGGATGTATTATGTTACTACTGCTATTGTCTGATTGTCAAATTTGTGGGGTTTTGTCATTAAACGTGCTGTTGTAAGCACCGTACCTTGATGCTGTTAGCTTTGTTGGTAGCTTTTATTTATATTCCAGGCTTGTTTATTTCATCATTAAGCATTCACAGAGGGATTTCTTTTATTTTTGTGTTTGTTGTTGTTTCCTTTTGCACTTGTAGGACTCCAAACGAAGTGCTAGCCCGTGCTTTGAATGAAACCAATCGTCACTCAACACTACGGAAATGACTAGACAAGGGTGCAGCTAATCCTCTGGTGTGTGTCCCAATAGCGACCTGTCTTCATAGCATAGCTCCTTGCACACTGCTGCCATTGGGGCTGTAAATAATTGCTGGGTGTGTTGTAAATGGGATGTGAGCAAAAAGAGGAGCACCGAAGCAATTTTACTGGACGTGCACAGATGAAACAAAAATAAACAAATCGAGAAACCAACCAAAAACATAGATATAAACGATGAGAAATAAATAAAGAAGTAACTAATAAAACCATATTACCATTTGCTCTATGCTTTGTTCCGAAATGCAAGAAAAGCGTTAAACCATGCAGTAAGAATGTGGTCCATGTTTGAGAAGTGCTTTGGGTTGGAAATGAACCCTAGCGTAGGAATGTTCCAATGAAAAAAAAGCAGCTCTAACTGTGATGACGAATGGCACTTGACGTTGAAGAATGGAGAGGAGAAAGAGAGAGAGAAGAGAGAGTAGAGAGAGAGAGAGAAGAGAGAAGAGAGAGAGAGAGAGAGAGAGAGAGAGAGAGAGATTGAGATTGAAGAGATTTTTAACGAGCGTTCATGAAGGGAGATAGGAGTTTGTGTCACAGATCTGTGCCGTGATCAAGAGGATGTGATGGGAGAGACTGAGACTTAAATGAGTGGTGAGGGGCGTATGGTCAGAGATGAGTAGCAAGTGGGGGCAATGGAAGGCATGACTTGACTGCTGGACAGCAATGTAGCTGGCCCAAGACATAGTTGCAGAGTGAGTCATTAAAGAAAAAAATATGCCTTCATCACATGTCAACTTTCTGAACCGGAAATGGGGGAGAGAGAGAGAGAGAGAGAGAGAGAGAGAGAGAGAGAGAGAGAGAGAGAGAGAGAGAGACAGACAGACAGACAGACAGACAGACAGACAAGAGAGAGAGACGTGGACAGACAGAGAGAGAGAGAGAGAGAGAGAGAGAGAGAGGAGAGAGAGAGAGAGAGAGAGGCAGAGACAGAGAGAGAGACAGAGACAGAGAGACACAGAGAGAGAGGAGCAATGAGAAGAATAATATCATAAACTCCATAACCTTACTGATAAGTAGCTTTCAGAATGACACTCAGAAAATTAATCCACTAACACCCGCCTGCTGCTTCTTATTGCTTTAACTTTAACAGAAACGGAAACGAGACACAAAGGAAGAGAGGAACATACACCGGGGACAGAAGCGAAGGGGCTAGATTAAGTGGCAACAGGACATTATTTGAACATGCAATGTTTTACCAACTAACTGTGACATGTCCTAGGTACACAAGGTCTGAGATGAAAGTAGCTGGTAAATCGTGGGAGAGACTGTAATGCTATATGCAGCATCTTGTTCTGTAGGTTTTTCTTGTTCGTGCCGTGTAACGGATATCTGTTAAAAGCGGGGCTCACATTTCCAAGTGATAGCTGCTATTCTTTGTTTTGCGTGTTTGAGCATAGTTGTCATTAAACGTGTTCATGTGAGTAGCTTGTCTAATTGCTATGGGAGTTTTTGTTGGTACCTTTTATCTGTATTTCAAACCTCGTTGTTTTACTATTTAGCATTCAAGCAGGGGTTTGTTGACGTTGTTTTTGTTGTGTGGTGCACGAAGTGATTTCACAGGAAGTCCACGGAAAATGATAGAGAAAAATGAATCATAAATAAATTAATGAGTTAAGTTGTATCCACGCCACGCCTCAACACAGAAAGTTTAGAAATACATTAAGTCATGCAGGCAGAACTTGGCCCAGGCTTGATAACTGTGAATAAACAAAGGGAAAGCTGACGGCTGTGTATTTTTCACATGCAAACGAATACACCGGGTGCAAATGCTATGGTCATAGGTAGCAAAAGTTTATGTAAAAGAAAATGCAGATTCAGGAGAAAAACAAGGTGTATGTTTCACTTTTTTTCCATCATTCTTTTTTGTGAATAAAAAGTAAGGCTGATACATCTTAACAAAAATTGAAAAACACCCACTGGATTGTATCATATCATCATGAGGCTTATGTGTTGAAAACGGGTTAGGAAAGAATCTTTTGACAAAAGAAGCTACAACTTGAAAAATGAATCAAAATTGCTGTCCATTTGATTCACCCACTAACCAAAAAGTCGATGCCGGATAAATATGATTGTGTATTGGTATATACTTGGATCGGTATGGCTGTCAAGGAGCGTGAAACCTCTCAAAAGGCATTAGACGCTTGGAGACAAAGGGACATTGTACGTGGTATACAAATAGGTAATTGACCAATTAACCAGGGTACCTTACCCACCGCACACGGCCGAAGTGGTCAGATGACAAACAACACCTAGGAGAGAGTTCGGACCTGCCTGGTGGCGAAAGGGGGAAGGGTTGTAACCACTACGACCTCGGGGCCCCAAGTGAGCGCTAAATGCTCGGTCAGCTGAGGTTCTTGTGTAAACAGTCAGTGAAGAGCAGGGGCCTTGGATTTGTTCAGATGGTATTGCCGTGGGTCACTGTGTTGGTTCTATTGTCAGGCTGGCTGAATGCGTGTGGAGGTTGTAGTAGCCCTCCTTAAGATAATTACTGTGTTAACTGACCACCGAAGTCGGCGGGAATTTTCGATGTCCATCTGGGGCTAAGTGTGTGTTTGCTAATCAATTAGGTAAGGGTGTGTGTAAATGCTGATGTGTGTGGAATGTAGCGAGTGGAGAATTCAGGGTACTTGTGAACTAGGGGTTTGAGAAGCAGCGTGGACAAAGGCATGGCCCGAAGGGGAATCCTTTGTTTCCCTCCCTATATAAACTGAGGGAGAACAACGTGTCGGGAGAACAACACCAGGAGAGAGAGAGAGAAGGCAGAGGAGAGAGAGAGAGAGGAGAGGATGAGCAGGACAGAGAAAGGGTCGAGAGAAACGTGGTCTGGGAGATAGAAGAGACAGCTAAGTCTTAGGGTTGAAGACAAGCTGGAAGAGAAGGAAACTAAAGTTTGAAGCCCAGAGGTGGGTGAAGACAGACAAACTGAATTTGAACCCAGAGGTGGGTGAAGAAGACGAAGAAGAAGAGTTCGACGTCGAGATCCCAGAGACGACCACGAAGACCCAGTCCTGAAGCCTGGAGCCAGTCAACCAAGGGCATCACCATCAAGCAGTGCTGAAGAAGACGTGAAGAGACTTTTTTTCAAGAACTGTGGTGTGGTGTGAAAGCGTGGTTGTGTGTGTGAAAACCTGGCCAGGTAGAAGTCATTTTATTATAACCCGGATTAGGAAGTATTGATCTTTTAATGTGTTGATTTATTCATTGTGTGTGATTGATTGTTCATGATTAATTATAAGTAGCATAGAAATTGTATTTCTTGTTCTCAGTCGTGTTAGGAAAGAAACGAACGCGTGACATCCCATTCCCAGAGAGAGGTGAATGTTTGGTGGGTGCATGAGTGTGCATATGCGTGTATGAGTGCAAAGATAACCTTGGTGTGTTAAGCCTGACTAATAATACATCAACTTAGTGCACTTAAGCAATACCATCACGATTTCCCCCGTCCTGGACAATGGCAAATATGTTTTAGTTCAAGAATGTAACAAATAAAAATGCAGCTCTGATTGTGAAATGTGCTGGTGAAAATTTGAGAGATACGGATACGGATACGGATATTTTATTCACAAATAGGCCATTGCCCCTCGTGAAGGGGTGCATCTGGAAATCATTCAATATTTCACACGTTCAAAAACTGATTCAAATGCTTTACATTAAGAAACAAGAACAAATCGTAACTTAAATGCTTTGTATAGGTAAATGGACAGATTTCTAGTTGTTCGTTCATTATTGGAAGCTAGAAGAAAACTTAATCTGAAAAGACTTGGAAATCTGTAGTATTTCAAATGTATATAACGTTCTCTCAATTCGTTTTAGTAAAGGACATCACAGAACAAAATGCACTTCATCTTTTTTCTCTTCTTTACACAATGGACAAATCAAATCAACAGGGGTATGTTGTTTGTATCGACATCTATGTACAGCAATATCTGAATTACCCATTCTAAATCTTGTTGTAATAATCTTGATATGTCTGTCTAGATTTAACGTTAAATGCATTTTATCTATTGCTATTGTGCAAAAAGTCTTATATACACTAAATCTGTCACTATTCTTGACATGAAAATCCCATTCTTGCCATCTGCAAAGTATAAGTCTTTCTTTAAAGTCAGCGATAAACTGTTCCATTCCCTCAACACCTTGGTTTAACCACACATAACCAAAACCAAACATGTAAACTTACAGCGAATATCAGACGCCCAGTTTTGTCTTATCACGAGAGTCTAACTCAAATAATGTTCTATATGCTTTTCGCGAAATCTTGACTCATCCATTCTTGTCAACTTTAACCAGTAGAGCATGCACCTAAAGGCAGAATTTATGTAAACAGGGTATCTATTTGTCTCACCATACACAAGGTCATTCGGTGTTTGTAACTGAACTCCTAAAAACTTTTTCAGTGCAAAGAGATGTACTTTTTCACAAAAGTGTGCAGCATTACTTAGCCCCCACAATTCAGCACCATACTGAACGATGGGTTGTATCTGCGCGTCAAATAGTTTTAAATATACAGCAAGAGAATTGCATTTTAACTTACGTAATTTTTGCAATATACATAACAACGCATGCTTTGCTCTGCAGGCAAGGTTCTTACAAGAAACAGTAAATCTCAACCGTGTTGAAAAATAGATGCCTAAATATTTATAAACATTACAACAGGCATAAGGATTCCATTGTAAGTCCAGTGTTCACTAGCTGATAAGTACCCACCTTTTCTAAATACAACTATATTACTTTTATTCATATTCACATTCAGATGGAGTGCTGTTGCTGCCCTATGTAGACTATTTAGTTGCGTCTGTAGCCCAACTATTGTTTCCGACAGAAGAGCTATGTCATCTGCCAAAGTAATATAAATAGTTCAAAATAATCATGCATAAATGTTGCACCATGCCTCCCATTTCTAATCACTTCTATTGCTAATTCATTTATAAATAAAGAGAACAGCACCGGGCTTGTAACATCCCCTGTTTTACCCCCGGTACAGTTTTATGTAGTCTGTCAATTTTGCACCCGAGCGAATTCTAGCTGGGACTGTAGTGTACATGCTATGAATACATCGAAAGAGTTTTCCTTTGATACCATTTTTTACCAGAATAGGCCACAGTAGATTCCTTTCTATAGAGTCAAAAGCTTTCTCAAAGTCAATAAAGGCGACATAGAGTTTACGGTTAAGGCAAAACTGTTTTTGTATTAAAGCTAATACTGTGTACATGTGATCAATGGTGGAGTATCCCCTTTTAAACCCCGCTTGATATTCTCCTGTGATATTATGCAGCTCAATCCATTCTTGAATCCTATTGTTTACTATAGAACTATAAACTTTACTGCTTGTATTACATAATGATATCCCTCTATAATTACCGGATCGTCTACATTTCCTTTTTTAAATAAAGGTAAGACAATAGTTTCTGTCCAGTTATCTGGGAATACTCCCTTATCAAACAGAGTGTTAAACAGTTTAACAAAGAAGTCAATTACTCGATCACCAGCATTTTTTCAGCAACTCGCCAATAATTTCATCCGGACCAGCGGGTTTACCGTTCTTTAACTTTCTTATAGCCAATAACACTTCTTCTCTAGATTTTGGGCGTTCATGGAACCACCATCTTCATATTCATCAAAACTATCATCAATGTTGTCGTTAGATACTAATGTAAATTCGTTTTCTAAATTTGTTTCAAGCAACTGTTAAAATGTTTATACCAATCATCAATTGTTATATTGTTACGTGGCTGCTATCGTTTGAAGAAATTTTATTGACATTTTCCCAAAACTCCCTTTGATCACTTATGGAATCAACTAACGCCCCTAACAATTGGTCATTGTGCTGATTTTCTTTAAATTTTAACAAATTCTTATACTCTCTCCTAGCTATGCAGTAAGCATCACGATCAGAACTATCCTTCGTTTGCCGAAATATGTGCAGCAATCCTTTTGCTTTCGATTTACTTAGTTTACATTTTTGTCATACCAGTCATTTTGTTCATCAGTATTGTTCAAACAGAGTTGTTTTTCCATGCAAGAAGAGTAAGTTTTTAACACATGTAAGAAACATATTCAAGGCTTCATTGCAGTCACGATCAATCATATCAATAGCACTGTCAAGAGATGACAATGCTTCATCTGAATGCATTGCAGTGACATAAGTATGTTCAGATGAAGGCTTCCACACAAACATTTTAATAACCTCACGTTTCTTTTCAACTGTCAAAAACACGGGTTTAGATTCGGCGATTCAAAATGAAGCTCGACGGGTAAATGGTCAGATCCCAATCGTTCTGATACATATAAACTGCAAGACGATAGAACAAGTGAAAATAATTCTCGAGATATAAAAAAATAGTCATTTACACAACACCCTGACTCTGATATATAAGTGTAGTGCCCATCGTGGTCCCCATGACATATTCCATTTAATATACACAATCCAAGTGAAGTACACATATCCAACAAACATTTTCCCATAGCCATTGATTATACTGTCGGAAGATTTTCTTTCCGAGAAATTGGAGCAACTGGTTAAATCAACACCATACATATCATGCTCATAAAAAATATCTTGAGAGACATTTGCAGTTCTACTGTTCAAATCTCCAGATAGGATCACATGTATATTATTCAGATCAAGCATACACTCAGTAAGGCATTCTTCCAGAGAACATATACCATTGTCTATATCAAAATAAGCATAGTACGGTGAAACCCTCAGGAGGCACATATGCACAAACATATAACACATCTTCTGCAAGATCAAACAAAATCCCGTCAATCAAAAAGAAAAGAGCATTTGAGCAATCTACCTGGAGTTCTCTGACATGGTGCACAAAATCATTCTTAATCAGACATATTACCCCTCCTGAACGTCTTCCTGTCTAGTAAACTTAACAGCAGGTTTGCTAAACACAGTATAACCCGTAAACACATTAAATTCAAGATTTTCCACAAAAGTCTCTACGAGACAGATAAAGTCAAATTTGGACAAATAAGAGAGAAAATCTTTATTGTGAATCTTAGAAAGAATTCCATTAATATTCCAGTGCAGGAACGTAAAATATTTTGAGAGTGTATTATTCATTTTATCTCCGTTATCATGCAGGATATGTTTACTTTTGTTACAATTCTCGTTACGTCTTTCATGATCCGACACTGACAGCGCTCTCTCATTAGCATAACCAGGAATAAAAACACTGTCATCGCTGCTACACTTTTTTCTTTTGTGACCTCCCCCTATTCTTATCCGCTGTGACACCAAGAGCTCTTTCACTGGCATAAACAGGAATAAAAACACTGTCATCTCTGCTACACTTTTCTTTTGTGACCACCCCCTATTGTTTTCCTCTGTGACACCACGTGCTTTCTCTGAAATATGTCTCTGCTCTGCATTATAATCATCCCTAGTTCTCTGGTCAGCTGTGTCACTGTCATTGTCATCAGACGGAAAACATGCCAATTTTTCACTTTCATAACAATACTTTTCACTATAATCGGAAAGAAACCAAATCTGAAAGCTGGTTACCATCACTATTTACAAGACAGTCATACCCCGGCGCCACCACAGAACCCATGTTTACATTGTCAGAGGCAGAATGTTCACTCACTGTGGCAGCATCGTTGTCCCCATCGCACGCTTCTTTCTCTTTACGGGATTTTTGCACACACCACACTGAAGATACCGTGTCACTGTAGGCGGTCTACCCCCTATATTATTTCTTTTAGGTTTTTGTCCATCACTGTCGTCAAGGCCATGCTTCTTCCCCTCGATAAGAAGATGATCGAAGATCATGGCCACACGTTTTCCCTCACTCTTTAGTTTCTTTAAGTGAGGGGTTAGTTTCTTCCTTACTTCTCTGACTCTAAGTGAAAAGTCCTCACCTATAAACACCTGTGTTCCCTAAGCTTATGTCTTGCTTTCAAGATCTTAGCTTTGTCCTTGAAAAACGTACAGCAAGCGATGACTGGTGAGCTGTCCTTTGAATTCAGGCGGTGAAGTCGTCGAAATGGATGTCTCCAGTCATATCCAGCTTGTCCACAAGCAAGTCATGGACAAGGTTTTCACAGTCTTGCTGGTTTCATTTTCCCTCCGTAAAAGTCCATGAAAGATGAGGTTGTTTCGTTTTGGAGCGGCCTTCCAGATCATCAACCTTTCGCTCCAAGAAATCCATTTTCTTCTGTAGGATGTCATTGCTGGTGCGGAGACAATCATTTTCCTGTCGTAGCTCCGTCACTTCCTGCTTCAGAGAACTTAACTCTCCATGAAGCGCAGCAAATCCATCACTCAAGTTCTTCAAGTCACCTATCATCCCATCAAATTTCGTGTTCAGCGACTGGAGCATGGACATCAGATCGAGGTTCGAAGGATGTTGGGTGGCTGGTGTAGTTCCTGACGAAGTAGTTGGCGTGCGTCCTGAGGGCTTGTCCACACTCTCCCTCGGTCTCCACCTGTTAGGTTGGTCTGTCGCAGAGAGGTCTTCTGTGGCCCTGGGTTCAGCTCAACATCGCCGCATTGTAATAAAAAAAAATTGCCCCAGAACAAAAGCGTCAGGAGGCAGCCAAAGGTAACACCGTCAGCCACGGTCCTAAGCTTCAATGTTTTCAGTCTCATGGCGGCTCGAGTTTTTCCTCTTTTCGTCATGAAATTGATAATACTGTCACAAAACAGCCACAACGGCCCTGAAATCAAGCTGTCCAGAGGCATGGTACCACAGGAACTGATCTGCAAACTCTGTGTTCAGTAGTCAATCTCCATGCCGATTAATTGCGCTATTTGTCGGAGGTAAACAAATATGCCGCTGACCTCGGCGAATTCAACTCAGTGCCCCTCTCTTGAGAGAGAGAGAGAGAGAGAGAGAGAGAGAAGAGAGAGAGAGAGAGAGAGAGAGAGAGAGAGAGTAGAGAGAGAGAGAGAGAGAGAGCAAAGAGAGACAGACAGACAGACAGACAGAATGTTCTTAACTTGTGATGGTGTCCGTGGTCGTAGCTTCCAATTGGAATGTAGTCATCACGTGTTACTGGCTAAAATTCCAATGTATTCTAACCAGTGTTTGTCAGAGATATTCCAGTTCTGTACACTTGATTCGGTTAACAGGCCCAACCACTTAATGTCTGCATACCTTTATAATGGATAGCAATATGAAATGAGACAGGTGAGAGGGAAAGGAATGATAGAGTGACATGAAAAAAAAATACATGAAAAAGTCATGTGGACAGACACTTATCCTACTGGATCAGCTGACAACTTTCAGACATGCAGTCTGACACTTATCCTACTGGATCAGCTGACAACTTTCAGACATGCAGTCTGACTTAAAACAATTGCAGCATGGTCATATATGAAAATAAAACTTTCCTGCAGGGTGTGCTGAATTTTGGAATCCAAACCAGTCTTGGTGTAAGTGAAGCACCGATTTTCAGGATTTCCAAAAGTATTGGTGAAACAGTATGGGTCTCACCTGTCTTGACTTTTGCGTCCAGCTTGAACGCGTTACGAGTTATGATTTTTGTGATAAAAAACAATACAAACTCCGTACGAATTTGTCGCCTTTGTAGAAATGATGCATTAAACATGGTGATTATCTTTCCAGTATGCAACGTCCTTAGAATTACTGTGCACATTTATGTTTGGTCGCCTCAAATCATTCTCTCTCTCTCTCTCTCTCTCTCTCTCTCTCTCTCTCTCTCTCTCTCTCTCTCTCTCTCCTCTCTCTCTCTCTCTCTCTCTCTCTCTCTCTCTCTCTCCTCTCCTCTATGTGAGCATACACACTCATGTCGTTGTTCATTAGATAGCACATTACTCTGGTAGTGCGATGAATGAACTGTCACCTGCGTGTCAACAGTTACTGACAATTCATATCTGCTACAATGGTATCGGTCAATTCCTGAAGACGGGCCATGTACAATCATTCTGTTCAATTCGCACTTAAAGCACTTGTTCCTTGGCCAGTGCTGATGTGATGTGATACTCCAAGTGCTCATGTAAAGGACACCATGTGATGATGTCCGGATGAAAAGACGTCTAACGAACAGTGGGTCAGAGGGTTGGGTTCTAGCCTTTCAATTTGAGGAACACGCAGGCACAAGGTACACAAAACAAACTAGAAAATATCTACGGATCCCTTGAGGAAAGAAACACACCAAACAATCCATCCGTCATTTTCAATTTTCATAAAACATTCAACAGTGTGGATGTATGGAGAATGAAATGTAGTCCACAAATCAACGGTGATAGTCTACAAAGATCAGCTTGGATATCATCTATTACATCACGCTGGTTGCAGATTGTTTTGTCTTTTCACTTTGCACTCATTGTCCCCCATTTTTGCTCAGCTACTTTCATTGATCAATGTCTTTGAGATGACGTCCCGCTGGTATAATGAAAAAGGCAGGACAGGACATGGGTTGTGATGATGAATGTGGTGTGAAGGTGGGGACACGCGATTTTAATCGAGGTTTTATAGACTTGATTCTGTTTCTCTTCCAGTGCGTTGCTAGCTCAGATTTCATGCCGCCAAAATGGAAACAATACAAACTACTCTCTCTCTCTCTCTCTCTCTCTCTCTCTCTCTCTCTCTCTCTCTCTCTCTCTCTCTCTCTCCTCTCTCTGTGCGTGTGTGTGTGTGTGTTTACTTTTATTCCCGTACTTTGAAAAAACAGCCTGCTTCGATTTATCCTTTTTTTTAGGATTCCATGAACGTTACATGATAGAATAAAATTCTTTTTCGTTTCTATTCGTCATGTTGTTTCTTTTCCAGTTGGATCGCATGAATGAAAGGCATTTCAAGTGATCCAATCTGCGAAATATCTAATCCAAGGAACATTGCATTTCAATTTTACAAGAGGGTGCAACCCTGTCTCTCATGTTGTCTTGATATCAACCACTCCACTGCTTCCCGGCTGGATCTGTTGAAGGAAATAATATCAATGGAGGGTAGAGATCTCTGACAATCAATATTTAGAGAGATATCAGACCCACCATCAGTTCTATACCATGCAATTACACCCACCATTGGTATTCCCAGGAAGTGTATCTAAATTGGCACATCTCTCTCTCTCTCTCTCTCTCTCTCTCTCTCTCTCTCTCTCTCTCTCTCTCTCTCTCTCTCTCTTCTCTCGTCTCGTCTCTGTCTCTGTTTCTCTCTCTCTCTCTCTCTCTCTCTCTCTCTCTCTCTCTCTCTCTCTCTCTCTCTCTCTCTGTGTGTATGGACAATTTGTATGAATAACATTTCATGATCAGGTGTTCAATTCTACCACTCGATCCTGTCGCATCACGTACACGCCATACCACCTAGGAATGGAAAACTTCAAGTGTATATATGTACGACACCAATATCTACCAAATTCTATAAACATCCCTTCTACTGACTGGAAGAGACGTTCGAATCTGTCTTTTGTATGGTATAAGCTTAATCATGTTTTTCAAACTTAGCCTGGCCTCTTACACGATGGGTTTTTTTTTTATAATTTTTTTGGTTTTGTTTTTGTTTTTACATGGTGATGAGTAGATAACATGTATGATCTAAAAACGCCAGGATGGCTTTGAGAAGTACACGGCTCGCATAGATCTGTTGATGTGTGCGATCCTGAAATGGAAGAGGCTTTCCTCAACCACGGTGGAAATTGTAGGTAAACCAAAGTTCACGCTGAACAGTCGGCAGCTCACTGATGATGTAAGTTCTTCTATAGCATCTACAGGCAAATATGTCTTTTGTAACTGTTCTGACCTATTCAATTCGTGTGTGTCCTTCGATTCATCGAATACATGTTGGAAAGGGTTTAAGTTGAGGCCTAGCGTGGTTAGTGCTAGGTAGAAGTCGTCATTCAAGCATCTAACATCACTTTATTTTTTCAAAGGATAATTCATGATATATTCATCGTCACACGTGGTCTTGTCTGCTGCTTCAAAGAAACTGGAGTAGACAGATTCGTACCGTGGACAGTATGAATTTTAATATTATCGTTTCGGCAAAATCTGGAAATTTCCTTTAGCAGGCCAAGGAGTATAAAGTGAAAAAATACCACCAGAATGAACTATCCTCAGAACATTTGTAATATAAATGCTAGCTAGCAGCATTCGCACTCTTTTATACATGTAACCTGATACGTGATCTGCACATGTCATTTAATGTTGATGATAGTGCTGGACCACAGCGCAGTGGTTCATTGGTAATTTTTAAAAAATGAATGAGTTTCAAAAATGGAATTACCGAGAAAACACGGATTTTCCATTATCCTAACATGTCTTTTGGGGATTATGCGAAGTCACACCAGATGGTGATTGCCGTGAAAAACAAATAACTAGAAATAATACTTCTCCATTATTCATGTCCCTGCGCTTTCTCTGTCGTGTGAGATCGATACATTACTCGGAAGGTTCATTTTTGACTCTCTTGTGATTGATAAATGGAGGTAGATGATTTTTGTCAATGTGAGGACTGAGTGAGTGTTGCAAGCGCTCTCTCACCCCCCACCCACCCCCTCTTCCTCCTCCTCCTCCTCCTGCTCACCCTCCTCTCTCTCTCCCTCTCTCTCTCTCTCTCTCTCTCTCTCTCTCTCTCTCTCTCTCTCTCTCTCTCTCTCTCTTCTGTTCTATACTTCTTCCATCTGTTCACCCATTTCTTGATTTTCACGCATGTGTGTAAACTGTCTGTCAGTGTCTGTCTGTCTCTATCTCCCCCCACCTTCTCTCTCTTTCTCTCTCTGCTGTTTATTTTTTATTCTTCAGTCTGTTCCCACGTTGCCTTGTCCTTTTCTCTAGTTTGTCTGCCACTCTGTCTGTCTGTCTGTTTGTCTATCTGTCTGTCTGTCCCCTCCTCTCTCTCTCTCTCTCTCTCTCTCTCTCTCCTCTCTCTCTCTCCTCTCTCTCTCTCTCTCTCCATTCCTCCTCTTTTTTGTCTCTTCTTTTCTCTTACATGCTAACACAATTGTTTTCATCCCAACACTGTTAAATAAAGAAGACAAAAAACCCAGCATGATACTAGTGTAGGAAAGAGCTGTCACAAACTTTTGTATAGCTTTATAGCTCATTCATATTCCAGCAGTGTGATATGCCAGTTGCCGACGGCGGTTCGTGTGTTCTCTTTAAGCTCAATCTTAAAACCGTTGATCCATTCCTTTCTCATGGTCCGACAATCTACTACTGAAACTTAGCACACACCGGATGATGGCGTTGTGAAGAAAGAAGACATAATTAGGATCTTTTAAAAGACAAGCGGACTGGAAGCTGACAAAACAACACGGAAACATACTGTTAAAGGACTTCCCGACGTCCAGTGAGCCACACCTCATGATCAAATGTTGACGATACCGCAGTGTCAAGAATGACATGTTTTGACGGCAATCTAACGATCACAACGCTTAAGAACCTGCTTGAACATTACAGGGCTGGCCTGCAGTTTTGTTTTATGTCTTCTTACTCTGCACCCATTGTCCCCCATTTTTCCACAAATGCTTTCATCGATTAAATGCTTTGATATGATAGCCCCATGGGCTTCATGGCAGAACCAAGACAGAGCAGGTGTAATGGAAAACGTGGTGGGCATCTGGGGACACATTATCTAATCGAAGCGTGGCAGCCATGACTACCCACGAACAGCAACAACACATTATTTGTGCAGTTTTCATGATTACTGGAGATCAACCTTATTCAGAAACAGCCGCATGATTTAACCACGAGGAACTTCACAATATGTGTGTTCAACACAGACATGGGAGGCGTGGCCAAAATGAGACAGCAGAATCGTAATGATAATCTCCATGGCAAGAGACGTTTGCCAAACAAGAAGAAGAAACAAGATGCAAAGCATGCATACTCCCATTTTATCTTGAATACGCGTGTACATGTCAAGAGCATGTTTACTATGAAAATACCCATGATCTACTAGTCAGTTATAGATCTAAAGCTATTTTAAAATCCGTCAAATACAGTAGCCTTCTTTCATAGATATTTATGAAATAAAAAAGCGTCAATCAAACATGCGTCATTATGTATTTTGTCACGGAGATAAACTGCCATTTCTGAAAGTGTGCATGCAGTTTAACTCCTCTCTCTCTCTCTCTCTCTCTCTCTCTCTCTCTCTTCTCTCTCTCTCTTCTCTCTCTCTCTCTCTCTCTCTCTCTCTCTCTCTCTCCTTCTCTCTCTCTTCGTTAGTAACGGCTATTCTGGTAAAATAAAACATTGAGCATCGTCCGTGACCCATAATGAACATACCTACAAATTTTCAGAAAGATCGGCCCAGAAGTTTTGTCTGAAGCGAGTGGAGCACATTTCAACCACGGACAGACACACAGACAGCATTTCTTCGTTCCCATTGTAAGTTACTCCCTGTTCTGCAAGAAATGGGAGTATAAAACGATGGCAAAATTATGTTAACCGTAAAACAAAAATGTAGGCAGAGGGAGAATGGAAGTTCTGTGGACAGATCTTACGTTTCCACCTCAAATAATCAGAGCCTGCCCGGAGTCTGTGCTCTTGCATCAAGAAAGAACAGTCATGTTCTTGACATCTATGGACATTGTCCGTTTAAAAGAGAACTATGCACGACTTCATAACTTCAAAGGGAGGATGGAATAATGCTGCTCATGAATCACTGCAGCATTCCACACCGATGATTCCCAGCTGCAGCACCAACTGATTGGTCGTATGAGACAGAACAATGCCATATGATTATAATGTTATATTATTCCCTTCATCAAACTGTGCTGTAGGACAAGACATACATTGTTCAGTGACTGTAACTCTTTGTTATGTTGTTCAGAATTTGAGAAATAACAACAAAATAGTCACAGAGATGATATGACTATATTTAGGTGTAATTCGTGTTCTGGAATTCAGGGTGACGAAATGTAAAATGGTCAGAAGACAGCATAACACAATCGGTATTTTAAAAACAAAGGGCTTGATTGATAACACAAGGATTACAAGAAGAAGAAGAGAAGAAGAAGAAGAAGAAGAAGAAGAAGAAGAAGAAGAAGAAGAAGAGAAGAAGAAGAAGAAGAAAGAAGAAGAACAAGAAAGACAAGTAGCACAGATTTGATACAGCTTTTAGATTGTAGACCCTCCATCGAGACCTGCGACGCTCTGTAATAAAAAAAAAGTTATATTGTGCAGACTACATGCGTCTCTGCAGCAAATTATAACTTCCAGTTTTTTTGCCCTGTACTTCTTTGACAAATCGAAGACTTATCAGCAAACGTTTTCCGCCAGTTTTCAAAGTAATTATGTAAGGCAAAGCGTTTGTAATGGAAAATTAAGTATTCAAAAGAGTTGTATGATGTAGTAATATCCGTATACTATTTATGTAGGCTACTGTCAGAATCACACACAGCTATAGTGTAAGCTGAAGAAATACAACTGAAGACAGTTGTGATGGATAGTTCCTGAAAAGAAACCACATTACTTTGTGTGTGTGTGTGACCATGCCACCTCCTCTGTCACTGGGATGAAGACAAGGTGAAGAAAATCCGCCAAGCTTGGATGTGAAGAACGTCATCACTGTGTGTATTTGGCAAACAGAAGCGAGGCGTGAGGAGGTCGATGAATGGGAATGTGTTACTCACGTCAGGGATGAATGTAAAATCGGCTTCTGGGTGTTTGCCATGAACTTAGCAGGGAAGTTTCTTCTGAAAGTCATTACCTCTGAATTATGAGAAGGGTGCAGAAAGAAAAAAAAATGTAGCTAACAGCGGGAAGGAAAAGGAAGGTCGGGTGTAAAGACTGTGGTTCTGGTGAGAAGAAAGTGCTTTGATTGTGAACGTGCTTTTCTCCTGTGCTACGAATGGAGCTACAGATGATAGGGAGGGAGAGGGGAAGACACGTAAGCCGAATCAGATCGGATGGGTTGGGGAGGAGGACTTCGTGTCTATGTGGCCGCCTGGGCCCTTCCTCTGGCTTTGGGGGACAAAAAGGTGTACTGCAAGGAAATAAAAACAAAACGGAAGATGAGCATAACTCGGTTTAGATATATTGAGTACGTGTTGGGGTGAATAAAACTCAGGATGCTTTTGAAAAGAGGAGAGGAAGACTGTGAGCGTGAAAGAAAGATGTGTGGGTGAGTGTATAAAGGGCGGGGGGGGGGGGGGGGGGGTTCGTGTTGAGTGGGTCAATCGACACCTTTCTTCGCAAGCAACTCACGTCAGTCATTACTTTCATACACAGTGCACGTACTATCAGGCAAATTTCTACTGACAGGGATTGGCAGCGGTCAGCGAATTCTTATAGCTCGGAATAAACTGATAAACAGCTCTCATCAGATGGCAGACACGCGCGCGCGCGCGCGCGCATACACACACACACACACACACACACACACACACACACACACACAACACACACACACACGCACGCACGCACGCACACACATACACACCCAAGCACGCGCGTGCACACACACACACACACACACATACACACACACACACACACCACACACACACACACACACACACACACGTACACGCGCTCGCACGCATGCATGCACGCACGTACGCACGCACGCACGCACACACGCATATACGCACACATATATTCTTTTTTCTCTTTTTCGCCTTTGTCTCTCTGTCTTTCTCTCTCTCTCTCTCCTCTCTCTCTCTCATCTCTCTCTCTCTCTCCTCTCTCTCTCTCTCTCTCTCTCTCCATGTGCTGTTCTAGAAGACAGAGAGACACAGAGAGAGAGAGAGAGAGAGAGAGAGAGAGAGAGAGAGAGAGAGAGAGAGACAACAGAGAGAGATGGGGGGGGGGGGGCAGGGAAGTGGGGAGATGAGGAGTGAATGATCTGGTGGAGAACGGGAGGGGGTAGTGTAATAGTGCTGAATGAAACCACTTTAGGATCGCCTATCCTCACGAACGGTGATCCCCCTACACGCTTCTGAGGAGCACCCGACTCTTAGAAGCAAGAAAGTAAAAGGAAACATCACCTTACAAAACACTGACCGTGGTTCCTCAATAATGTTGACAGGACACTTGTCTGTGGGCGGGCCGCTCTAATGGAACTGTGCACTAGAGTCTTGTGTTTTCTAAAACGAATCGAAAGAGGCAAAATGGATCGGCTGAAAAGGAGCGAAAAAAAAGACCCCGTAAAACACAAACAAAACAGCGAGTGTCTGAATGAATTGACAGGGGACTGCGGTAATATCTGCAGCATATAGCTCTATAATTGAGATCCGCAAGTCGCCTACTGGCCCAGTTGTGTATCTCATGAAGAATGACGGCAGGATCAAATGCAATGTGTTCTGTATATGTCGAAATACGAAATACCATGGCCAGTTACTGACGAGGTAATCTTCTATAGTTGTGATGCTTTTTATACAGCATCTTGGAATTAGTGTTGGTGGAAAAGACAGCCGTCTGTATTAGTTTAATATTCAGACTAGGAAAATATGAGTGTGTCGGTTTCACTAATTCTCCAGAGATATTTCTTTTCTTATAAATAATAAACAAGTAGGGTAACTCTTATTTCCATAATGAAATAAATACACGCCCATAACTCCAAAGGATTGCTGCCGACGACACCGAATTGCCTAGCAAATATGACAGCACAGTGTGTGTGTGTGTGTGTGTGTGTGTGTGTGTGTTGCTAGTCTCCCTTTGGCGATGTTCGTGTGCGAAGAACGTCACTGAAATGTTTGTTAGGAAATGGGGGGAGAGACAGACAGATAGATTATAGAGGCAAACTGGTAGGTCACTCAACGTTAACTGTTACCTGTGGCATGAGAGACTTCTAGGCGTGGTCTGTTTCTTCTCAAGCCACAAGGTATGTTGGGGAGGAGGACATGTGTCACTGAAGGTGCAGGAGGAGGAGGAAGTGGAAGAGATGTTGCACAGTGTTTTCTATGCAAGAGCGTGCCTTTGAGTGAATGTGTGTGTGTGTGTGTGTGTTGTGTGTGTGTGTGTGTGTGTGTGTGTGTGTGTGGTGTGTGTGCGTGCCGTGTGGTGTGTGTGTGTGTGTGTGTGTGATAGCGTGCCTTTGAGTGAATGTGTGTGTGTGTGTGTGTGTGTGTGTGTGTGGATGCGTTAAGCATGTGGTGAGGGGGGGGGGGGGGGGAGTGGGCGAGTGGTGTGGTGTGTGTGTGTGTGTGTGTGTGTGTGTGTGTGTGTGTGTGTGTGTACGTGATTATGTGGGTGAGAGCATACGTGCATGTCCGTGTGTGTGTATGTGTATGTGTGTGTGTGTGTGTGCGCGCGCGCGCGTGTGTGTGTGTGTGTGTGGGGGTGTGTGTGAGAGAGAGAGAGAGAGAGAGAGAGAGGAGAGAGAGAGAGAGAGAGAGAGATCTGAAACTCAGCACGTGCGCTGTTGTCCAAGCACGCTCTTTGTGAAGAAATGAGATCAAATGCCTGTGAAACGGAGAAGTGGAAGAGGAGGGGAACGCATGGGGGAAGGAGGAAGAAAGTAACGGGGAGGGGTGGTGGTGAAGTAGAGCAGCCAATTAGTTGCCTCCTTGTTTTGAAGTGCTGCTGGTCCTCCGTGTGAACAAGGGCGGCCAGCTATTTGGCAAGCAGGCTTAACGAACCGTGAGTCCCAGCGATCTGTTTGCACTGGCTGCAGGGAGAGAGGAGAACACGGGCTGTGATTGACTCCGAAAAAAATCCGTAGCTGGCAAAGCATAGTATTAAGTGGCTGAATGATCTCCCAAAGACACGAGGCTAACGCTTACGGCAGACAGCAGGAATGTACAGTTCTGACGTGCATACATTGTCATTATTACAACCGCCATTATACTGCTGCTACTAGTACTATACTACTGCGAGTACTACTACTACTACTACTACTATCTGCTGCTGCTGCTGCTGCTGCTACAACTACTATTACTACTACTTCTACTACTGTTACTACAACTACTAGTACTACTACTGCTTCTGCTACTAGTACTGCCATTACTACTACTACTACTTCTACCACTACTACTACTACTACAAAGAAAACACGAAAGCAAAGGCAAATATGTTATTGAAGCTAAATGGGTAAGCTGTCAGATCGTTTTACTCCATGAGTTTTAAAAAAAAAGGGAAAATTAAACCCCAAAAATTTTAACTCGTAGAACAGACATTGAAGAAATAGTCAACTGTGCCAACATTTACACAGGATGGTTTTGAAAGATTTTTGGATGCTGTTTATTACCATGAACACAGCTTCGGAGTAGAGGGTCATTGTGTCAACACGAGAGGCCAAAAACAAATGAAATAGAAACAATGAGATCAATACTAAATCCAAAAGATGGAAATGGACTGTCTTCATGCTGGGATTAAAAAAAATGTTGCTGTTGCATTTGCAAAATTCGCCAATGGTTGTCCTCGATGACAGAGAGAGAGAGACAGCTGGGGGGGGGGGGAGCAGAGAGAGAGAGAGAGAGAGAGAGAGAGGGGGGGTGGGAGGCGGCAGACAGACAAACGGACAGACAGACGAAGCGCTAGTATGGCCATTAATTCAGTGTCTGGTCTCATGGCCTGTTGTGGTACTGTCCAGTTCGGCTGATTACCCTCACGGTGTTGACTGACAATTAATTGACCTAGATACTTCCACGCACCACCTATGTCCTACAAGTTTAGATGCAAGACTTGGCATGCATAAAATACAGAGGTGTTTGTTTGTTATGTGGGGGTCATGCAAATTTATATCTGCTCTCAAGAGAGTGCAATTCTCACCAAGGTCAAACGGATGTGCCCTTTTAAACCCCTTGACCGATGCATACTGAAACGTTATCAAATTTCTTGTGACACATTCAGATTTTCTGTAGAATTTTGAAGAAAAAAAAAGGCTCAATGGTTGTTGTGTAGTCAGGCTGACAGACAGACAAATAAACATGTGCAGATAAAAATGTAATCTCAACAGAAGTAGAAATAATATCCTCATATATACAGCCTGTCTACCAATTATCATTTTAACGGTGTTTAGAAAACACAGTTACGTACTCCAGCTCGTTTTTCTTTGTTTTCGTACAGGCTCGAAGTTGTGAGACTGTTAACTATCTTTCTTGTCCAAGTACAATAGGATAAGAATGAAGCAATCTGGGCAGCTCTGTAACTTTGAGGATAAATATGATCTTACTTTCTTTTCAACCACCTGCCAGGAAGTAAATGCGAGAGGATATGATTTGGGTGTAACTGTTTCACTGGGTGTAAGGTGGATTCTGTGCTCAATATCCACTGTTGCACTGCTGAGCAACTTAATCAAAGATGTTTTTCAAACTCATGCAAGACACATTGTTACTCTTGGACATGGTCTGACGTCAGACTACTGTCTGATTTCATGTCTGATATTGGGGTTGGTAAAAGTGGGAGAGAAACCAACATTGTGCTCCTAGTCCACATCCAGACCCACCCCACAGGAACAACACACACACACACACACACACACCACACACACACACACACCACACACATCGTCTACAAAACAAAACAAAACAAAAAAAAACCCAAAAACTTGCAGACATTTTTTTCTAAGTATGTCTAAAATCTGTGAAACGTCGTGAGCTGAACTCGAGTCAACAGTCACGTCTTTCATAGGAAAGTCGTCAGTGCAGATTGAAAAAAAGACACAATGTTTTTTCTAGACTGGCATGTTTTGCTTTGTGTATTTTGCATGCATCTTGCCCGAGTGTGTGTCATGTGACTAGCACTGTGTTTACTGTGGGCGTGGGGTTGTTTACGTTTGACTGCCTCCCTTTGGGAGCAGAAGTGACCTACCTTGTTTATACGTAATTTACACATTTGGATGCATTGCTTTAAAATTTCTCCTTGTGATAGACGACTGTTTCTTTCTTCTTCTTGTGATATTTGAGTATATAGTTTCTGTTGTTGTTTTTTTGTTGTTGTTTTTTTTTTTTTGCTTGTTTATTTCTTGTTTGTTTGTATTGATATATTGCTCTTATATCCTAAGTTGCAAGCATTCAAGCGAGCAACTTTATACATGTCTCTGAATATCTCATCCTTTGACTTCTTTGTCTTCAAGTTTTCCCTCTCATCTTTTCACTTTAACCTTTTTCTTTCTTTTTTCTCTTTCACCATCTGTGTTTTCTTCCTCGCTTCCTTTCATTCATCATTTCTCTCTCTCCTCTCTCTCTTCTCTCTCTCTTCCTCTCCTCTCTCTCTCTCTCCCCCCTTTATTCTGTTTTTCTTTCTTTTTCCTTCCTAGCTCCTATCTTTCCTATTTTCTTTCTTACTTTCTTTTTTACTTGTTCATCGTTTACGTCTTTTCACGCCTGTTCCTTTTTTTCCTTTATTATCGTGATATTGTTGTAGTCCACGTTTCTTTTCTTTTTCGTAGACTTTCCCTTCTGTCTTTCTTCCTTTAGACTTCGGATTTCCCAGGAGATGTTCTGAATTACATGAATTTTGAAAGCCATTGATGTCATTTTCAAGTTGTGTTTGGGGGCTTTATTTTTTTTTCATACTGTATTCCTTGTTTCTTCTTTCTTTCTTGTGATATTGCATGTGATCAGAATGGTCCGTTGGGGAGTATCTAATCTGCTGGAAATGGGCGATGTTTATCCGGTGTGAAGCAATGTTGCATGGGTTGTTGTTCTTAGCACTCCCTCCTCGTCCCTTAACACGCACCACCCACCCCCTTCCCCACCCCACTCCTCTCTCTCTCCCCCCACCCCTCTCTCTCTCTCTCTCTCTCTCTCTCTCTCTCTCTCTCTGTTCAATATCTAAAGGACACGCCAATACTTAATCTATGTTAGTGTGTTTTCATACATTTCCACCGACGTTGTTGCAGTCTGTATGACCACATGGGTATGTGCGAACTTAGAACTTCCTTGTTTGTGTTTCTTTCATTTCCTCCTGCCTGCATGTGTGTTAGTCAGATGGGTGCCACAGCAGCAGTTTGTGTGGTTAGTCAGATGGGTGCCACAGGCAGCATTGTTTGTGTGTTAGTCAGATGGTGCCACAAGCAGCATTTTTTGTGTGTTAGTCAGATGGGTGCCACAGGCAGCATTTTTTAGGATTTTTCCCTGCAAAGGTTTCACAATGGGTATAATATGTTTTCTTTCTTTCTTTTTAAATTATGTGTTGTATTTATGGGACTGACGTAGAGGAACCGTATATTTCTTTTGTATAGAATTGCTGTTCGTTTTCTGAATTTCTGTTCGTGCCTTCAAGTTGCTTTCATCTCCGTGAAGTGGTTAACACGATTTGTTTCAGGCTGGTGTTTTCAACTGTACATATGTATCAAACTGGTGGAGGTAAAACGCTATCTGTTTCATGAATTTTTTTTTTCTCGCCCTAAATTCATGAAAATATGTCTGCTTTAGATCAACTTTTCAGCAGCATACACAGATGAATTTTGAACCAGAGGGTGTTCATGCAGACACGAAAAGCCCCTCGAAAGGAATAATGATAACAATAATGATTTAAAGATTTGTAGTAGTAGTAGTAGTAGTAGTAGTAGTAGTAATTATAAAAGAGATAGCATACTTTGATCCTTTCCTGTTCCCCTTCCTTTATACGATTTTTTAAAAATCTTCCTTTGTTATGCGTTATCATTGGTTCTTTTCTGTGAATTCTTCCTTCAGTCTTATTTTCGCTCTTTTCTCTTCATATTCATTCTCTTCTTTCTCCACTTTGCTCACCTGTTCTTATTTATCCTTATACTTCCATTTGTCTTTTTTTGTTCTTCATCGATGCTGTGTAGGTCCCCTCCACAAAGATGTACGTGAGTTATGCAATATGGATATGACATGTTTTAAGCGGTGGTAATGTCTGGCCTGAGGGTATTTCGGCCGGCGAAGATTAAGTGGATAGCAGCATTGGAGCGTGAGATGCGGCAAAAACAGAGGGGGCTGGGGAGGGGGGTAAGGTGGATTGATGGGTGGGTCGGGGGATGAATTAGGTGAGGGTCTGTTGTGAGACGTGTACATTGGGATCAGGAGATGGGAGGGATGAAGACATAAAAAAGGGGGTGAAAGTGTATAGAACTGAGCGCAGTGGGGCGGAATTGTGGATTAGTTCTGCCTGTTCGTAGTTTGGGAGCAGGCCATTTAGCAGCTTATATACATCCAGGATTCCCCTTTTTCCACCCTTCCTGTACTCTCTCTCTCTCTCTCTCTCTCTCTCTCTCTCCCAATGATTTGACTTTAGCCTAAAAAAGCAACCGTGAAATGTTTGCTGATGACACAAAATGGATGCAAGTGACTCTGACGTTGATCATTTTTATCTAAATATGCAAGTAAATAGCACTCTTCTGGTGAAATGGACAGAGTTGAATCATACAAAACTTCATCTTCATAAAACGTATTTCATGCTGATCACTACCAGAATCTGATCAAAGATTTGACCAATTATTGACGTTGCCAATGGAAAATTAAAGAGCTTTCCAATCATAAAAAAGAGTTAGAAGTAAAAATCAATAGAAATCTACCCTTGTTGAAACATTCATGAATGAGGTCAAAAAGTCTTGCAATAAAGATGTATCAGCGCAGAAACATAAATATTTGTTTTGATTTCCGCGCCAAATCACCATCTTTTTCACTTCTACATTCCACCAAGCACTGATTATACTTCTACGCTGTGGGATGTAAGTAGCGATGAATCACATAAACTGCTGACTAGCATTTATATACAGAGCTGTTAGAGTAACAATTGACCACCCCGTCCCCCTCTGGTTCACTCGTATTACAAACAGGCTGAACTTCCACTCAAGACTAAACTTCTATGCAATAAAGGACTCTTCATCCATCTTGATAACACAGAATCCATGTTAATCTGTGCTTGTCAAACAATACAAAATATGTAAGAAACCACACCGAAATTAAACTTTAAGTAAGCTCTTATCAAGCCAGTAAGTAAGCACACATTACTAGGTGCAATCATTAATCATACTTTATTATGGAAGAAAACATATTTATTGTCTTAGCAAACAAGTTTCTTCTGGTATTTTCCAGTAGTCAGAGATGAAACACTGTTTTATGTCCATACATGTCCATTCAGTGTGCTCTCATGTCACAGCCTTTACCGTTTTCTTTCTTTTTTGTACTCCCAGTTCTTAAAGAACAGGGAGTACTTTAGAATAGGAACGAAGAAATGCTGTCTGTGTGTCTGTGTGTGTGTGTTTGTGTGTGTGTGTGTGTCTCTGTGTCCGTGGTCAAAATGAGTTCCACTCGCTCCAGACAAAACTACTGGGTCGATCTTTCTGAAAATTTGTAGGTATGTTCACTATGGGTCAAGGATGATGTCCGATGTTTTAGTTTACCGTTACAACCGTTACTAACGGCTGTAACGGCCTGTAACGCTTTTTCTTCTCCATGGAATATCTCAGAAAATACTTGGCTGATCTTTGTAAAAATTAGCAGGTATGTTCATTATGGGTCACGGATGATGCCCGATGTTTTAGTTTACCCCGTTACAGCCGTTACTAACGACTGTAACAGCCTGTAACGGTTTTTCGTCTTTATGGAATATCTCAAAAAGTACTTGGCCGATCTTTCTGAAAATTTGTAGGTATGTTCATTATGGGTCACGGATGATGCCCGATGTTTTAGTTTACTGTTACAGCCATTACTAACGACTGTAACGGCCTGTAACGCCTTTTCTTCTTTATGGCATATCTCAGAAAGTACTTGGCCGATCTTTGTGAAAATTAGCAGGTATGTTCATTATGGGTCATGGATGATGCCCGATGTTTTAGTTTACCCCGTTATAGCCGTTACTAACGGTTGTAAAGGCCTGTAACGGTTTTTCTTCTTTTTTTTTAAGAATATCTCAAAAACTACTTACCCGATCTTTCTGAAAATTTGTAGGTATGTTCATTATGGGTGACGAATAATGCCTGATGTTTTAGTTTGCCTCGTTATAGCCGTTAGCTACGGCTGTAATGGCATGTAACGGTTTTTCTTCTTTATAGAATATCTCAGAAAGCACTTGGCCAATCTTTCTGAAAATTTGTAGGTATGTTCATTGTGGGTCACGGATGATGCCCGATGTTTTAGTTGACTGTTACATCCGTTACTAACGTCTGTAACGGCCTGTAACGTTTTTCTTCTCCATGGCAAATCTCAGAAAGTACTTGGCAGATCTTTGTGAAAATTAGCACCTGTGTTCATTATGGGTCACGGATGATGCCCGATGTTTTAGTTTTACCTCGTATAGCCGTTACTAACGGCTGTAACGGCTTGTAACGGGTTTCTTCTTTATGGAATACCTCAGAAAGCACTTGGCCGATCTTTCTGAAAATTTGTAGGTATGTTCATTATGGGTCACAAATAAGCCCATGTTTAGTTTACCATATATACCGTTACTAACGGCTGTAATGGCCTGTAACGCTTTTTCTTCTTCATGGAATATCTCAGAATGTACTTGGCTGATCTTTGTTAACATTAGCAGGTATGTTCATTATGGGTCACGCATAAGGCCCGATGTTTTAGTTTACCGTT